>JAGIQG010000005.1:68087430-68595971 GCA_024679065.1 Sphyrna mokarran
CACTGCTACCCTCTGTCTTCTTTGACCGAGCCAGTTTTGTGTCTATCTTGTTAGCTCACCTCTGATCTCATGAAACTTCACCTTCTGCACCAGTCTGCCATGAGGGACCTTGTCAAAGGCCTTACTGAAGTCCATGTAGGCAATATCCACTACCCTCCCTAATAAATCTCTTCGTCACTTCCTCAAAAAACTTGATCAAGTTCGTAAGCCCCAACCTCCCCTTCACAAAACCATGTTGTCTCTCACTAATAGTAATTCTGCTGCAGTTGACGACTCACAGCATTTATTGGATGCTCAATCTCGATTTGCTAGGTCCGTTTGAAATCTATCCAATTTAGCATTGTGGCAAATGCCACACAATATGATGCAGAATGATGGAGACTTTGGGCGAAATTTTACAAGATTTTTTCTAAGTGTCCAGCTAGTCTGAAAATTGGAGGAGTTCCAGATCCATTTTTTGGATAAGTTTTCACAGCCAATCTTATATGCTTTGTTTCTAAAAAGATGAGCACGTCAGTTTCAAGCCAGAGAAATTACAGATGGGGCTTAATTCACAGGACAGCCTGTAGAGGGGGATATTACACATGTGCAGACCTCTATGCTGCACATGCACATTAACAATTGCAGAGATCTGACAGATAAAGAGAGAGCTGTCAGGCCCCTGCTACTGCAGGCAGCCTCACTTAGCTCCCCACCCTCAGCATTGTCGATCATGGGGCTACAATCTGGAGACCAGCAGATAGGGGCCATTGGGGCATGTGCTAATCTCTGTTATGACAGATCAGTGCATGCACAGTGGCTCGCTCAGCGTGATGCTGTCGGTCTCTCCAGCAGGAATAGGCCCTGACCACTGAACCGTAGCATGACTCACACCGGGGCATTCTGTGTTGCACAGACTGTGAAAGATTCATTTTGAAAATCCCACTGAAAAAACTCAGTGTGATTTACTCCAGCTTTCAAGCGAATTTGACACTTTTGGGAGTGTTTTTGACAATTCCCGGACCAGCCCGGATCCTCCCATCCAGGAGCATCCTGAAGTCTAGGCACCAATCCCCCAGCAATGGTGAACTCCCCACCCCCTCACCTGGCAAATCCCTCCCACCAAATTCATCCCCAGGATCAGACCACCCCCACAGAGGCAGTACCCCTTTTCCAGGCAGACTATCCCCCTCAGCCTGTCCCAATCGCTGCCCTTGCTCCATCCCAGACCGATCGCCATCCACCCAGCCCCCCCAAATGCACCTAGGCCCTGCTTGCAATAGGCTCCACCCCCTTGGCACTGTCCAATGACCCCTGGGCAGTCAGGGGACATAGGTGGCACTGCCAGGATATTCATGCCTGGGTGCCACTACCCCCCTGCCACCCAACCACTTGGGGGGCCCTGATTGCCCCCACTTCTTTCCAGCAGGGTCTCCCGCTAGCTCCCTGAAAAGTGGGGAGCTAGTTCGAACACCGCTGGAACGAAGTATTCCTGGCAGGGTGGGAGATTCAATTGGGACCTGAAAGATCCCCATAATTACCAAATATTCATATTTAAAATAGATTAAAAACTGATTTAAATAACTTATCTGCCTTTGTGTTGATTCAGTAAAGTTTTGCAACACCAATTTTAAATCCAACCAATTTATTTGATAGTAAATCCGCAAGCTTTCGACACTATGTTGTGCCTTTGTCAGGCAAATGCAGTGTTCATTTGTGTTGTTCATTTGTGTTGATTTCCAGTGTGGTCTGGCCAGTGACTATTTGCTGGCTCTGGGAGATGCGCATGCATTCTCAGCGCATTGGCAAATCCCCGTTCAAGGCCATGGATGCGCGTCTCCCAGCCGGACGCACAAGAAAAGTGTTGGGTCGCAATGGGAGAATTGCGGCCTCAGGTCTCTACATTTTGAGATCTGAAGAAGACTGACAATCATTGGTCTTGTAGAGCAGGATTAACATTATGATTGACAAAATAAATCAAAGGCCTGTTGTTAGCTTATTGTAAACTATTCCAAGACTCTGCTATCAATCATCATTTTAAACTATCTTGAGTGTCGAGGAAATGACAATCCTATCCTTTCGCTGTAAATTTGTAACCTTCCTCTACCAACTTTATTCTAAATAAAATTGAACATTACTCCAAAGTGTAAGCAGGTACAAATAATCTGCTGAAGCATTTTTAATTCAAATTCCAACTCAGTTAAACGATGCTGTTCTTGTATTTGTCATGTTAAATAAATAAACATGAGCGGCAATCGTGGCTTATTTTCATGCATACCTTTTCTACTGAATGTCAGGTTTTCTGACCCTGGAAAATGTATTGAAGTACTACTATTGGTGCTGCATTCTATTTCTGTACATATCAGTCTCACCATATAAAAAGATGATGAGGACCAATCAGTTTATTTCCATTATTTTTTAATTTTGCTTATCACAGTTCAAATCTCCCTGAACAATAACTTCTAAAGCCTTTGCCACTTTCAAATTATATCTATTATACAATAAGTTTGCATTATGTATGAAGGCTGATATAAGACTAATACAGGACCACGAGGTTAGTGGAAGTAAGCTGTAGTACTGGCTCTGTTCATTAATATGTCTATCCTCTAATATAGTACAAGGCTACCTAGGCAAGTTCCACCCAGGGTGAAGCGTGAGTCTTAGGTCACCTCACCCATTTTCTTAAAAGGGCATGCCCCAACATAAATAACAATTTGCAATGGAGGACTTTGGTGACTCGTTCTCTAATTTGCCCTCCTTTTCTTGGTAAAAACCTTCCCAGGTGGTATGGTCAGGACT
Source organism: Sphyrna mokarran (assembly GCA_024679065.1). Classification (NCBI taxonomy): domain Eukaryota; kingdom Metazoa; phylum Chordata; class Chondrichthyes; order Carcharhiniformes; family Carcharhinidae; genus Sphyrna; species Sphyrna mokarran. The sequence goes on from JAGIQG010000005.1 coordinate 68,090,209, forward strand.
GGCAACCAATATAGGAAGGATTTTCTTTGTAGCATGTTCAACAAACATGAAGTGTTTTTCATAAATGTCATAGTGCCCAACAAAGCCCCACCTGGGTACATTTTTGGAGTGCACATAAAATATGATGGGGCAAGCTCTGGGCCTTCTTGCCCAGATAGAATTGTGGGTGGGTGTTGAAATTACAAAGATCTGATATTTAAAAGAACTGGGCAATTGAGCTTGCTAACCAGTCAATTATCCATTATTACATTGCCCATGCCATCATATGGTGAGAGTATACAAGTAAGCAACAATTAGAGCTGCATTTAAATAAAGTAGAGGCTACATTTTGGAGGTCCCCTGCGCACACTAACTGATAGCTCTCCCCTCCTTGCATCCCTGCAGTTCGGAAAAACCCATTTCCTTAAATCCTTCACTTCTCTCCCTTTTGCAATACCTTACTGCCCTTAAAGACCAGAATTTATTTTCGGCTGGAACCATTGCTCTTCTTCCTGAGGCCTCTTTGCAATCCTGGCAACACCCAGCAACTTCCTGAGTACTGACACTGCATTTCTGCGAGCCAATCAAATTGGCTGAGGTTCAGATTTCTTCTTACTAAGAGTTGGATGTTGCACTCTTGCATCTTGTTGCTTTGGGGCAGGCATTTTTAATGTCTTTCTTAAAGGTTTAAAACCAACTTCTGTAATGGGGAGGCGAGGAATACTGCTCCTATCCTGTACAATTCAATAGAGTCATGTATAGCACAGAAGAATGCCATTTGGCCTATTGTATCAATTCTGGCTTTTGGTGGAGTAATCGATCAGTTCCTTTCCTCTGCTCTATCTCTGTAGCACTGCAAGGTCTTCAAATGTCTACCCAATTTCTTTCTTGTTTCCATACCTTCAAAGGCAGTACATTCCAGGTCACTACCATTCAGTGTATGACCACTCATCACAAACTTCTGTATCTCTCATCCTTTTATAATCAGCTCGTGGGAAGTTTTTCCTTGTCGATCTTATCAAACCCAGGATAATTTTGTTGACTTCTATCAAATCTTCCCTCAATCAGCATTACTCTGAGAGAACAACATCTGCCTTTCCAAATTAATCTTGTAGCTAAAATCAACCATCCCTGAAAACAGTCTGGTAACTCTCTCTATCAAATTCTATCTGCCAATGGTCTTCCAATTTTGCGAGTTTATCTTTGTCCTCTTGCAGACAATTACAATTATCCTCACTATTTGCCAGTTCTCCCTATTGATATCTTCATCACATTTTTGAAAATTCATTCTGCTGTATTCCAACAATTAAGGAATTTATATATATGAGAATAAAGCATGGTCCTCGCACAGAACCTTGAGGGACACCACTTTCTATTGTCCATTCTAAGAAATACCATTTACCATGAACTGCTGTTTTCTATTCTTAAGCCATTTTTAAAATTCAGATTCAATGCTGGCCCTGATGGGGGGAGAAGTGCTGATTCAGACTGGGGAGAAGTATCCACTCTGTTGATGGGGGGGAGGGGTAGTGGAAGAGGTGCTGGCTTCAATTCCAATCACCGAGGGATGGGATGGGGGAAGCCCTGAGGCCTCTGTGGTGGGCTTCGCCAGTGTGTTTAGTCACTGTTCTACATGATGTCATGAAACTTGCCCAGCTGATTTTTTTTGACAGGGTATCTTGAGATCTGGAGAGTAAACTGACCTACATCCTTGGACAGAAATACTCTGTTTTTTCTCACCAGGACCAACAGTCTGCCAATTTCTGGTAAGCTCACTCCTTTTGTGCAAAAACAATGGAAAAGATAAGATGGAGACCTTCGCGCATGCTTGCAGAAAACAAAGGTTGGGATGTGTGTTGAAATAGTAGATTTGCAAAGGTTGAGCTATTAAAAGAAATGTGAATCGTAGAACCTTATGATAAACAGGATGCACCTGCAAGTATCCTCGTGTTGGGGCACATACAGTCTATGGACTATTAATGACATCAGCTTGATCCAATTATATTGGCTAGGACAAACTGTGGCTTTAAATGGTGTGGTAAGTAATGAAAGAAAGGAGGCTGGAGGGCACTATTGGCACTCTAGAAGAAGACAGACATACTGCAGTCAACAGAATCACAGGAAGAAAGTCCCAGAAAGCTCAGAAGTAGGTACCATTGTCTTGGATGTATATATATTGCTATTGTTAAGTATTAACTCTATATATCTTTGTGATATTGGATAAACTCTCTGAATTGACTAAAGAATGAGACACTCCAACTAAATGCATGGATGAAGGATTGGTGTAGGGCAGAAGGCTTCATATTTATTGATCATTGGGAGGTCTTCAGGAGGGAGGGTCACCTATTCAAGAGGGATAGGGAGCAGTTGACTGGGAGGGGAACACATATTTTAGCTGGGAGGTTAGCTGGAGTGTTTCAGAAGCGTTTAAACTAATAGGGAGGGAGGGTGGGGAGAGAGCGGGAACTGGGAGTGGGAGAGAGAGGGATGATAGGGTAACACCAGAAGGTAGAAAGGAATATCCGAGAGCTGAGGGTCTTCAGTGCATGAGTTTTAATGCGAGGAGTGTGACTGGCAAAACAGATGAACTGAAGGCAATAATGTTCACGAGGAGTTTAGAAGTGGTGGCGGTGACCGAGACGTGGTTGAAGGAGGGGCAAGACTGGCAATTGAATATTCCAGGGTATAAGTGTTTTAGGCGTGACAGAGGTGGTGTGAGGAGAGGCGGGGGAGTGGCTTTATTAGTTAAGGACAACATCATAGCAGTGCAGAGGGAGGGAGGTATGGATGATTGAGGAATTGAGTCTCTATGGGTGGAGTTGAGGAATAGGAAGGGAGTGGTTACTCTGTTGGGTGTTTACTACAGACCGCCCAACAGCCCGCGAGCCATGGAAGAAGGGATATGCAGGGACATTTTAGATAAGTGTAGGAAAAATAGGGTAGCAGTAGTGGGAGATTTCAATTTTCCTGGAGTAGATTGGGGAGGGCCCAGAGCTGTAGGAGTGGACGGGGAGGAATTTGTACAGTGTGTTTTGGAAGGGTCCTTGGAGCAGTATGTGGATGGCCCGACTAGAGATGGGGCTATACTGGATTTGGTTCTGGGGAATGAGCCAGGCCAGGTGGTTGATGTCGAGGTAGGAGAGCAGGTGTCAAATAGTGATCACAACTCTGTCTGCTTTAGGATATTAATGGAAAAGGACGAGACCGGCCCAAACGGGAAGGTATTTAACTGGGGGAGGGCTAGATACAGCCAGATTAGGCAAGATCTTAAAGATACCGACTGGGATAAGCTTTTCGAGGGCAGGTCGACGAGGTACATATGGGAGTCTTTCAAGGGAAAACTAAACTCTCTGCAGGAAAGATACGTGCCGGCAAGGAGGAAGGATGGGAAAGGTAGGATTAGAGAACCGTGGCTTACCAGGGAGATTGAGGACTTGATAAGGAAGAAGCGAGAGGCTTACATTAGATCTAGGCAACTGGGGACTGAGACAGCGCTGGAAGCTTATAGAGAGTGTAGACGGAATCTTAAAAGGGGTATTAGAAAGGCAAAAAGGGGCCACGAGGTGGCTCTGGCAGGTAGGATTAAGGAAAATCCCAAGGCATTTTACACCTATGTAAGGAGCAAAAGGATGGTTAGAGGCAAGATTGGACCTCTCAGGGACAGAGGAGGAGATCTATGCTTAGAGCCTGAGGGAATGGGGGAGATCCTGAATGAATACTTTGCGTCGGTATTCACGCAGGAGACTGGACAGATGTCTGTGCCTGATGTTGACAAAGTTGAGGATCGGCTGAGGGAAATAAGGATTACGAGGAAAGAGGTGTTGGGGCTGTTAGGCAGCTTAAAGACATATAAAGCTCCAGGGCCTGATGGCATTTACCCCAGGCTGCTAAGGGAGTTGAGGGAAGACTTGGCTGGGCCTCTGACGCAAATCTTTTTCTCTTCCTTGGACACAGGTGAGGTCCCAGAGGACTGGAGGATAGCAAACATAGTACCGTTGTTTAAAAAAGGTCAGAGGGATAACCCAGGGAACTATAGGCCGGTGAGCTTGACTTCAGTTATAGGTAAGCTAATGGAGAGGATCCTTAGGGACAGGATGTATGAGCATCTGGAGCGCTGCGATCTGATCAGGGATACGCAGCATGGCTTCGTCAAGGGGAAGTCTTGTCTTATAAATCTAGTGGAATTTTTTGAAGAAGTGACAAAAACAGTTGATGAAGGACATGCTGTTGATGTCATCTACATGGATTTCAGTAAGGCGTTTGACAAGGTTCCTCATGGTAGACTGATAGAGAAGGTGAAGGCACATGGGATACAGGGTCGGGTATGTAGATGGGTCGAGAACTGGCTCGGGAGGAAGAGACAGAGGGTAGTAGTGGAAGGCTCTTTTTCCGGCTGGAAGCCTGTCACTAGTGGAGTGCCACAAGGCTCAGTACTAGGTCCTCTTCTAGTTGTGGTCTACATAAACGACTTGGAAGTAGGGGTAGGTGGTGAGATCAGCAAATTTGCTGATGACACCAAGATGCTTGGATTGGCGGGTACAGAAGAGCAGTGTCAGGCAATACAAACAGGATATAGACAGGTTGGTAGACTGGGCAGATAGATGGCAAATGGAATTTAATCCAGATAAATGCGAGGTGATGCATTTTGGCCGGAAAAATGTAGAAGAGAGTTATAGGATAAAAGGTAAAACTATATGGAGCATAGAGACGCAGAGAGACTTGGGGGTGCAGGTTCACAAGTCTCTGAAGGTGTCCTCACAGGTGGAGAAGGTGATAAAGAAGGTGTATAGTATGTTAGCTTTCATAGAAAAGGGTATAGAATACAAGAGTAGGAGTTTGATGTTGCAGTTGTATAGAACATTGGTTAGGCCTCACTTGGAATACTGCTTCCAGTTCTGGTCGCCGTACTATCGGAAGGATGTGGAGTCCTTGGAGAGAGTGCAGAGGAGGTTTACCAGGATGCTGCCTGGTATGGAAGGACTGTCTTATGAGGAACGATTAAATAGACTGGGGTTGTTTTCCCTTGAAAGACGTAGGCTTAGAGGGGATCTCATAGAGGTGTATAAGATTATAAGGGGTATAGACAGAGTAAATGGAGGTAAACTTTTTCCACCTTCAGAAATGGATAGGACGAGGGGTCATGGCCTTAGGGTGAGGGGGGCTATGTATAAGACGAATATTAGAGGGCAGTTTTTCACACAAAGGTTAGTGGGGGTGTGGAATGCACTGCCGAGTAAGGTGGTGGGAGCAGGCACGCTAGGGCTGTTTAAGGGTCTCTTGGACAGCCACATGAGCGGTATGCAGATAGAGGGATATAGTAGGACTGTTTAACTACGGCTTTTTTTCCACAAGTAATTCGGTACATACTTGACCAACATTGAGCATGCATTCGGCAGGTGGTGCGAGTACAGCTCTTGGATGTTGATTCATGGGTTGCCTGGTACTTCATGTCGTAAATGAATGCTTTATGTGGGCCATCTGAAGGGCACCATGACAGCTCAGAGACTATCGATGTGGCTGTGCAGACACTTGGAATTGGGCCGGTGTCTGCGGGAGTTTGCGCGTTCTCCCCGTGGTTGCGTGGGTTTTCTCCGGGCACTCCGGTTTTCTCCCACAACCCAAAAATTCGCTCTTAGGCTGATTGGGAAACAAATTGTCCCTATAGTGAGAGTCTTCCATATTAGGAATAACCTAAATGTATAACAGGATAATGGAATTGCTACTATATAGTTATGACGGCGGCGCGGGCTCGTTGGACCGAAGGGCCTGTTTCCCGTGCTGTGTTGCTCTTAAAAATAAAATGACATTCCACACTTTGAAGATTAAACTTGGTCAAGAATCCCGAGACTGGTGTATCCTCTGTTCCATACAGCTGATCTTTCTCTTCATGATATAAAATGTAGTTTGTCAGGCGTATTTTCTAAGTTATGTATTTTATTGTTCTGCAATGTCTCAGGAGAATTCTAAACTAGCAAGAGTTTTCAGTGAAATAACCCGTAAATTATCTAATTAGTCAATGTACAGGATACCTAGAATACAAATTTAATGTGAAACAAAAACAACTCTTCAGCATGCACAGTTTTATAAAAGTTAGAACAATAATTAATTTACATATTTTAAAAAGGTTTGTTAAAAATATTACAACTGTCAAAACTGTACACAAAGGTTAATTCAAATTGTTTATTCAGAATTTTGATTAAATTCTCACATAATTACTATGGTTATGTAACAAAAAAAACATTGTTATCTGTTGATTTCAGATAGCCAACAGTTTATTGAGTTATTGTTGCCGACTTGTGAAAAGGACACATGATTCTGAACAAGGGCCCTGAATAACGCCAATCAAATTCAGCAATAATCTTATACCGAGACATATACATTGTAGATGGCCAGTTTTGAATACCATCAAGCCACTACAGTTTATCTTTCTAACTTTACAAGTTGTCCAGCAACTTCAGAATACTTTCCTGTGTTCTTTCCATTTTACATAGAGGTGCTGCTGTAATTTATTATGTTAAATGTTTCATTTATTAAAAAATCTCAACATATAAAATTGATGTTCCTTTGTCACACTGGATCAGATTCTCCAGCAATAGTGTGATTGTGAACTAGATTATAAACGAAGGTGTCTTGATATCAATATATTCTCTGTATTTCCCAACATTTGGGTTATAATATGTGCGAAGGAACCTGTGAGCCTTGTATTTTTTGTAACAGGCTTAACTAAAAAGAGAAACTGAGGAAGGAAATTGACTTTAGGAAACAAATACTAAAAATGAGATTAGAAGTCAAAACTTCTGGGAAGACTGAAATTGGTTCAAATCATATGAAAGGAGATAGAGCCATCAGAGCATTTTTAAAATTAATTCATGGGATTTGGTTATCACTGGCAAGGTTTGCATTTAATGCTCATCTTTAATTGCCCATAAGAAAGTTGTGATAAGCTACTGCTGCAGTCTGTGTGGCATATGTACATCCACAGTGCTGAGCACTTTTGTACAACTGAATTGTTTGTTCGACAATTTCAGAATCAACTGCTTTGGTGTGTGCATGGAGTCACACGTAGGTCAGACATTAGTGAACCAGATCAATTCTTATGACAATAAGACCAGAATAAGTAAGGATGGCAAATTTCCTTCCCAAAAAGACATTTGTGAACCAGATAGATTCTTATGACAATCAACAACATAGAGACGGGATTCAAACCTGCATCTCCAGGATATTACCCTGGATCTCTAAATTACTGGTTCAATGGTTTGAGCGGCATAATGGCAAAGTGGTTAGCAGTGCTGCTTCACAGCGCCAGAGACCCAGGATCAATTCTGGCCTTGGGTCACTGTCTGTGCAGAGTCTACACGTTCTCCCTGTGTCTGCATGTGTTTCTTCTGGGTACTCTGCATTCCACCCACAGTACAAAGATGTGCAGGTTAGATTGATAGGTCATGCTAAATTGATGGCAGGTAAATACGTGGGATTATGGTGACAGGGCGTGGATGGGATTGCTGTTGTTTTAGGCTTGATGAGCCAAATGGCCTCCTGCACTGCAGGATTTGATAAATTCAATGACATTACACCATCAACTTCCCTGCTGAAAAGGTGGTTTCAGTGATGAAATGCAGGCAGGCTGAAAATGGGAAATGTTCAGTTGTTGTGTTGTTTCTGTTACTTGAAGAAAAGATTGGTGAACCTATGCAATTCCAGTCATCGTAAATGCAGCTGAAAAGGTTCTGCAGATGTCACTTTCAGTGGAGACCCTGCTGTGGAAAGCAGGTTGATTGTGTGCTGCTCTTGGCTGGGGATCAGGGTAAGTCTGGAAGAGGAGCTGGAATTCCTCATGAGGAACCAAGAGTTTTAAATGACTTTCTGATTGAGATTAATGATATATATGCTGCATGGATTGCTGAATCAATTTGTAAGAACTGTCCTTGTATCTGACATGAAATGTGTAATTTATAGTTCATAATTGACTCAGTTTGCATGTCAATTCATGTTTAACACATGTTGATTCTGGGGAGTTAAGGTGGTTATCCGAGATGCTATTTACCATTTGCTTTATTTAACTGCTGTATATTAAAGAAAAGTTTTGGTTTAAACTTTCAATGACATTATTTAAGTAAATTGATTTCCACTTGTTTAAAAAAAAAGTTACTGGTCTTGACTGAGATCCAAACTACGAGTATTAGCCAAAATAGAGTTGGTGTGGGCATATTTCCCTAGTAATCCATATATACACTCAGATATATACACACACACATATATATATATATATATTTTATGTATATATACTGGACAACATTTTAAGTTTTAAATGTTTTCCCATGCAAACCTGATCTAGGGCCCCCATAGTTCAATTTCAATCAGGCTGATTTATTTTATGCTTCCATTTGGAGCTCACCATGAATTTGAGTATAAAGATTCCACAGGTGTGTTGAACCTATCCTCTAGCTTCAGATCAACCCACGTTTAATTGTTTGATTGATTTTTTAAAAAATCTATTAGTTATAAAACATACTGCTGACAAGCCACCTGAGCCATTCATTTTAACTCTCAGTTCAGTGACATGAATTATGTGGATAATTCATTGTTTTCAGTTGGGGCAGAGCTATGAAAATGAGTTGCTGGGTTTTATTGATACTGGTTAATAACAAAGCTGTGCAAAAGGCTCATGAAAATATGCAGCATTGTAAGTAATGGCACAAGTCACTTAGTCCATAATTTCATCTTTCTTCTGCACTGCTTAAGGGTCCCATGAGACATATAAGCCATTATTACATAGAATTGCATTGAATATATAGCGTGGAAACAGGTCATTTGGCCTAGCTCATACATGCTTCTTTATGCTCCAAGTGAACCTCCTCCCATCCTTCATAACCATCTATTTTGCTCTCCCTCTTGTATTATCCAGCTTCTCCTTAATCTGTGTCGTTCAATTCAACCTTCATTGTGATAGTAAATTCCATATTCTCACCACTCGGAGGAAATAAGCCTCTACTAAATTCCTTAGTTGATTGTTTGGTGTTGTCTTCTACTGATGTTGTATAGTTTTTCCTTGGCCTACGAGTGGAAACATGGCATGAGATTTTCTGGTTCCGCCCACTCTGGGCTATAAATTCCTGCCCGAGGTTACCTTTCAACTATTCATCAAATTTCATTGAGCAGGCAGAACTGGAAAGAATATCCCATTCTCTTTGGCTGGGATTTTTAAATGCATCAGGGTTGGGATCGGAGGCTGGTGGGGATACAAAATTTGGCACCAGTGGCCTGTGCTGGTTTCTGCCGCAGTCCTGGTCCTGAACCATTTTAAATGAAGGGGGTTTGGAGTTGGATTGGCAGCCCACTGGGAAGCGACAGAGAGCCTATTAAGGCCAATTATTGTAAATTGTGAGCCCTCCCTGTCCCGTTCTGATTGGAAATTCCTGTTGGCAACACCAGCAGTTCAAGTCAACCTGGGCCATATCTAAGCCAACATAGTGGGTTCAGAGGGGAAGGGTGGGAGGCATAAAAAATCAAATGAGGGACCCTCTCATGCAGCCATACTGATTGCTGGATTACAGTGGCAGCTGCTGGCCAATCCTTGGAGGAATTACTCATCCCAGTACATGGCCAGATAGCTATGACTTTTTTTATAAAAGGAAAACTCAATTTCCTTGCCATTTCTTTGCAGTACCCCAGTTCAAATTGGCTTCCTCTCTTTTGAATGTGAGACTGATGACAATTGGGAATAGAAGAGCCTCCCACTGTCTTCCAGCATTGGGAACTCACCCACCCACCATTCCTGATTGGGTGGCAAGTTCACTCTCTGGCCTTTAAATAGCGAAGCATTGCAGGTTGCCTGAATCATGTTGTGCATAGTAAGGATCTGGAACTGACCCCCATTTCCATTCTTGAATGCTGTTTGAAAATCCAATCCACTCAATCAAAACCCTTCATGATTTTAAAGACCTCTATTAGGTCATCTGTGACCTCTGTTTAAGAGAAAACAGACCCAACTCGTTTACCCTTTCTTAATAGGTTCAAGCTCACAGTTAAGGTCTCATTCTTGTAAATCATTATTTTACCTTCTACAGTGTCTCCATATCCTTTGAATAATAACTTCACACAGTTGTGATCTTAAAGGTGAAAGAATAACTTCTCTACCTTTCAATTCTGTTCCTTTAGACATAAACCTTAGTGTTTGGTTTGCTTTTTTATGGCCTCATTAATCTGCATTGCTATTTTTGATGATTTGTGTGTGCATTCCCGGATCCTTTTGCTTTTCTATCCCATTTAGATTCCTATTTTCCAAGTATGATGTGACCTTCTTACTTTTCCCACCAAATTATAAGGGCCTGGATTATCTCAGCAGTGGCAATATTGAATGGATTGCAGCAGTCTTGAAAATTCCCCTGACGCAATGCTCTTGCACTTTTCTTTGAGGATTTTCCAATTCTTGCTTTCACAGAAATGACTGCAATTTCCCTTAGGGAACTTTGTCAAGAGTAGAATCATGGGAGGACAGGATAGGACGGGTCGCTTTTATGGCAATAGCTGTCATAAGGTAGATTTAAAGACGCATTCTTTGAATGTTAGTAAATCGATGAATGGATCAGTGGGTGAGTGAATGAATAAGTAGGTGGTTATATGGTTTATAAGTGTGCAGATGTATGAGTAGTAGCATGGATAGGGAGGATAAGTGGGTAGGTGGATTGCTTGGTGGTGAGAGGGTGGGTACATGAATACTCAGGTCAGAGGCGGTTAGTTGGATCGAGTTGATGGGAAGGGGCAGTTAGTCAGAGGGTGGGGAGGGGGCATAGTCAGTTCAGCATGGTAGTCAAGTCTAATTTAGGGTACAATTGAGTTGGGGAGGGTGGGAGGTAGAGGTTGTAATCCGGTCAGGAGTAATCTGGTATTTGGGATAATGTGGTTAATTTGCAGGAGTCAAGTTGGGTACAGTCAGGTTGGGCCGGGGGAGGATTTTCTGACGGGCGTGAAGAGGTAGTTGTGTCAGGTCGGGTTGCAGTGATCACATGAGATGGGTAGTTAGATGGTGGAGGGCAATTGGGTGTCAAAGGGGTGATTGGGAATTGGTTGTGGACTTACTGAGGCTTTAAATTAGATTTTAATCTGTCTAACATTTCCTAGGTAGCTATTCAGATCAGATTTATGGAACTGCTGAACTCAGAATCAGAAACATTCACAGAGTCTCCCAAGAACCAAGAAATTTGCACATTGGAAATTTAAATTTTGTGGGCGATTTCACATAGTCCACTCATCAGAACTTCCAGAAAGCTCCAATGCACATCTTCGGTCATATATCCAGTCTCCATGATCCCAAGACTGAAAGATTTGGCCCAGTGCCTCACACTTCCTTATGCGGAAATGTATTTGCTGCTTGTATGTCCATTCTGCAAGTTTATTAATGCCTTCGTGAATTTGTTGCAGTTCTCCTCAGTATTAACTATGCCCCTCAACTTGGAGCTATCAGCATATGCAAAAATTGTGTTTGTGATTCCAAAGCCAAATCTGTGCACGTAAAAAGCAATTATGAACAGTATAAACTGATCTTTGTTAAATTCCACTTTCTACACTCTGAATAGCTACCTTTTACTCCTATTCTCTACTGCCTGCCTTGCACAAAGATATCTATGCTTTTTAACACATGTCGCCTGACTCAATATGCTCTCGAGAGCAGTTGTGCTGATTGTGGGTGACTGTTCGTTTCCAAGTCTCACAGGAAAATGTTCAGAATTTCAGGCTTTGTAAAGGGTTATACTTTAAACTGCCTATTTAATTTAAAGATAGATGAAGTTCTGGATTGAGAAGATATCCAATTCGTATTTCTACTTGGATACAAGATCCATTTGATTCATGTTGCCATGGAGATGGGCTTTGATGAGTGAAGCATTGGCTTGCAGTATTTTTAAGATAGAGCACCCAGTCTTGCAGAGAAGCAGAGAAAATCCTGACTATCATTTACTGTGTAGAACAAGGGTGGGATTGCATTCAAATTGATGAGATCAGGTTTCTAAAGATTTAATAAAGGCTGAAAAGTTTTCCTAACTTGGGATAGAAGGAAGGAATCTCCAGTTTAACACTCGCAGTGGAAGCCTGTTCAGGGATTAGACATTACCTGATTGGGAAAAGCGAAAAGGATACAAGTCATCAAGAGCTGAGAATAATTTTAGACTGATTCCTGGAGAATGAAATGTCCACTGAAGGGACAGCCTAATGCATAACTAAAGTGGGAGATTTTCAGTTATGCAAAAAATTTAATGGGAACTTCCTCTCTGTTATGTAATGTCTAAGTTACCTACTGAATCATGTTTACACACTGTTGTATTAGTTTGTTTATTACAGTAAAATCATAAAATCTTAAATTTTGTCATTGATCCTTACAGTCAATGGAAATTCAAATGCATTTTTTAAAAAGTTATCAATTGCCATAGGGATCATAACAGGATAGACAGGACCCGCAAAAGGATGCTTATATTTAAGAAGCTCAGCTAGTATGCTGGCCCAAACTTCCATGTTCAAATTACAATCATCTTTGGTATTCATGTTTACATGACTGTAGTTTACATTGATTTATTTATAAATGTTATAAGTAGGCTTACATTAACACTGCAATGAAGTTACTGTGAAAATCCCCTAGTCACCACAGTCTGGCACTTGTTCAGGTACACTAAGGGAGGATTTAGCATGGCCAATACATCTGACCAGCACTTCTTTTATGTTATGGGAGGAAACTGGAGCACCCAGAGGAAACCCCCATAGACACAGGAAGAAGGTGCAGACTCTGCAAAGACAGTGACCCAAGCCAGGATTCAAACCTGGGTTCCTGGCACTGTGAAACAGCAGTGCTAACCACTGTGCCACCATGCTGCCCAGAATATCAGAATAATCAGAATCAAACTTTAGCAGAATACTGGCAGTGCATCTAACTGTCAGCTGCAATGCTGATAAGAAGAAATTGTAGATGCAACATCTTCAGAATTATAAATGATCCTCAGAATGGAATCAGTCATCACACTGAATGCTTGTGAAAACACAACTGCTAATTAAACAACAAAGGCTGATAAAAACAAAACATTTCTTTCCAGATATAGAAAACAGACCATTGAGATCTTATGCTTGTAAATGGCTTGTTAAAAGAAATATAAAAATGCACCATCTTAACTGGACTGTGCCAGCAACAAACTGAGAATGGAAAGAATAAACAAGTGACCTGACATATCTAGGTAATAATGCGAAGACTATTGGGGATAATGATATGACTGTGTGAAGTGACTGACACTGGAAGAGCTGAATTCTTTTGACGTGTCACTCAGATTGGACTTCAGAATTGAAGTGTTTCTTTACAGATTATAAATAAGTAAAGTAGTGTTTTTGACACCAAAACTGATCAATTCTCACCCTTTTAGTAGTTCTTGTGGTAATCTTTGTAACTGAAAATATAAGGTGACTTTGTTTGTTGTATGTACTTTTATAAAATCAGAAAATGTATTTCCGATAGAAAGGGTGAAAGGTTGGAGAGGTTATGATACAAACCAAATATTGGCAAATAAAAGTGTATCTCTGAGGTCAATGAATTGAAACTTTTGCCAAACATTCAGTATGCAGCCACCCAAGATATTAACAGCAGCAAAGTATGCAGAAAAAATGGACTGCATCTCTATACATGTAGGCTTAGCACTCTGATTTCTGAGAAGACAAGTGCAACCTTCTCAGAGCAACCAGGTCATCCAGACTACTTCGCTAGAGTAAGGTCAATTCAATTTTTGGAAATGCTACAAATTACATGGGTCATTTATTTCTGGTTATAAACTGATGGTAACACTCAGACATTTCTCAGACAAGTTTAGGCACATAATTAAAGATTTGTTTGGCATATTTAATGAATATTCTTGTCAATTCTTTTAATCCCAATGTTCTTAGAAAGTGTACTCCAGAGTACTCTGTCATATACTTAATGCCCAGTTGTTTGGAAGTCAATAGCCCAGTATGTCCTGTAGGTCAGACATGCAGACTGCAAAATTTAGTTGTTCAGCACTCATATTTTAAGGGTGTAATAAGGGGCTGTTTTGACTGCAGTGTCATCAGTACCATATGTATGCAATTTTGATATGGGGTGTGCCAAGAAGTCAACTAATCTCATAACTTTGCATCCTTTGATTTGCGACCACTTAACAGCACATTTAGCGTTGGTTATGCATTGCAATCATGTTGGTGAAAGGCAGCTGAAGTTTGCATGGTACCTGCATCAGAAGTGATGGCCCTGGTTAATTGTATGTCCTATTCCTGTTTGGGAATATCATAGAACAGCACAGTACAGGCCCTTCTGTCCTCAATGTTGTGCCGACCAGTGGAATGAACCTAATGACCTTGCAGATGACACTAAATTTGCAGATGACACTAAAGTCGGTGGAGTGGTAGATAGTGAAGAGGGGTGTTATAGTTTGCAGAGGGACTTAGACAAGTTGCAGAGCTGGGCCGAGAGGTGGCAAATGGAGTTTAATGTGGAAAAGTGTGAGGTAATGCACTATGGCAGAAATAATAAATGTGTAGAGTATAGGGCAAATGGTAGGATTCTTAGTAGTCTAGATGAACAGAGGGATCTTGATGTGTATGTGCATAGATCCCTGAAAGTAGGCAGTCAAGTCGAGAAGGTTGTTAAGAAGGCATATGGAGTCTTAGCTTTTATTGGTAGTGGGATTGAATTTTGGAGCCGCAACGTCATGTTGCAACTGTACAAAACTCTAGTGCGGCCGCACTTGGAGTATTGTGTGCAGTTCTGGTCCCCACATTATAAGAAAGATGTGGAGGCATTGGAGAGGGTACAGAGGAGGTTTACCAGGATGTTGCCTGGTATGGAGGGCAGGTCTTATGAAGAGAGGCTGAGGGATTTGAGGTTGTTTTCGTTAGAAAGGAGGCGGCTAAGAGGGGACCTAATCGAAACATATAAGATGATTAGAGGTTTAGATAGGGTGGACAGTGATAGCCTTTTTCCTAGGATGGAGAAAGCTAGCACGAGGGGACACAGCTTTAAATTAAGGGGTGATAGTTATAGGACGGATATCAGAGGTAGGTTCTTTACCCAAAGGGTGGTCGGGAGTGGAATGCCCTGCCTGCAGCAGTTGTAGATGCGCCAAGTTTGGTGGCGTTTAAGAGGTTAGTTGATAAGTATATGGAAGAGAAGGGAATGGTTTAGTTTGGAGGGGCATTGCTTTTTATATTGGTCGGCGCAACATCGAAGGCCGAAGGGCCTGTTCTGTGCTGTAGTGTTCTATGTTCTATGTTCTAATCTGAACTATTCCAATGTTATCCATATGACTATTCACTGACCATTTGAACATCCTTAAAGTTGGTAAGTCCAAAACTGCTGCAGACAGGGCATTCCACATCCTTCCTACCCCCTGAGTAAAGAACCTACTTCTGACATCCGTCCTATAATTATCAAGTTTCTTGACCAGAGAATTCTAGGTCCAGAAATTTACAGAACAAAATGTCAAGATGAAAAATATGCATTTTGATACGCTGATGTTTCCATTTATGCTCAATGACACACTGTGATTGCCTTATTTTAAATTCATCATTGATCTCTCATGATCAATTCTGGTAGACTGAGGTCCTGTTTCATTTTTGCTATGCCAGCAAAGAAATAGAAATATGTGCTGGGAACATAATTTTTCTTCAGAATTTCTTTGAAAAGAGCGTAAAATTTCTCCCATCAGTCTCAGTGATTGATCTGTCAGAATGATACTTTTCAAATGTGGTTGAGTAAGCTGCCAGGCTCTGCCAGACACTGACACAAGAAATGCTATTTGAGCTTTTACTTACTCACTGATATTTGCTTCCATTTAAGGTTTAAACATTTAAACTCATGGTTTTACATAAATATGCTCAAAATAGGATGCTACTATGCATTATAAATTTCCTCCATTTCGACTGGGAGAAGTTGAGATTTGATGAATTTTATTCAATTCTAACCAACCACTTACAGTTAATGGTCTGGAAATTGCTGCCAGAAAGCATTGGGCTGAAGGTGCTAAATGAAAAGGGACAAAGGTGTCAGGAACGTGGCGCAGCCCTTACAATCCCAACAAAATTGCTACGAGGTTAAAAAAATCAAATGTGAACGCTTTTGTTTGCAAATCATCAGATAAGGTAATTAAGAGGCCAGAGTGATTTGTTTTCAGTTTGCAGGTTTCTGGCTATGACAAGCCTTTCACTCATAGCAGCTATATATGCGGAATTGGCACAGGTATTCCAGCCAGTTGCAGGAGTGGGCTGCGTGTGAAATCAACTGAAATGTACAGGGGCTGGATTTCACTGACCCCGGAGTAACTGGATTGGAGAAGCCAGTAAATTGGAGGGGGAAGGGATGTGTCCGAATGGAAGCTCGATATTTTCCCGATTCCGGCCAATCTTTCTGTGGGTCATGGGGCAGTGGGGTCGGTAGCGCACATAATTGCGGCACAGTAGGCAATCCGGCCCCTAAAACATCAGCAACATCTCCCCAAAACTATATCGTATTTCCCATGTCAACTCTATATGACCACCACCACACTTTCTTTCTTCCTCAGCCTCACATGCTGCCTGTCCGCCCGTCTTGGATGAGCAGAAATTTCCTGCAAGTAAGTACATGGGAAGGTTGAAGACATCAATGTCGGTCCTCGTGTCACAATCTCTTCACCGGACCCCGACTATATGACTTTCCTTGCCCCTGACCCTTTGCAAACTTTATATCACATCTGACTCTGGGATGCGCCTCCTGCCCAAAGCTGCTCCGTCATTCCTGTTAATTCCAATCATCCTTATCTACTGATTGTAGAATTGCTGATTTTACAGGTTTAATTGTAGCCCCTCCGAAAAAAAGGTGTAAAGTACAAAACAGACACAGTGTGAGGTATGCTTTTTCACCTGCAGTGATGCGAGTCAATTCCCTCTCAATCCCAAATGTGTGTTTTTTTTTAATTAACTACTTTAAGGATGATTTGAGAATTCCCCAAATCTTTATAACAGGTTTGATCATTCTCGCCTCTGGTTATCTTTTCGAACATGTTATGCGCTAATTTATTTGGCTTATGGATTCTGATATTTGGTCGGTATTTTCAGGCTGTGGCTGTTGAAGATAGTGCAGTCATGTCTAAGACATTAATTAATGGACAAAGTGGAGTCGGAGAACTTGCCTGGATGGCGTTGGTAACGTTCCAGCCGGCTTCCCATGTGCTGATGTGAGGAGTGTGGCCGGATCCAGGGTTGAGTTGCTCGGTTCCCAGTTGCTGCTGTGTTCCATTCTCAGCTTCACTCGGGGGTCCCCTTTCAACCACTCTCCCCTGAAAGATTTCCCCAGGATCCGGATCCAGCTCCTCCAACTGTGCAAAATTTAGGTTTTCCTCGTCCACGCGAAATCCATAACGGTGCATTTTGAGTAACTTGGTTATCCCGCGTTGGAAGTTGATCATAATCTTGGAAGTGGAAGACATCCTATTCCTTTAAAAGAGAAAGAGATAGAGAGGGATTGGGAAATAATATTAGTTCTGTCTGAGAAGCAGAGCTTTCAAAAACGTTTTTGTCGCCTCCTCTTTAAAAAGTACAAATACATAAAATAAAAATGTGAGATACTTGCTCTTGACTTCAAGTTCTATAAATTGTAAAATCAAACGGACTCTGTCCAAGTTAGTCCTCAAGATGCGGAGCCAAACAGATAAGTCCTGTGCAGAAAATCTAAGTGGTGTCAACCCACCAGACTTCTCCAGAATCTGTGAATTGTTCACCAACAATAAGATTCACAGCCTTCGAATAGAAATTTGAAATTATAATTTCAGCAGCTAAAATATTTTCATACAGTAGTTTTGGAACACAAGGTGCCTAATACATGAATTTATCAACGCATCCTCCGTCAATCATCTGTGTCAAACCAACAGAAAAGGAGTTGAAGTCAAACTTCTTTTCCATATCACTGTGCCTATACAACTGTTGTCTTAAAAAATGATAGTAAACACTTTAATTACATTATTGGTTCTCCTATTTGATTTGTCTAATGATTCCATGATCATTTCAGCTTCCCGTTGTCTCATTTCTCGTCACTTGATTTTTGTTTAGGATATTCTACTACTAATCAATGTTTCAGCAGTGAGCAAATATGAAAACTACTCATGTTGTGCTAAATACTTCACTCGAACATTGTTGTTAATTTACAGGGGCTAAATACATGCACTTAGAAATCTAGCAAAACTTTGTACTTTTCAAAATGTTTCACCAAATATTAGATGCGTTGCCCATCCATTCCTCAATTAACATTCTTCAACCCTACAACCCTCCAAGATTTCTGTATTCCTTACATTCAGGTCTTTCAATCGTTTCAGGCAGCAAATGTTTGTTTCTCACCCTACTGTCAAGGAGCCCTTTTTCCTTTTTTTTCTTATTACGCAATCCCTTGGAGTTTAGGATGACTTTCTTCCACACTAACAATGAGTTCTCAGGTGACTGAGGAGTTCAATGCGCGACAGACAGTCTCTGTCAGAGGTAGGGCAAATGGGGTTGGAAGAGCGAATATGCCCGAGTTGCCACATGCTCCTTTCACTGCCGATTTGTTGCTTCAGTTTGCTGTTGGTGATGAAACTGGAGGCGTTCAGCTCTTTCCCACATACTTTTCCTCCACTTTGAATGGTCTTGAGGCAGCCATTACCAACTGTCAGTGAGGATATAGAACTTTTTCAAGGAGACTTTGAGGATGTCCTTGAAGCGTTTCCTCTGCCCACCTGGGGCTTGCTCACTATGTCAAAACTCCGAATAGTGTGTCTGCTTCAGGAGTCTCTGTCGAGTATGTGGATGATATGGCCCCAGCAGAACTGATAGAACATGGTCAATGCTGCGAAGGCGAGGATATTGGCCTGAGCAACAACACTAAAGTTTATGTATGTATTCTGCCAATGGAGTTGCAGAATATTGCAATGGTACTGGGGGTTTTCTCCAGGGTTTTGAGGTGCCTGCTGTATATTACCAATGCCTCTGAATCATAAAGGAGGGTGGGTATCATTATGTCTTTGTAGATAATGAGCTTGGTGCTGAGTTTGAGATCCTCCCCACCAATGACCTAAGGCTGTGCTGGCACGTTGAAGGTGGTGTTGAACTTTGTCGTCACTGAGTGTCCTCGTGACAGTTGGTTCCCAAGGTATGAAAGTGGTCTGTATAGTTCAAGGCCTCATTGTGGACTTTGATAACTGGGGGGCTATGCTGTGTGACGGGGGCAGATTGGTAGAGGACCTTTGTCTTACCGATGTTTAGTGCAAGTCCATGCTCTCGTACATGGCAGTGAAAATGTGTTGACAATGGTTTGGAGCATCGTCTGCATAGTGTAGTTTAATGACAGGAGATGGGATGACTGGATGTGGCCTACAGGCAGAGGAGATTGAACAGATTCCATAGTTTCATAGTTCCATAGTTTAGTTCCAACCAAGAAGGAGCTTGCTGAGTGTGAGATGGAGTGTTGCAGAAAGAAAGATGGAGATGAGCATCAATGTGATAATGCAGCTCTGCTTGATCCTAGTCCTAATGTGAATTAGGTCTGTGGTGGGTCATGACTTGCATGTCATCATGAAACGGGTGGAAGATGATGACAAACTTTAGGTGTAGCTGAAACTGTAAAGAGCGCTCCATAATCCCTTGCAATTGATAGCATCAAAGGCCTTTGTAAAATCAATGAAGACCATGTACAAAGATTGTATTTCTCTTATAGTTGGTATGTTGTGAAGATCATATCTATTGTGCTCCTTAGTGGACAGAATCTATATTGCCACCCTGGGAGGAGCTCTTCAGACACAGGGAGAAGTTGATTAAGAAGGTCTCTTGCAATGACCTTTGCTGCTGCTGACATGAGGGAAATTCCTCTCGAGTTACTGCAGGTAGACTTGTCATCTTTCTTCAAGATGGTCATGATTATGGCATCTCTGAGAACTCCAGACATGTTCTTCTCCTTCCAGATAAGTTTAATAAGGTCATGTCTTTGCGCCAATAGTGCTTCTTTACCATGTTATAGTGCTTTGGCAGGGATTCCACTGCTCCTGATGCCTTGTTGTTCTTTTGTTGTCAGATCAGCTTTTCTACCTCGTTGTGCTGAGATGAAGGTGAATAGCATGCTGCAGGAATGAGTTGAGGACACTCACGTTGAAGACAGAGTTTCTGTTCAGGAGGTTTTCAAAGTGCTACTTCCAAATGGCACTGACTGCCTCTCTGTTCTTTAGGAACTCCTCTCCATTCTTGGCCAGCACTAGGGTTGAACATTGGGTGCTTGGACCACAGGTGGTCTTCACTGTGCTAGAGAAACTTTGCATGCCATAGTTATTGGTTAACTGCTGAATCTCCTGTGTTTTCTCCACCCACCACCATCTGTTCTGGAGGTCATGGATTTTTGCTGGACCTCAGTCTAAATACAGAGGTGCTGTATTGCGCTCAAGTTGGAATGCTGCTTCAAGTTCAGAAAAGCCCTGCGCTTGCAGCTTTTAGGCTCCTTGATCTTCTCATCATTCTCATCAAACCAATCATGGTATTTCCTGGTTGAGTGGCCAAACGTCCTTTTGCAGGTGCTCTTTATAGAGGCCATGATGGCAGACCAGGCACTATAGACACTGTGGGTCAGTGGGTCAGTGTGCGGCATCAGGTTGACAGTGAGTTGCTGACTGAATAGGGCTCTCTTATCTGAGTCTTTGAGAGCCTCGGTGTTGATTTTCCTGTGACAGTGGGGGCAACTCTCCCCAAAAAATTCTAAGTGTTGAATCGGCAGGAAAGATGGTGTAATTCAGGATTTTTTATTCAGTGGGTGTTTAGACTCGAATCTCTCACACTCTGTGCAGTGCAGAGGTCACAATCGTGAATATCATTGAAATCTCGGAGGATGAGGCATATTCACACTGGAGTCTGACAGTTCAGAAGTCTACGTGTGTGCAGTGGCTCTGAACTGTCAGCCTGCACTTTGCTGACCAGCTCGATCGCTAGCCAATCTGGGACCCTTGAAGTACTGCGTCTTGTGACAGTCTCATGGCCTGATCACGCACGAAGCAGCTCACACAAGCATACCCGGACCAGCCTTGATTGCTTGTGCAGACTGTTTTCAGCCATGATTCCACCTGCTCCCCCCTACCCATCCTGGAGCATTGCAATCTTCAGCCACCGCCCCCCCCACTCTCCCAGCAGTGATCATTTCCCCCTCCAAGCCCCCTGATAGACCCCACCCACCACTGACCACCCATGGAAGGCAGACCCACCCCTAGGAGGCAGACCACCCCTGGCAGAACTTTCCATCAGCCCACTCCAATCGCTGGCCTCCCTCTAGCCCTAACCAATCCCAATGCAGAGTGGCAGTGGGACCTCCTACTCTCACCCATCACTCCTAGGTCCACTCCAGAATAGGCCCTATCCCTAGGCCTTGTCTCCTTGGCATTGCTCCTGAGGTCCTGCCCACAACTGGCCCTAGATCCTAGACGCCATCCCATTATCACTGCCCCTTGGCCCTGCCCACTTGCGACTGCTTCCTGAACATGGGCATTTTACCTGTTGGGCAATGCCAGGGGCACAGGCTGGCACTGCCAGAGTGCCCATGCCCAGGGGGCACCACCATGTCCCCATTTCATTCCAGCGGGGCTTCCTGCTGGTTCCTCACAAGTGGGGAGCTACTTTAAACCGTTCTGGAGTGAAATACTCTTGGCGGGTTAGGAGATGCTATCAGGGAATTCAATTCCGGGCAGGATAATGACATTTAAATTACACTAAAAACAGGATAAAATCATTTACCTTGTCTTCCAGCTGGTTTCCAGTGTGGTCTTGACTGTGCCTGCTCTCTGGCTATGGGAGACGTGCATTTGTCGGGGAAGCTTGCACAAATCCCGCAAAATAGCAAACACAAGCATCTCCCAACCTGACGTGCCAAAAGACTAGCACATTGTGTTGGGAGAATCAGGCCCATTCTTTCTGCTGTAGCTGCTTTGGGATTACATTGAACTTGATCACAGAACATATTAGACAGTGGTTCCACCATCTGCCTTCTGCTCCTGTCATGGCACAGGTGACATGCATGACCTTACGGCCCATTCCTCGGACGGTGAGCAGGTGCTAATGCTTGGAACAAGGGTGTTGCCCTGAGGCTGTGTACTTGTCTCTGACAAGAGATTGGTTATGACAAGACTATGTTCAATGTGTTTTGTCAGGGATAGTGTAAGTGTTGGTTTTCCTACCATCTCCCTGCCAATTTCTCCTCCCCAGCTGTCGATATTCTTCCGAACTCTGGCTTTGAATCACTGAGGGGTCGAATTGTCACCTGCTGGGTCTCCTGTGCCAGTGTTAGGGTGCACTGAGGCATGTAGTGCACTAGTTCCAGGCTAGGGTGAGCTGAAGGCTCATGCGGCATTTGTTTATCCTGCAAGGGGACTCTCTGAGACAGCCAACTGGTTTATTTCGAGGCATGTAAGATGTTAAGAGATATAGATTGGTTGGATTCTCAGATGCTTTTTCCCAGGGCTGAAATGGTTGCTATGAGAGGACACAGGTTTAAGATGCTGGGGATAAGTACAGAGGAGATGTCAGGGGTAAGTTTTTCACTCAGAGGATGGTGTATGCGTGGAATTGGCTGCCATCAGTGGTGGTGGATGCAAATTCGATAGGGTCTTTTAAGAGACTTCTGGATGAGTACATGGGATTTAATAGGATTGAGGGTTATAGGTAAGCCTAGTAGGTATGGATATGATCAGCACAACTTGTGGGCCGAAGGGCCTGTTTGTGCTGTAGTTTTTTCTATGTTCTATGTTCTATTTATAATGGCAAAGCCAATAGTGGAGGTGCAAAACATCAGGTTTACCTTTCATTTAGCTGGCTTTTCCCTGCCCATTGGGTTTCACTTAGAGTGGCAATATCAATATTGAAATACCCAAGCTCCCAGGCAACAATAGCAGCATATTATTCCTTTGCTGAGAAATTCTGACTAAGAAAATTTGATGTGTCCGCTACAACACTCACCAACCTTTACAGATGCACCATAGAAAGCATTCTTTCTGGTTGTATTACAGCTTGGTATAAGGCGCCTGCTCTGCCCAAGACTGCAAGCAAGTATAAAGGTCGTGAATGTAGCTCAATCCATCAAGCAAACCAGCCTCCCATCCATTGACTCCATCCACACTCCCTGCTACGTCGGCAAAGCAGCCAGCATAATTAAGGACCCCATGTACCCTGGACATTCTCTCTTCCACCTTCTTCCTTCAGGAAAAAGATACAAGTCCCAACCAACTCAAAAATTGTTTCTACCCTGCTGCTGTCAGACTGTTGAATTGACTTACCTTGCACTAAGTTGATCTACATCCTAGCTATGACTGTAACACTAAATTCTGCACTCTCTCATTTCTTCTCTGTGAATGGTATACTTTTTCTGTAAAACATGCAAGAAAAAATACTTTTCACTATGTAGAACCATAGAACCTTACAGTGCAGAAAGAGGCCCTTCGGCCCATCGAGTCTGCATCTACCACAATCCCATCAGACCTTACCCCCACATGTCACTACATATTTTACCTACTAATCCTCTAACCTAAGCATTTTTTAGGACACTAAGGGGCAATTTTAGCATGGCCAATCAACCTAACCCGCACATCTTTGGACTGTGGGAGGAAACTGGAACACCCAGAGGAAATCCACGCAGATGCGAGGAGAATATGTAAACTCCACACAGACATTGACTCGAGCTGGAAATCCAACCCAGGTCCCTGAAGCTGTGAAGCAGCAATGATAACCACTGTGCTACCATGCCGCCCATATATGCTAATACAGGTGACAATAATAAATCAAATCAAATCAAACTCACTGTTGGCATTGACCATGAGGGTCAAGATATTTCAACATTCATTTTGAAGGGAATAAGATGTCTGTGCATGTGTTTTCTTAACATGGGGTGACTATTCACACCAGTTACAACATAGGCTAGATGGAGCAAGGCCTTGGTCCAGTGGCAAGAGTGTCCAAGATGACTGGAGACCAGGCTGCACTGAATGGGCCTCGGATGCACAAACACACATATTCCTACTATCCTTCTTCCTCCCTCCCATGGAATCTCTCCCGGGAGTCATAAAGTGACATTGCCACTTGAGAGCCAATGTCAGCCTCATGAGCTGATGAGGGTGGCACTGGCCTTTGGCTCCATTTGGCAAAATTTGAATTTATTCAGCATGGAATCCTTACCATGGAATTCACGAAACACTTTCACGAATATGTCTTTATCCTGAAGTTATAACAGCAACAGGAGAAAGATTAAATGACAGAAGCATTCCAAATAATGTACTCCCAAGGCCAGAGAAAGCTTATTTCCACCAGTCAATAGTTGATGCTTCTTCCTCAATGGTATCTCAGAAGAACTCTGCTTAAAAGAGAGAATTCCTCAATGAGAGGTATTGTAGGAACTCATTGCAAACTCATCTTCAAATATTGGGTGGAGTTTTGTTGGGAGACTGACTGGTGATTTGCGAGCTGGTGAGAGGATCGCACTGCCTCTTTTCAGGAAGGTTTGCAGAACCATATACCAATTGGGCATTACTGGGATGAGTGGCGGATCTTCCCGTTGAATGACCAATCAGGGCCACTGTGGACGCTGTGGCTACTGCAAGAAGTACAAGTACTGGTATCCCAAGATTACAGAGGGTCCTGGGCCACAGGTAATTGATGTGGGGAGGACGTAGTTTTGTGGAGTGCAGGTTATGAGAGAAAGGTGCAAGGGGAGTAGCAGCAAGAGTGGGGAGTGGATCTCAGCTCCATCGTTCACTCCTCCCCCAACTCCACACCACCTGTCTGATATCCTGTCTCTCAATTATTCACTGAATACCTTTGATTGCAACCATGTCCCCATCCCCATTGCTTCAGAGGTAATAAGTTGGATGCATGACTTTAATTGCTATGCACATTACATGGCAACAGGCTTGCCTGCCATGGGTTAATTCCAACTGTAATGAGGCCCGTAAGTGCTCATTAATTGGCCACTCAAAGGCCTCAATTGGTACTGAGTGGGAAGGTGTACCATTCTGGTAGGGGTGGAAAGGTGACAGGATTCTGGCATGTTGCCCTATTACCTGAATACAAGCCCTTGCCAGCTCAAAGCTCACCATCATCTGCACAAGATTCTGCCCGTTCTCTCAAGCAGAAAACAGACAAGTTCCACAATAACAAAAAGAGAAAATGCTGGAAAAACTCTGTACGTCTGAAAGTATCTATGGAGAGAAATCCTGAGGAGAGCTCTAATGAAGGATCCTGACTCAAAACATTGGCTCTATTCTCTCTCCACAGATGCTGTCAGCCCTGCCAAGATTTTCCAACATTTTCTGTTTTTGTTTCAGATTCCAGCATTAGCAGTTCACCAAATTCCAAATCTCAATTCCACTGAAGGACAGTGGTGAAAGGCCAAAGATCCTATTGCCTTCTCCCCATTAAGCCTCGCTCCTTCTGCCTTCTCTCTCAATTTGTTTTCTTTAAAAAGGTTTTATTTGGTTTTCAATCAAATGCAATATGTTCTAAAAATTTCAGGAAAATAGGGAATGACGTTCTATTTGGCCTTCTTTTTCTCTCTTTCACCTCTTTTGTTATGTATTAGTGACTGCGATCGATGTTTCACAAGTGCAATCAATGAGAAAATTTAACTTCTGTGCCAGTTAGCAAAGTACAGCTGGGATAATTAGCTGATTTCGAAATTCAGCTAACTGATTTCTTTTTTTAAAAAAAAACAAGGTCAATTTTAACTTGTGAAGAACAACAGGAGCAGAGAGTTTAGGGTCACAAAATGGGATCAATAGAATTATCACTCCTTTATTGCTGACAATTGGCTTGTAGTCATTTTTACATGAAGTGAAGCATCTGTTTCAGGTGCGAAGTTCCTTATAATACGAATAAACATGGTCCTGTGAAGACCATAGCACTTTGATTGTCATTGTAGGATAATTGGAGAGACTGTACACTCTCCTAACACTTCATTGGGGATAGAGCTGACAGGAAAAGTTACATTATTTTTTAGAGCAGGACCAGGTAGACTGCAGGCGGGATCAGGAAGACTGCAGGTGGAGCCAGAAGGACTGCTGGCGGGGGTAGGATGATTGTGGGCAGGGCCACGAGGATTGTGGACAGGGCCAAAGGAGGACTGCAGGCTGGATGTTCTTTGTCCCATCTAAGAAACACAGACCTGAATTTGGTAAAATACAGGAATGTCTGCACGATGCCACAGCCAGATTAGAGTCAGGACCCTAGTTGCTTCTGAAAATGACAGTGGGTAGAAGTACATTGAAAATTCAGCTATAAGAGTTCAAATATAATTTTACCTTCCTCCACACTACATTTCTTTCGTCCAAGCAATGTTAAAAATTGTGAGGAATAAGTCTAGGATCTCCAAAATGTTTGTATTTGTTAACTTAATATGTTGCACAACAGGAATAAACACAGAATTGTAGATTTATTTAACTGAAACAGCATTTTCTGAAACAAGGCATTTGTCACATTAGATTCTGTCGATATTATCAAATTGTCAAATATAATTTCAATCTTGGTGCAACTGAGGAGCCAAATGTCTCAAATCTTACCAGCAGCACCATTCATGTTGCAGGGCTATGGTAACAGATAGTACAAAGCACCAAAGTAAAATTAATTTTCCTCAAATCAAAGCAGAACAGCACTAAATATGCTTTATACTGGAACCAAGTATATACCCTTATCTCATATTAAAACAGTACAGATTTTCATTACTGCATCATTGCAACAAAAAGAAATACTGTTAAAAGGAATAGAAGCGTATAGCGAACTAGATAAGTGAGCAGTGCTCACAAAAATCCCTCCATTAAAATACTGGAAACAAAGGTTTTGGAAATCAGCCAAAAATAATGCCAACGTGATGAGAATAACAATACAGTCATGTAGATTTGATTCGAAACATGACATTTTGATTTATTGTTGTTAAGCTTCATTAATGCATACTTTTCAGCATCTTTCTTTTTGGTGTAAGGGAAAAATGTGCAAACCTAAAAGGGAACATTAAGGATATATACAGCAGTGAATTTACTGTTACTTCAGTCTTGCATTCACATTCTTTTGAGATTACTTATTTTGTTACGGCATTCCTGATTATAAATTGGTCAGTACAAAAATTAAGAGCATCAAGCTGTGCAGCTTACAGTCTATGATATTTTCGTTAGATAAGTACTTATGCTTTTTTTATACTTTTTCTAATAAGTGCAAAGAGACTGCCTTCATGCCACCATCATTCCACTAAGATGAATCTATATTTAATCCAGTCAGCTTCGCTGTGCCCACTAAGTCTAGATTGACTAGAGAAGAAACCCAGTCATCTATCAACTTGCACTCTTCCCTCGCTTTCACATAGTTCATCTCTGACTCCTCCCTTTCTCATGCCTCAATTTCTGGGGGTAATGTTGACCAATATTTACCATAAACCTACTGACATCTACAACTATTTTCTCCCCACTTTTTTCTTATAATGACTCCATTTCATTCTCCAAGTTTTCCCATTAGATTTGTTCTGACATTGCCTCTTTGCATACCAGAGCTTTTAATATGTCTCCCTGTCTCTTCAGGCAAGGAGTCCCCATCACCTTGATTGGCAGGGCCCATGCCAGTCTCAATTTCATTTCCTATACTTCTGCTCTCACCCCTTCTCTACCCCCCCCCATAATCACAACAAGCTTCCCCTTGTCCTCACTTTCCAGCCCAACAGTTACCACAATCAATGGATCCAGTTTCATTACCTCCAGTTCAATGCTGCCATCTACCTCTCTCCTTTCTGAAGGACAGTTTCCTTTCTGGTATTCTGATGCACTTTTTAATGACCTCCAACATCCCGTACCTTCCATCATCCCTTTATTATGCATTGATTTATGATCATTTTATATTTATGGTACCTTACTTGGACTCCTGCAAAGTGGATACATATTCTATATATCTTCCCTATCTCATCCCTTCGTGGTAAGTTTCCTACCTGTTTCAGAGTGACTTGTTTCTACCAATAAATGTGGTATATTGTTTGCATTTATGACACTTTCAAGTGTGACATGTGTGATATTGACAATGCTGGAGGCAAGATTTCTGATATATACCTAAATATAACTGCTATTTTGTGGCTCATGTTCTACTGGAAATTATGCTATTCAAAGAAAACAAACAGGACCCCTAAAGATTTAAGCCCAAGACAATGTAAAAAATTTAAGTCATACTCCTGTAAGAGAGCGATGTAAACAACTAGGATAATGGAGAAGCCTGCCCCTGAAATAGAAAAAAGGATCAATGAAATACTTGTAAGCCATTCAACCCTTAGAAGCCGCTCCATCGTTAACATAGATCATGGCTGATCTATGCCTCAATTTCATTTACTTACCATTGTTTTATTTCCCTTGATATTTTTATCCAACAAAAAAGTTAAAAAATCCAATAGCATGGAATATTTTGTTCTCAGTCACAGTGAGATTATATTTAGACCTTGGTAATGAGTATTACATCACAGCCTTAAAGTTGTTTCTTGTCTTTAAACCAAAAATAAACATACTTATAGTCTTTTTACTGCCTTTGGGCTACCACTTTTGCTCTGTTCCCGAACAGGAGGATAGATAGTAGAATTTGCCTGAAGAAAATTCAGCCATGGCTTGACAAACCAGATGGTCTTTTCTTGCTCATCATTTTCAAATGTTTGTATGCATTGTGATGAGCCAGATTGCTGCCAATCAAAAAAAAACTTCTGGGAGATATATGTAAACTAAGATGCATGTCACCTTATTATCTGTTGTCTGTTAAGCTGCTGCAAATAACTGTGAAACACAAATTGCTCTGAGAAAATTGAATTATCGATTAATTTGAATTAAAACACATAAATAATCAAGAAAAGTAGGAATTTAGTGCTTTAAATGAATTGTTATTTTATTTAAATTACGATACAGGTACTGAAAGTTTGCACTTTTTAAAATTTCCTGGAACATGTTCTGGGATCTGTTGGGAACATCAATCGGTCACCTGTGCATTTTCGGTAGCTGTCTACCTCCCTGGATGCAAGTACAGTATACAGGGTGCATAGGCCTGGTCCAGAGGGCTCTCAAAGCACCCCATATCCCCACAATCCCCCATCCTTAACAGAAAATTGTACCCCATTACTTCCTTTGTAAGGAGTTTGCATTTAATTTTAAAAAACTTTTACTTTTTATATAAGAAACAAAGGGTAAAATATGTTCTTTTTTAAATAAAGCACACATATACAATCTGCAGTTGGGAGAGAGAATCCATGTTCTGTCTTGCCAGTCTTCTAGCCCAAATGCAGAAGACCATAGTGAGGCAAATTGCTCTTTACATGCTAATTATTTAAGTGCAACATTGTCTACCTGCTTTCTTAGATCTGTAAATGCTCAACTGAGTTAAAGAGGGCTTTTGTATTTTCAATGACAGATAGATTTGTGTTTTGGAACTGTTAGCTGAATATCTCCTGAAGTGTTGAAAAAAAAGGCCCATCTATTGTTTCAGATCATTATCAACATGTTTCAATGGTTGATCTGTGAATTATTGTAGATGAGCGATTGTATGCTTTTGGTACAAGATTATTTGCATTTAGACACTTTTCCTTCTGACTTTTTGTTTAAATGTTTTGTGATTTTTTTCCTTTTTCATTTAAGTTAATGTATTCAATATGAATTCAAGTTCAGAATCTTTAAGGATTAATTTTCAAGCATGTAATTTCCCATCACCCTAAGAGAGGACACAGGCTGAACTCACTGAAACAAAACTAAGGGTTGGGGTGTTAATAGTTTTCTTATGAGTTAATAAGTGAGCATTGAATAGTTGTCCTTTACAATCTGATGAAGTAATGGTGTTCCATGAAGAAGGTTAGGAGAAAGATGGGGTGCAACATGAGCTGCAAGATCTCTTCTGATAAATAATTTTGTAACATTGTGTAATCTGGATCTTTTCTCAGGCAATCCCTTAGAACTGAGAAGGGCTTGTTTCCACTCCTGATACTATGATTTCTGTGATGGCTGGTTAGACCAATGTGTGATCTGCAGATTGTGTCACAAGTGGAGTAGGTGGGGTTTACTTACTAGTGTCACAAGTAGATGAACATTAACATTGCAATGAAGTTACTGTGAAAATCCCTTGTCACCACACTCCAGTGCCTGTTCAGGTACACTGAGGGAGAATTTAACATGGCCAATGCACCTAACCAGCATGGTCTTTCAAGTTGTGGGAAGAAACTAGGGCACCTGGACGAACCTCATACAGACATGAGGAGAACAGGTGCTTGAAGGGTTGAATAGATGGGTTTTTGGAGGTTTGAATGCCTCCTGCAATGCCTTCATTTTGCTTCTGCATGTTCCCGATGAAGTCTTTGATCTATTTGATGTCTTCCTGAATGAGCCTCCTCCATTTTACACATTTACAAGTCAAAAAGGGCTTTTATATTTTCAATGATAGATGGATTTGTGTTTTGGAACTGTTAGCCGAATGTCTCCTGGAAGTGTTGAAAAAGAAAAAAGCCCATCTATTATTTCAGATCATTATAAACATGTTTCAATGGTTGATCTGTGAATTATTATAGGTAAGCAATGGCTTGCTTTTGATACAAGGTCAGTTGCTTTTAGTAATTTTTCCTTCTGACTATTTTTGTTCAAATGTTTTGTGATTTTTTTTCTTTTCTGTGTCAGCAGCTATGTTTTCTTCTTCAAGAATGCTTTGATGACATCCCTATAGTATATTAGTTCCGGGGAGTCTCCTGCTGCAGCTGAGTTCTGAATAGAGCCGTTACTTCAGGAGCCTGACAATATGAACAGCATGTGTCCCCCAATAGAGCTGAGATAATCTGGGATTGTAATTTAACTGCCCTTACTTTTCAGTCGCATCAACAAGGCACTCATGTGCAATGTTAGGATGGGCTGCATTCAAGCACAAGCTTGATTTCACATCCATGATAATGGTTTGAGCGGCAGGCCAGCTAGTGTAAAGAGAGGGTCAGCTTTCAAATTGCCAATTTCCTGTCCAACAAGTAGACACAATAGGCAGAAATGAGGATTTATGGATCAGTTTAAAATTGACCACTGACAGAAACAAGCAAGAGCTGCAGAGACAGAAAATACTGGAAAAACTCAGCAGGTCTGGCAGCATCTATGGAGAGTTTTGAGTCCATGTAACACTTTTTCAGTGCTAAATAGGAGGAAAAATATGATGTACTTTAACTGTATAAAAGGGAAAGGAGCAGGTGGAGCCAAATGTTGAAAGGTGTGAGCAGATGTGGACTTGCACATAGGGAGCCCCATGCGCTGCTTCCATGTTGGCACTCACCAGCTCCCCATGATGTCAACCCCCCACTGTGGTCACATATCTTAAAATTAAGTTAATTTGTCTATATGACTCACATCTGTTGTTGAATCAACTATTATGAAACAGGATTTGACATCTTTAACTTCATAAGGGATTTGGTTTCTGAGCTGCTCTGCTATTATAGTGATGAATTCATTATAGTTCCCGTGAGTTAAAACGTTAATCTTCTCTGAGCCACAGCATTGGTAGTTTTTCTAATGCTTTTTGAGAAGCTTGTCACTGAGATATTCAAGGCTGGTTAAAAAAATTAGCTCTTTGATTTGACACTAATCAGTCATCATGTCCTTCTTAAAGGAAATCCCAAGAAAGACCAAAGTTTGAGCGTGGAAACAATGGGGTGAATTTTCCCATTCCATCCACCATAGGAATCGGAATGGGTCATGGAAAGGCCCATTGAGCTTGGGGGATTTTCCAGTTTCGGGGCAAGCTAAGCCAGAAAATCCTAGCCAATATGTTTCAGCACTGCCCTCCAGTAAGAACACTCCTTTTCAAACTGAGTCAATAAGACAGAATCAATTCTTCCAGATGATTGACATCTTTGATTGAATGCACAGATAACTTCAATATGACTTTTTAAAATTCCATGATCAGCAAGATGTCTTCCAACATTTCCCTAATTAGAGAACCCATTGACAAACGTGTTTCACTTTATCAGGATGAGAGAATAATTTGCAAACATAGCAGTAGTGTGCTTCAGAGGTTTCTGAAAAATATCAACCAATTTCTCCTTTTCATCCTGTCATTTCTTTTCACATTCAGAAAATGGGACTTCTGTACTGCTTTTGACCTCCAACCTCTAATGCTTTTCTCAATTTTTTTTATATCACCTATGTTCTCTGGTCTATTTATTATGAAATATTCTATCATACCCAGTGGAACAGATTTTGGCTATCAGCCAACATTTTCAACATATTCCTCCTTCACTTCAGCTGCAGAAGAATGAGCTTGAACAGTATCTTATAGTTCCATTTCCACTGAATCCATTTCTTATTTCTCTTGAAACTTATTATTCAGTTTTTTCAAGAGATGAGGTATCTCTGGAAATCGGCATGTCAGAGTCATCAGATAATTCGCTCATGCTTTGGTATATGAGGATGAATGTATAGTTTGCACACTGTTCAATATGTTACCTTTTTAAAGTAAAATGACAAACTGTCTTTTTGCCTACTTTGTCCTCTTGCCTCACCTTCAGTTTTCTGCGCTTTTGACTGCCAGTTTGATAGTGTCACTTTGTACTGATTGATTTTAACAAATAAATTTCTGAAAGAGCTGTCTTTTTTTGCCCTCTTCAGCTCTGCGTTTAAAGTTGTCCCTGCTCATTTGACGACTTCACTGCTTGCAGTTGCACTGGCTATGGTATGGCCTCACCCTCATCCTCGCTTGCCCAGTTCTCCTTAGCCCTGGCTGGGCTTCAAGTTGTACCTCCTCACATAAAGACCTTGCTGTTCTGCTGCATGTCCAGTTATCTGGCCTCCTCACCTCTCCCTCGGCTCATTGCCCAGCCTGTTCACCTCACTGCTTCCCTCGATAACTGCCGGCATCTCCTCCAATATGGAACCATACCTCTGCTCGACAACCATGGAGGTTGATGATTCCCCCACTGCATCCCTCGGTGATTGCCGGCCAGCCCTTGCTCTCTTTGTTTGATCCTTACCACAAGCTCATACGCCCCAAGATACTCTCATGATGTGACCTCACTGTTGGCTCAGGCTGGCCTGCTGCTGTTTTAAAAAATATTAAATCCTTATTACTGCTGTGGCTGTCTCCTTCCAAGTTACCACATGATCTTGTAAAATATTTTTCCCCTTTAAGAGGTTTCATCAATCAGAGCCTGATGTTGCGTTCAATTGGTTTTGATTTGATTTGATTTATTATTATTATATGTATTGGTGTATTGTAAAAAATATTGTTTCTTGTTCACTCTACACACAAAACATACTGATCACAGGGGAGAGGAAAGGAGAGAATGCAGAATGTAATGTTACAGTCATAGATAGGGTGTAGAAAATGATCAGTTTAATGTATGGTAGATCCATTCAAAAGTCTAATGGCAGCAAGAAAGAAGCTATTCTTGAGTCGGTTGGTATGTGATCTCAGGCTTTTGTATCTTTGTCCTGATGAAAGAAGGTGGAAAAGACTATGGCCGAGGTGTGTAGGTCCTTGATTATGCTGGCTACTTTTCCAAGGCAGCGGGAAGTGTGGATGGAGTCAATGGATGAGACGCTGTTTTGTGGATGGACTGAGCTGCGTTCACAAACTTTTGTAGTTTCTTGCGGTCTTGGTTAGAAAAGGAGCCACACCAAGCTGTGATACTTCTGGAAGGATGCTTTTTATGTGTATCTGGAAACAATTTGAGAGAGACACACCGAATTTCCTTAGCCTCCTGAGAAAGTGGAGGCATTGTTGTCTTTCTTAACTGTAGTATTGGCATGGTAGGACCAGGACAGATTGTTGATGATCTGGATGCCTAGAAACTTGAAGATCTCGATCATTTAAACCTATCAGCAAATTTAGAGCTCTCAGTATCTGGCCAACGTGGAATCCCTCCCCATTGGTTGGGGCTCTATGTCGAGGCTGTTGTGTTTCATTGTAAGTCTTCCTCTAGGTTTAAACAAAGTGAGATTGCAGAAAGCTGCTTAGGATACAAGACAAAGGAAATGTTCATGGCAGTTTTGAGGACTACAGAAAGTGCTGATAGGCTCATAAAGATGAGATAGCAGAATATGTTAGTAGGAGAACAAAGCTCTGCGCTGAGTGAAAGCAAAATGAAATAACAGATGGCAAATGGATGTATGAGGTTGCTTTTGAAAAAAATACATTTTTGTTGGTATGAGACCTATAGCAGTTGATCAGATTCAGGCTCATCAGCAAAAAGTAAAAGTATAAAAAGAGAGAAAATGCTGGAAAATCTTAGCAGCTGTGACAACAGCCATGGAGAAAGAACCCAACTAATGTTTCAAGTCTGAAGTCAAGAGTCTTCTAGACTTGAAACATTAGCTCTCCACAGATGCTGTCAGACTTGCTGAGATGTTCCAGCATTTCCTCTTTCTCTTTCAGATTCCAGCATCCAGAGTAATTTGCTTTAATGTTATTAAAAAGTAAAAGTCGTCTGCTAGCAGGATAATTGATTCCTTGAGTGAGTTTGCCACTCAATTAGATATAGCTGATTTGTATTTAAACCCCATTTACCCACCTTTGATCTATATCTCCTGACTGATCTGTCTTGAAAGTTTAATTTGGCCTCATGCCCAAAGCCTTTTCAGAAGCGAATTCCAAATTTCACTGCTTTTTGTTTGAAAAAGTGCTTCCAGCTGCCATTCTTCAATGGCCAATCACTAAGTTTAAGATGCCCTGTAATTATAGTTCCATCAGAAGAAATATTTCTTCTGTATCTACCCTAACAGACTTATTAGTTTATACATATCAATTAGATCACGTTCTGACTTTTTGAATTCAATGATCTGTAAGCTAAGTTGTACGTTATGTTACTCAGTTGGCAAGGTGGTTGGAGCAGGGTGTAGAATAATGACAATTTCTACAGTGGCTGTGGTCATTCATGGAGGCCTGTCTCCTCACCTTGCTCAGTGCTTGCAAAGTGGTAAACATTAAGCGATATATAAAACTAATAATCTCTCACTAATGGAGAGAGATATCTATGGTTTTTTTGTGGATGAAATGCCTAATTGTCTCATTCCATAATTTAATTGTTTAATGACTAGTAACATAGTTTTCTAATGAATTTCTGATGAAAAGTTATCCACCTGAAATCTTGGACCCAATTTTAACTGTGAGAAAGTGGATGGGTTTGAATTAGTTAAAATCTCACCCACTGACTGTTTCCCTCTTTTGATCCTGTCTGATCTGCTGAATATTTTCCAGCTTTTTTTAATATCCTTCCAGAGGTTTGGTTCCCAAAACTTGCTACTCCAGTTGGTGTCTAGGCTCTGTATAACCACTTCTTTACTTTTGATTCGCTTGGGCTAAAGGTCTCATCGCTTTAAGCGTTTTGATTACATTTTGTATCTGTGCATCAGCTTTTGGTGACTCATGCACATGGACAGCAAAATCTATGCTTTTTAACAGCTTCTTCTTTCAGAATGTTGATTTGTTCACCCTTTTGGCAGAGTTGAGGTGCACACACAATGGCAGCTGTGAATGAGCAAAGCACATAACTGGAGGATGCTGTTGTTATTCCTGATGTAGAGGTGCCGGCGTTGGACTGGGGTAAACTCAGTAAGAGGTCTGACAACACCAATTTTAAATCCAACTGATTTGTTTGATAGTAAATTTGCTAGCTTTCGGCCTTTGTAGTCTTCGTCAGGCGAATGAGGTGTTCTGGTCTGCCAGAAATAAATTGGTTGGATTTAAAATTGGTGTTGTCAGACCTCTTTTTGTTATTCCCCTGAGTCATGTTAGCTGTGACTGGATGTTTGGCTGTAAAGGTGAATTCCTGATTGCAAAAGATAAGTACTGGTATAAATCTGATAGTAGCAAAAGTAGGAATCAGATTACTTTATTGTTCAGTATTATGAGGAGAGGCAACGAAATGTTGCCTATTCAATTATTTCTGTATTCCAGTTGGAAGTGAAGTTTTGTACTTAAGTGAAATTATCTGTATTTATTTTCTGTTACTATTTAATTTTTACTTTCTATCAGCTCAGTTCGTAGTTTATAAACTAGGTTGCATGGTCTGATTGAATTATATATTTTTCTGCTATCTAAAGGTTAGATGTCAGATGGGAGCATTTGTTCCAATTCTGGTAAGTAAATTATAGCACAAGAAATGTTCTGCTTTAGTTTGGAGTGGCAAGGTGACAATACCAGATAGCTGACATGGTACCATAATGTCAGAGCCTCTTTCCTCCACTGCTCCTCTTCATGTGGCATAGTTATTCAGAATTTAGGGTGGCACAGTGGCACAATGATTAGCACTGCTGCCTCACAGCACCAGGGACTTAGGTTCAATTCCAACCTTAGGTGACTGACTGTGTGGAGTTTGCACATTTGTGCATGGGTTTCCTCCAGGTGCTCCAGTTTCCTCCCAATCAAAAAGATGTGTGAATTAGATGGATTGGCTCTGTTAAATTGCCTCTTACTTTCAGGGAGACTAGTCGAATAAGTATGTGGAGCTATGGGGATAGGGCTTGGGTGGATTGTTGTTGGTGTAGGCTCAATGGGGCAAATGGCCTTCTTCTGCACTGTCTGATTGTGGAACAGGGTAATGCTGCTAACGAGGCCAATTCCCCCTTTCTGGTTCTTCTTAATGTACAGGAAGTTGGGGCAGAGATTGGTAAGCAAGGATCCAAGAAATGTCAGTGAATAAACTTGCCAATACTTTCATGAAATATAGTGCACATTTCAATGGAAAAAACAAAATCAGGAGCAAAACTCAAATAAAATTACTATTAAACACAAATCTCAAAATCAAAATTAGATTATGTTGCATTGAAATATTTTGGACTAATTTCAATGGCAGTACTTACCTTTGCATGAATCCCAAAGACTCTCAAGATGATTTATTTTGATGTTAAAGGTTTGTAAATAGGTGCTGGAAAATTCTGGTATACATTTGTTAGAAGCGACACAATACGATCATTGAAATTAATAGGCCATGATGTTTGAATATAAAACTGGCACAAACCCGTTTTTATGTGAAATTCTTCAGACAGTAAAATGTTAATGCAAGACAGTTCTTAATCGATATGTTGGCCAACCAATGGCCGATAAGTGTGGTCGAAACATTTGATGAAATCTCCAGGAATCCATTTAATCACAGTTGGCGACCCCAGTCCATACACAAGTATATTGCAAATGAACAAAAAGCTAATCAGTTACATGCAAATGTCCATAATCCCAGAAGGTATTGGCACACCTAACCTGTACATCTTTCAGACTGTGGAAGAAAACCGGAACACCTGCAGACATGGGGAGAACATGCAAACACTAGACAGACAGTGACCCAAGCAGGGAATTGAACCTCGATCCCTGGTGCTATGAGGCAGCAGTGTTAACCACTGTGCCATTGTGCCACTCATGGGTGGGTTGTTTTGCTGCTCATGCTTATTCATTTTTTAATATATTTTTAAAATTTGTTTTTGATAGCTTTTGTACATACTTCCTTATCTTTGATTGGCATGTTTCCTCCCCAACAATTTTTTTTAGTTTCATAAAAACAAATAGTCAAATTTGGATAGTTAGAAGCTTTTTCCCAGGATGGAAGAGTCAATTACTTGGGGACATAAGATTAAGGTGCAAGTGGCAATGTTTAAAGGAGATGTACAAGGCAAATTTTTTACGTAGAGGGTGTTGGGTGCCTGGAATTTGCTGCCGGGGGAGATGGTAGAAGCAGATATAACAGTGACTTTTCAGGGGCATTTTGACAAATACATGAATAGGATAAGAATAGAGGGATACAGTCCCCAGAAGAGTGGGGGGTGGGGGGGGGGGGACGTGGTGGGGGGGAGATGCAGGAGGAGGAGGGGGTGGGTTTAGTTCAGTCAGGCAGCATGGTCAATGCAAGCTTCGAAAACAGAAAGGTCTGTTCCTATGCTGTATTTTTCTTGTTCTTTGTTCAAATTCTGAGCCACAGAACTGCTGCAGTTTGTGTAGATTAATAAAGTGCAAGAAATGTGACATTTTCAAGTATGCTGATTAAAATATGCAGTTTGCACAAGACTGTAAAATATTTACTAACAACTCCCCTATACAATTGCACTTGACAAGTCAGACACTTGACAGGTGACACTTGTTTAAGAGGAGGTGGAAAAGAAGAATGATCAGTATTGAGAATGAGTGGATATTGTTACCAAAGATACTTATCTGAAGACATTAGTGAAGAATGTGTTCAGAAAGAGTGAAATTAACTTTTATTTTGCTTTTTGAAAGCAAGTTACATAATTAAATTGATATTTCAAAGAGATAAATAAATTTTACTCTTTTGCATGCCAGAATTATATAAATAAATAAACACATTGATGGAAGCTGGCTGAAAACATTAGCTGGTGAGAGGAGGCATAACTTCTTTTAAATTAATTCTCAGAACATTAGAATCACTGGCAAAGCCAACATTTATTGTCCATCCTTTCTTTACCTGCTGCAGCTATATTGTGTCACTCTGCCCACAATGCTATGTAAGGAGGGAATTCCACAATTTTATCCAGTGATCTGCACAGTGCACTTGTGCAGTAGAGAGATGAGCAGAATAGCAAATGGTCGTGAGTTAAATTGCTGATCAGTGTAGTGCAATGGGTTAATGGAACAGTTTTTCCAATGAGAGTTCAAGGGTGCTGTTCTCTAATCTCATTTGCCCTGCCACCGCTGCCAGCGAGAATGGAAAATTCCAGTCAGAGTGAACATAAGAACATAAGAAATAGGAGCAGGATTAGGTGATCCAGCCCTTCGAGCCTGCCCCGCCATTCAATAAGATCATGGCTGATCTGAAGTAGATCAGTTCCGCTTTCTCGCTTTCTCCCCATAACCCTTAATTCCCTTGTCTATCAGAAATCTATCTACCTATGACTTAAATATATTCAACGAGATAGCCTCCACCACTTCAATGGGTAGAGAATTCCAGAGATTCACCACCCTTTGAGTGAAGAAGTTCCTCCTCAACTCTGTTTTAAAGTGCCCCCCCCCCCCCAACTTATTTTGAGAAATAGTGTGTGAAGTGGGGTGAGGCAAGGTTGGAGAATTCTGGCTATGATGTATCTGTGACATCAACAGTCATGTGCTGCATTACTCATTTGCTTACTCAGTAATTCACCTTGTAAATATGATACATGGCGTGAAAAATTTCATTTTGAGTTACTACCCGAGTGAGGCTACAGTCCTTTTCCATAAGATAAACAGCACAGCGTAATGTTTAAACAATCAGATTTAGAAAGACTGCACTATATGACAGTTGAAGTACGACAATCAGTGATATTGCAGTGTGACTGAGTATGAAGTCATTACACCAATGAGTACAAGTGCAAGACGGATATAAAATCTCCAATGGTGCCTCTCAAGATTAGAGTTATGGAGTGCTGGGCTATGGAAGTAGGGAAGAGTCCAAAAAGTTTACAAAATATTATTAATAGATTTCAGGGACAATTTGTTGTAATTTTCTTTGGATTCCAGAAAATTAAAGAATTATATTTCCTTGCCATTGTAAATAGATAAATAAATACGTGTTCCCCAACATTGCATGTTTAGCTGGAGAGAAAAAGAATCAAATAAGTAAATTATACAAATTCATTGCATTACATTGAGAATACTGTCAGAACTAAGTGCTAAATGATAAGATGCTTCCTTGTTTACATATCGACAGAGGAAGGCAAGAAGACAAAGACTCTTTGCCATTTAT
This sequence comes from Sphyrna mokarran, assembly GCA_024679065.1. Lineage (NCBI taxonomy): Eukaryota > Metazoa > Chordata > Chondrichthyes > Carcharhiniformes > Carcharhinidae > Sphyrna > Sphyrna mokarran. The sequence goes on from JAGIQG010000005.1 coordinate 68,129,891, forward strand.
GGAATCTAGATCCCTGCATACCTGGCCTCAGAAAAGATTGTGCAGGCAGAAGGAGATGGTCCTGGTGTTCAGTGTCAGATATATAACCCAGTGAACAACTGTTCAATGCTAGAATAAAGACCTAATTAGTTCTTCAAACTAAAGTGAAGACACAAATAACCATTCAGGTACTGGGGTATTTCTAGAAATAATTGAGAGTCACTTTATATAAAACAAGGAATAAATGAAGTTTTTAGTATGCTCAAGTACTAGCTTCTTTTTGGACACATTTATCCTCCTACCATTCCACTGCCTAACATTATATTATGTTTGATGTTTACATGAAGAATGAAGAAATGGCTGCATTGACTGCATCTCATAACATATATGCAAGGTATTTTTGCTGATACCAATGGAGTAAAGATATGTTGTGTCTGTCTATAGCACTACGATATATAAGTGTTCTTTGTGAAGGAAAAATAAAAGCAAAGGGTTGAAGAGTACTAGAAAATCTGCCTGCATAGGTATGAAGATGAAGTTCTACAACTGGTGGACAGATATGCCGGAGAGCCTGTGAGAGATGAAAAGATTGGCAAAGAGTTGTCAGGTTCAGAGTGGTAATGAGATGGACCACCGACAGTGTTGCATGTTTCACTGTCTTCAAACGTTTTGAAAGAACTGATATTAATCTTTCTGATTCACCAATCAAATGTCACTCTTCTAAAATGAATGTCCTTTGTGTATTCCACAGCTGGAGCAAAAACTTATAGAAATAATTATCCAACAAACAACATGGTACCTCCAGAGAGATCTTCCTCATTTTGTCAGCATATATGCAACATCCGCCGGATAAACATATTCAGGATTGGAATGGGAGGGATTACTGAGACAAAGAATATATCATTGTGTAAATCACATTGTAGCAGTGCACGAGAAGAACTGTAAGGGTATAATGAAAATACAACTATCTCCTTGTGGCAGAAAAGGCTGCTGTCTGAAATCTTGTCCAGTTTTCAAAAAATAACTATACTTTGGGAGCATCAATAATGTGTAAGCTTTGGAGGCAAGTTTCCTTTTGGACAGTGGACATGATAGAAAATTAAGAGTATTCTGCAATACAATGCAGAATGTGCAGCATGACACAAGGCCATTCCATTCCATTAGCCTTCACAGCTACTTGCAATATATGTGCGTACTATCACTTTGTGCATTCATGCACTCGAACACTTCAATCCCATTGCAGGAATTCTGCAGTCATTCTCCATTTAAATTATGCTCTGCTTTTTTATTCTTTTTGCCAAAGACAGCAACTTCATACTTGCCCACATTATACTCATCGCCAGATTTTTGCCAACTCACTCAACCTATCATTATCCATCTGCAGCCTCCTTGTGTTCTCTTTATAATATTTTCCTGTCTATGTGTCTTCTGCGAATTTAGCTATTATGCCTTCACTTGTCTCACTGACATGATACATATATGACTACATCACAGTCATATAAACTGTGACAGGTTAAGGCCCCAGAACATACCCTGGCAGGACTTTAAGCCTCACATCCTGCCAATCAGAAAAAGACCCATTTATGTTTTCTGCAGCCACCATGTTAAAATGTTACCCTACCACACTGGTTTTTATTTGCTGCAATAACCTTTGACATGAATTATATTTTCACAAGTGCTGGACAAGTGTCCTTGCAGTGTGACTAATCTGTGTTGTGGGGAAAAGTTTAAACCAATTTAAAGGCTGGAGGAAAATCGGATAGCTGCGGTGGGGGGAGATAGCAGGATGAAGTAATAGAGAAGATATACAAGCTGTACAGAGGTCTCAGAGAGAAAAGTGCATTAGAATAGTTCAGAAACAGGAACAACCTGTGACTGAGAGAAATGTGAGATGGATGAAGATGTGATTAAAATGCATGTATGCAAATACACAGAGTAGGTAAATTGGTGGGTTCCAGGTGGTACATACAAGTAAACACAGAGTATTATGATACAGTGGAGATAATAAAAACATGGCTCATGAAGAGAATGAGCACTTAATATTCCTGGCTATAATGCAGTCAGGAAATATAGGGAAAGGAAGAATATGGTAGCATTAATCAACATACTGTTGCAGCACTAAAAAGGCACAATGAGGATTTAAAGGCAGAATCTGACCAGGATCCAATCGCAGAGGAAGGAGCTGAGCTCCAGGTCTTGGAGTTGGGAGATGAGTCAGGGAGTGAGTTGCATACAATAGAAATCCCGTCCTCTGACCAGCTCTAAACTGTAGCATTTATATGGCTTGACCAGTTCAATTTCTTATCAATGATAACCCCTGCCCCCTCCGAGATTATTGATATTGCTGATGTCAAGGCAAGATAATTGGATCTTCTCTTGCTAGAAATGGTCATTGCCTGGTAAATGTGGCGTGAATGTTTTTGGCCACTTATCAGCCCGAGATATTGTCCATACCTTGCTGGTTTGGACTCAGACTGCTACAGTGTCTGAGTCATCTTAAATATTGCTGAACATTTTAAACAATGATAAGTGGACATTCCCATGCTGAACTTATGATGAAGGGAAGTTAATCAATGAAGCATCTGTAGATAAGTGGGTCTAGGAACTTCTGCAACTATGTGCTGGGACACAGATGGCTGAGCTTCAACAACCACAGCCATCTTCCTTTGTTTTAGACATGATTCCAGCCAGTGAAGAGTTTTTCTTCTGATTTCCATTGAGTTCAGTTTTACTTTGACTTCTTGATGTCACACTCAGTTAAATGTTGCTTTGATTTCAAGGGCGGTCACTCTACTTCAAACTTGCGATTCAGCTTTTCTTTCCATGTTTGAACCTAAGCTGTAACAAAGTCAGAAGCTAATTGACCTTGGTAGAAACCCAAGCTGAGAGTAAGTGAGCAAGTTATTGCAGACTAAGTGCTACTGGACTACACTGTTCGATAACACTTTCCATTATTCTGCTGATGATGGAAGGTAGACTTACAGGTTGGATTTGTCCTGCTCTTTCTAGACAGTACATACTGATGTTCCATATTACCAAGTAGATGCAGTATTGAAGCTATACTGGTTAGTGCTGAAAGAGAAGTCTTCAGGACTATTTCCAGAATGGTGACAGGGTCCACAGTCTTTACATTATCCAATGCTTTCAAATGGCCCATCATTGAGGATGGGGATATTTATGGGGATTTCTCCTCCTGTTTGTTGTTTAATTGTCTACCACCATCCACAACTAGATGTGCCAGGACTATCGAGCTTCAGTCTGATCTCTTCGTTGTGTGATCGCTTAACTCTATCAATCACCTCTGGGTATCATGTGGCCCTGTTTTGTAGTTTCCCCAGCTTGACACCTCATTTTGAGATGCCTCGCTCTACTTCTGGCGTGCTCTCCTCATTTTTGAACCAGGATTGATACCCTGGCTTGATAGTAATGCTGGAGTGGAGGATATTCTGGTCCATGAGATGACAGATTGTCGTTAAATACAGTTCTACTGCTACTGATGGCTCAGAATATCTCATGGATACCCAGTTGATTTGCTAAATCTGTTTGAATTCTATCATTTTTAACATAGTAGTGGTACCACACAGAATAGAGGATATCCTCAGTGTAAAGATGCCTCACAAGAACCATGCTGTAGTCACTCCTATCAATACTGTCATGGACAGATATATCTGTGACAAGTCGATTGAAGAGGATGAGGTCACGTATGTTTTAATTTCTTCATTCCCTCACCACTTGCTATAGATCCAGTTTAGTAGCTATACCCTTTAAGCATCTATGAGCTCTGTCAGTGGTGGTGCTACTAAGCCACTGTTGGTAATGGATATTGAAGTTCCCCCACCCATACTGTACTGTGTACCCTTGCCATCTTTATTCTTCCAATTAGCATTCAACATGGAGGAGTACTAATTCATCAATGGGGGAGGTTTGGGGCATAAATGCAATAATTAGCAGGGAAGTACTCCAGAGCAGAGTTTTTGGAGAGTGGCTGGTGAGATTCCTGACTTGCAATTTCTGTCTTGCACTTTAGTTGGTAGAGTGTTTATTTCGGTGCTCCGTAGCGGGAGATAGGCGTGGGGGGCTGCAGAGAAGGAAGCGCGGGAGTATAAAAGGAAGGCCAAGGTAAGACAGCGGGCAGCGTCAGGAGAGGGCAGTGGAGTGAGACGGGAATTAGAGTGAGAGCAACAAGGGCTTAAGCTCACTGGGCTTGGACGAGCGCAGGCTTGGACACGTTGAGTACCTTGATTCCTACCTAATCAACACTTTTCCCAACACCTTTAAAGGGGGTATACAAAATGCCACGATACTTGGCCAAACGCGTCCACTGCGTACGCTGTCATACGTGGACCTTCTTGGAGGCATCACGTCTCCCGAAGGCCCACATATGTGCAAAATGTTTAGAACTGCAACGTTTAAGAGCAAAGTTGAGACAGCTGGAGCTGCGCTTGGAGGACATGTGTCTAGTGAGGGAAAACGAGGTTACAATGAATAGGGAAGGCAGACCTGCGGGGACCCCAGGATCTAGTAGTAGGGATGGGCTGGTTACAGTTACGAGGAACAAGAATAAAAATCAAGGCACAAAGGCCATCTCTAAGGGGAATTCCAAGAAAACCAAGGGAGGGGTAAAAGCTGTGATGGAGAGGGCAAGTGAGGGGGAACAGAATGCCACAGAGACCAGCAGGAAAGCAGGAAGTGAGATATTGGTGGGGGATGGGATGGTTAAAGGGATCGATAGGCGATTCTGTGGGCAAAAGAGAGACTCCAGGATGGTAGTCTGCCTCCCTGGAGCAGGGGTCCAAGATGTTTCAGAGAGGGTAGAGGGAATTTTGAAGGGAGAAGGGTCTAAGGCAAATGTAATAGTTCACGTAGGACAGAAAGATGTAGGAACAAAGCACAGGGGGGACTTACGTAGGCAGTTTAGGGAGTTGGGGGCTCAACTGAAAGGTAGGGCCTCCAGGGTGGCGTTCTCTGGCCTGCTGCCTGTGCCCGGGACCGATTGGGTAAAAACAAATGAGAACTCCAACTAAATGCATGGATGAGGGATTGGTGTAGGGCAGAAGGCTTCATATTCATTGATCATTGGGAGGTCTTCAGGAGGGAGAGTCACCTATTCAAGAGGGATAGGGAGCAGTTGACTGGGAGGGGAACACATATTTTAGCTGGGAGGTTAGCTGGAGTGTTTCAGAAGTGTTTAAACTAATAGGGGAGGGAGGGTGGGGAGAGAGAGGAAACTGGGAGTGGGAGAGAGAGGGATGATAGGGTAACACCAGAAGGTAGAAAGGAATATCCTAGAGCTGAGGGTCTTCAGTGCATGTGTTTTAATGCGAGGAGTGTGACTGGCAAAACAGATGAACTGAAGGCAATAATGTTCACGAGGAGTTTAGAAGTGGTGGCGGTGACCGAGACGTGGTTGAAGGAGGGGCAAGACTGGCAATTGAATATTCCAGGATATAAGTGTTTTAGGCATGACAGAGTTGGTGTGAGGAGAGGCGGGGGAGAGGCTTTATTAGTTAAGGACAACATCATAGCAGTGCAGAGGGAGGGAGGTATGGATGATTTAGGAATTGAGTCTCTATGGGTGGAGTTGAGGAATAGGAAGGGAGTGGTTACTCTGGTGGGTGTTTACTACAGACCGCCCAACAGCCCGCGAGCCGTGGAAGAAGGGATATGCAGGGACATTTTAGATAAGTGTAGGAAAAATAGGGTAGTAGTAGTGGGAGATTTCAATTTTCCTGGATTAGATTGGAGAGGGCCCAGAGCTGTAGGAGTGGATGGGGAGGAATTTGTACAGTGTGTTTTGGAAGGGTCCTTGGAGCAGTATGTGGATGGCCCGACTAGAGATGGGGCTATACTGGATTTGGTTCTGGGAAGTGAGCCAGGCCAGGTGGTTGACGTCGAGGTAGGAGAGCAGGTGTCAAATAGTGATCACAACTCTGTCTGCTTTAGGATATTAATGGAAAAGGACGAGACCGGCCCAAAAGGGAAGGTATTTAACTGGGGGAGGGCTAGACACAGCCAGATTAGGCAAGATTTTAAAGATACCGACTGGGATAAGCTTTTCGAGGGCAGGTCGACGAGGTACATGTGGGAGTCTTTCAAGGGAAAACTTAACTCTCTGCAGGAAAGATACGTGCCGGCAAGGAGGAAGGATGGGAAAGGTAGGATTAGAGAACCGTGGCTTACCAGGGATATCGAGGACTTGATCAGGAAGAAGCGAGAGGCTTACATTAGATCTAGGCAACTGGGGACTGAGACAGTGCTGGAAGCTTATAGAGAGTGTAGACGGGATCTTAAAAGGGGTATTAGAAAGGCAAAAAGGGGCCACGAGGTGGCTCTGGCAGGTAGGATTAAGGAAAATCCCAAGGCATTTTACACCTATGTAAGGAGCAAAAGGATGGTTAGAGGCAAGATTGGACCTCTTAGGGACAGTGGAGGGGATCTATGCTTAAGCCTGAGGGAATGGGGGAGATCCTGAATGAATACTTTGCGTCGGTATTCACGCAGGAGACTGGACAGATGTCTGTGCCTGATGTTGACAAAGTTGAGGATCGGTTGAGGGAAATAAGGATTACGAGGAAAGAGGTGTTGGGGCTGTTAGGCAGCTTAAAGACATAAAAAGCTCCGGGGCCTGATGGCATTTACCCCAGGCTGCTAAGGGAGTTGAGGGAAGACTTGGCTGGGCCTCTGACGCAAATCTTTGTCTCGTCCTTGGACACAGGTGAGGTCCCAGAGGACTGGAGGATAGCAAACGTAGTACCGTTGTTTAAAAAAGGTCAGCGGGATCACCCAGGGAACTATAGGCCGGTGAGCTTGACTTCAGTTATAGGTAAGCTAATGGAGAGGATCCTTAGGGACAGGATGTACGAGCATCTGGAGCGCTGCGATCTGATCAGGGATACGCAGCATGGCTTCGTCAAGGGGAGGTCTTGTCTTACAAACCTAGTGGAATTTTTTGAAGAAGTGACAAAAACAGTTGATGAAGGACAGGCTGTTGATGTCGTCTACATGGATTTCAGTAAGGCGTTTGACAAGGTTCCTCATGGTAGACTGATAGAGAAGGTGAAGGCACATGGGATACAGGGTTGGGTATGTAGATGGGTCGAGAACTGGCTCGGGAGGAGGAGACAGAGGGTAGTAGTGGAAGGCTCTTTTTCCGGCTGGAAGCCTGTCACTAGTGGAGTGCCACAAGGCTCAGTACTAGGTCCTCTTTTATTTGTGGTCTACATAAACGACTTGGAAGTTGGGGTAGGTGGTGAGATCAGCAAATTTGCTGATGACACCAAGATGCTTGGATTGGCGGGTGCAGAGGAGCAGTGTCAGGCAATACAACAGGACATAGATAGGTTGGTAGACTGGGCAGATAGATGGCAAATGGAATTTAATCCGGATAAATGCGAGGTGATGCATTTTGGCCGGAAAAATGTAGAAGAGAGGTATAGGATAAAAGGTAAAACTATACGGAGCATAGAGACGCAGAGAGACTTGGGGGTGCAGGTTCACAAGTCTCTGAAGGTGTCCTCACAGGTGGAGAAGGTGATAAAGAAGGCGTTTAGTATGTTAGCTTTCATAGAAAAGGGTATAGAATACAAGAGTAGGAGTTTGATGTTGCAGGTGTATAGAACGTTGGTTAGGCCTCACTTGGAATACTGCGTCCAGTTCTGGTCGCCGTACTATCGGAAGGATGTGGAGTCCTTGGAGAGAGTGCAGAGGAGGTTTACCAGGATGCTGCCTGTTATGGAAGGATTGTCTTATGAGGAACGATTAAATAGACTGGGGTTGTTTTCCCTTGAAAGATGTCGGCTTAGAGGGGATCTCATAGAGGTGTATAAGATTATAAGGGGTATAGATAGAGTAAATGGAGGTAAACTTTTTCCACCTTCAGAAATGGATAGGACGAGGGGTCATGGCCTTAGGGTGAGGGGGCTATGTATAAGATGAATATTAGAGGGCAGTTTTTCACACAAAGGGTAGTGGGGGTGTGGAATGCACTGCCGAGTAATGTGGTGGGAGCAGGCACGCTGGGGCTGTTTAAGGGTCTCTTGGACAGCCACATGAGCGGTATGCAGATAGAGGGATATAGTAGGACTGTTTAAATACGGCTTTTTTTTTCCACAGGTAATTCGGTCCATACTTGACCAACATTGAGCATGCATTCGGCAGGTGGTGCGAGTACAGCTCTTGGATGTTGATTCATGGGTTGCCTGGTGCTTCATGTCGTAAATGAGTGCTTTATGTGGACCATCTGAAGGGCACAATGACAGCTCAGAGACTATCGCTGTAGCTGTGCAGACACTTGGAATTGGGCCGGTGTCTGCGGGAGTTTTGCGCGTTCTCCCCGTGGTTGCGTGGGTTTTCTCCGGGCACTCCGGTTTCCTCCCACAACCCAAAAATTCGCTCTTAGGCTGATTGGGAAACAAATTGTCCCTATAGTGAGAGTGTTCCATATTAGGAATAACCTAAATCTATAATAGGATAATGGAATTGCTACTATACAGTTATGACGCCGGCGCGGGCTCGTTGGGCTGAAGGGCCTGTTTCCCGTGCTGTGTTGCTCTTAAAAAAAAAGTATTCTTGTCCATGTTTGATCTGATGTCATGAGACTTCATTGAATTCATGAGGACACCCAGGTTCCTGGTTTCTATATGCTTTGCAGAAGCTTGTGGGGATGGAACCAATGAAAACTGTGCGTCATTGTAAATCTCTGGTGTTCCTTGTCATTGTGTACTCACATTACATGATCTGGTTTCAGAAGTCAATAAATGCCGGACAGCTTTGATTCTGGGGATTCTACAACCACAATGACAGGTGCTGGTGCTGGAGTTAGCTTGTTCCAGTGCCCAACTATTTTGTCTCCTTTTGCACGAGATATTTTCCACTATCTTCGCCTTAATCTTCTTTAATTTTTCTCACTGTCTTCCTCTTGATGGTAAGCCACTTTGCCGCAACCTCTGATGGGTCTAACCAGTGGGAGGACAGGACATTGTAAGGCATAGTTCCATGAGTATAACTATATCATGCTGTTGCTTGGCTAGTCCATGGGACGGTTCACATGTCCCCATTTATTAGGAAGAAAGAATCTGCAAGGTTGACAGGCTGGATGTGCCATTGTTGTTTTTCGTGCCAAGTTCAGTGCTGGCAGGTGTGTCAGGTTCCATTCCTCTTAGACTTAACAGGCAGCCACATTTCGCTGGATCAAGAATCTCAAAGTTTTGCAAATCAATTTGGAATTTAAAATGCAAATATTATTGGGAGTGGGACATGACATTCTTGGGGATGGAACATAACATTACTGGTGGTGTGGTATGATATCACTGGAGGGAAGGGGAGGATGCCCAGAAGCAGAGGTGAACCACAAAATGTAAGTCTCCTACTCTACCCATTAATCTACTGGAGGGCAGATCTGTTACCATTAGAGACATTCTACAAAGCATTTTTAACAGAAAAGCTCACCACAGTATATCGTGTATTTCCTGCAAGAAACCCATACCAACCCGGACGTTGAAGCCACATGGCTCCTGGAGTGGTGAGGGCAGTCATCGTGAAGTACTATTCTAGCAGGTTGGCTATCTTGTTAGGCTCACACTTTCAGCTGGAGATCTTGGGAGGTAGGGTGCCAGGATCTTGGGTGTTTGGCCAATTGTTGCACTTGATGGTTCGTGAAGGTGGTTCATTTTGTGAATGTCTATGTCTGTCCGCTGACCCACGTCAAATGACTTTTTATAAACGAGTATCCACTCATCCTGGCACCATCACCACACATGAATATATTATCCCCTATACTGATGGCCACCCATGGGAGCCTACCTTAGGATGGTGATATTTCACCATCTCAAAGGTCTTTTCCATTATCTTTCCTGGTTTCTATGTGCTTTGCAGAAGCTTGTGGGGATGGAACCAATGAAAACTGTGCATCATTGTAAATCTCTGGTGTTCCTTGTCATTGTGTACTCACATTACATGATCTGGTTTCAGAAGTCAATAAATGCCGGACAGCTTTGATTCTAGGGATTCTACAACCACAATGACAGGTGCTGGTGCTGGAGTTAGCTTGTTCCAGTGCCCAACTATTTTGTCTCCTTTTGCACATGAGATATTTTCCACTATCTTCGCCTTAATCTTCTTTAATTTTTCTCACTATCTTCTTCCTCTTTATCAGCACTGATTTGTGAGCATGGATTCTCAAGCCATTGTAATCAACTTCTGGGTGATTCTATTTGATTCCTTGTCCCTTCCTCTTTTAAGGTCAAACCAAATAGTCAAACTTAAATTAAATTAGGACAAAGTACAGGGGCAACTCCCCAAAAGGAAGGGGAACAGCCTGAACAAAAATAAAAGTACAAAGGAAACTTAAGACACATCAAATCAAAATGTGATTGTCAGGGTCTGTAATGCACCCTGATTCCTTGTCCCTTCTGCACCATCCTGTCTCCTTAGTCATGAGCCATAGGTGCCTGGCTTCAGCAGAGTGCTGACTCCTTGTTCAATGACCCATTCCAGGTCAACTTCCTCTTGCTTAAGTCAAACTCCTTCCATTCTTCACTGTCCCTGGACTGCTCCTTTGGGGACCCTGAGACTTGCTCTTTGCCACCTGCTCTTCCTCCTTCATCAGTTTCTGGGCCACTCCTAGAACTGATACCGGATTGGCTTTGACAGGAGCTGCTGCGACCGACATGAGGGAAATGGCTGCAACAGTCGTAGCGGAGGTCAGGGTGCCACGATCTTGGGTCTTTGGGGATAGGTCTGGAGCCAGAGTGAGGGCAGAGCCCTCAGACAACACTACAGCTTTGGCCAGCCTGAAGGGAGGTGTTGGCTTGGACTCTTTGCTTTTGTTTCTCTTCTTCTTCTTGTCTCTTTTGGCGAAGGAATTGTTAAAGTTCTTGTCACCCTGTTGGGCCATACTGGGCTTGGCAGCTGAAGCCAGTGCTAATCGGCACCCTGGCTTAGTAACTCAGGAAGACAGCTGCAGTGCAAGATGGATCGGGAGACAGTGAAAGTTACCTAGAGCAGGCTGGACAGAGGCATGGAAACCTGGGACAGCATTGACAATGGATGGGCCGCACATTCTAGGCTGCTGGAATTGCCTTCTGAAATCTCACTGGGAGGTTGCAGCATCCACAACTTCCCATCTATCGCCCCCAGTGCACACCATAATCCGATCCCCAGGGTTTTAATTGGGGATTGAGTAAAACGCATCGCTGGTCAAGTCTTTATAGATTAGACTCGATTAATCAGAGTCCAATGTTACTCTGCATTGCCTACTGAACCTATCAGCAAATACAGAGCTGATTTTTGCTTCCACATCATTGGCTAGCATGAAGCCCCCTATTGATGGGGCCTCGAGTCTCTCATTGTAAGTTTGCTTCTGACTGAGTGGGCTGAACACTCTTGAAGGTAGTGGTATGAGAATCATGAAGTAGAAAGCTACTTGCCCCCAAGAAGCTCACAGTCATCTACGTTGCTGCCACTTTCATTACACTTCAGAGAAGCCTGAGATTACAGGAGAATTATAAGTCAGGACTGGATGAACTGTTTAATATTTGAAAGTAACATTGGTTCAGTTATGATCACTTTGTTTGTTTATGTATATAAACAAGTGATTGTAATAATTGATGGTCTTTGTATTGTTTTTTTTTGCTGGAAGGGGCTGTAAGAATTAAATGAAAATGATGGGCTGCCTGAAGGGTCTTGAGTAATAGAAACTGTAACACAGCTACCAAGCCTGATCACAGAGCATGTCTCTCAAAAGAGCTGTTCAATTTAGTTGATGGCAAGTATTGCTGCCAGACATTGAATAATGAAAGTTGAATGTAGCTTTAAGTAGCCCTCAAGATACTCAACTAGCACTTATTTACTCTGGTTCAGCTGGTTGATATTTGGAAAGGTTGTTAACTGAAGTATTATCCACCAAAATGGTATGTAGTGTACTCTCTTTAAAAAGCACTTGCATGCAATTTAATTGTCAATCAGTTCCTTAATGATCCCATGTGTGACCATTCTGAGTGTGCACTTCAACCACTTTTAATGTAGAAGGCATCTTGTGTAAGGTGTGAGTTAAACAGGTAGCTGAAGACCTCATCTTGTTTTACCTCCTTGACATTTGAAGTGTTGAATAAGAATTGATCTCATCAAAAGGTGTTTGATAAAGGACCATATAATAAGACTTGTTAGATTTGGGATGAAGTGGGCATCTAATTTATGGATAACTTGCTAAAGGAAAGAAAATAGTTGTTGAAAATGGTTTTATTTCAGAGAAGTGGATATTGGTGTTCTTCCCTTGTTAGTGATGGGGCCTTACCCCTTTTTTTTGGTATATATTAATAACTTGACTTCACCTTGAATTATACCTTGTAAATGTGTGAAGGTGACATGAAATTCAGAAATGTTGTTGAGGATTCACAAATAGAGGAACAGACAGGCAATTTTGCATTTATTGATGGGACATTCCTGTGGTGTATTGTTGTCCAGATGCCTGTAAGGGACAGGAGGCAGGGTGCAAAAAATTCTTCAGTGATGGAATGGGATAGTTTGCAAGGATAAGAGTCAGAAGTCACGTTGCATTTTACAACCCACAATACCATACAGAAGAAGGTGCAAGTACTGCAGTTGGAGTTAATGGAGATAACAAAGAAGTTAAAAAACAGGATATGGAAGGTTGTAATCTCCTGATTCTTCCTAAGGTGTATGAGAGTAGAAATAGAAGAGTGTGACATGTTTTTGGAGGGAGAGAGACTCAAATCTCTGGGATATTAGGACTAGTTCTGTGGTAGAAGGGATCTGCTGAAAATGGGGATGGGTTCAACTGAATAGAGTTGAGGCTGATATCCGTGTAGGCAATTTAAATGGTACAAGTTTAAACAAATTCTGAAGCAAGATGAGTACTAAGCTCAGTATTAAGCAATATTGAGTATTAAGAAGCACTGAAGGCAGAGGTGGCTGGAATTGGAGACAATATAGAATATTTTGGGGAAAAAAATTAATTTTGAACTGTGTGTGTATATACAAGTTGGTGAGCTGCTGTCATAAATATAGGGATATAATGCTCACTGAATCCTGGCTTAAAGGAGGAGAGAATGGGATATTTAATATTTCAAGGTGCAGGGTATGGGGTATTCAGGAAAGATAGGCAATGAGGAGCAGTTGCAACTTCCATTAAGGAAAATGTTATGGTGCTAGAAAGAGGATGTCTTTGAGGTTCAATACTAAATCCATCTATTGGAGTGAAAAAAGGAAAATATTACAATATTTCTATGTTTTATAGGCCAAAATAATTGGAAGAGTGCTGATTTGAAAATAAATTGCTGACAGGTTTCAGTGATAATTATATAGAGCAACTAGTTCAATATTGGATGTGGTTGTGACTAGAGGAATTGAATTTCCTTTCAGTATGTTTCTCACTCAAAAAGGAATGAGGCATTGCTCAATCTCATTTTGAGTCAGGTGTGAAATTTCATATTCTGGCAGAATATATATCTGGCAAGACTAGTGACTACAATATCATTGGAACAAAGTTCTGTAGTTAGTGGAGTTCTGAAAATAAAGACAGAAAATGTTGCCAGGTCTGGTAATATCATCAGAGGCCTAGATTTTTAGAATCGCAGAGTAGCTATGTGCAGAAGGTCAATTGGCTTGTTGTGTAGCAGAATTAGCATTGTGACTTAGTGCCATTCTGTTATCTTTCCCTGTAATGCTGCATGTTGTTTCTTGTAAATCATTTAATGCCCATGAAATGTCTCAATTGAAGCTGCTTCTACTATCTTTCCAAGAAATGCATTCCAAACCAAAACCACTCTGTGTGAAAAAGTTTTTTCTCATCACATTTGATCACTGCCTCCTAAATTTTCCTGCACTGACATTTGATATACTTGGCCTGCTTCATTTCCAAAACCAATCCAGCAGTGCCTACTTTCTTGTTGGACTGGACACACTGCTGTAGGAAATTCTCCTGAACACAATCTTGGAATGCTCATGTCTCTCAGTCTGCCCTTTAACCTTTCTCAACTGATTTGTTCCTCCATATCCTTCATATTTGTTGGTATCTTTCAACTTCTTTGAGCACTCTCTAATTGTACTCTGTTCAGTTCAAACCAAATTGATTCTGTCCTTGAACCACCTGAAACATTCTTTTTCTCTAGCACTGCAATGCTCTCCTTAACTAATAGCACCCTCACCCTTTCTCTTTTTCTTCGTGCTCTATCTTTTCTAAATACCATGTGCCTGGAAATACTTTAACACCCAGCTTTGTCCTTTGTGTCAGGTCTCCATTCTCATCACAACATCGTCATAATTCCACATGGCAAGCTTTGCCTGTAACTCCCCAATCTTATCTATTCCACTTTATGTATTCACATACATAGAGATTAACCCTGATTTGGATGTTATTATATTCCCCCTTACTCTGATTCTGCATATTAACTTCTTCATTTCTATTTGAGAGCTTTCTGGTTAATTACAATTGGGCCATGTCGGAAGGTCTTTAAAAATGGTGTACTTTTTTTAAATGTTCATTTGTGATATGTCAGCATCACCAGCAAGGCCAGCATTTGTTGGCCAGCATTTGTTGGCCATCCCTAATATCTCTCAAAGTGATGGCTTGCTTGGCCATTATAAAGAGAACTTAAGAATTTAATGACATTGTTGTTGGTCTGGAGCCAGAATGGGAAATGTACTTCCCTAAAAGGCATTTGTGAACCAGATTTTAGAACAATTACTGAGTTTCATGGTTATCAGAGTCAAATTTTCAATTGTAGATTTTTTTTATTAATTGAATTTAAATCCCATCAACTACCATCGTAGGATTTGAACCCTTGTGCACAAACCCTGGCCTCTGGATTTCAAGTCCAGTGTCATTACTGTGACACCATTGCTCCAATTCCATGATTCCCATGCCCATTATTTTTGCAGGTGTGGGATAAGGTTGTGTATGGTAATCCTGTACACAGCATTCCTTCCTTTGCTGGCTCTGTTGCAGAGGTTCATATTTCAGTCTCCTCGCAATTGTAATGGAGTTGGCCATTAAATTGGGCGATACATTTCAAGCCATGTTAGAAGAGTTGCAAACTATAGGAGAACTTCATTACTCTGGAAATAAAATTCTCTTTGAAATATGTTGCCTCTCTTGTTGTCTCATAACATTGTCCATCAACCATAGTTATTCAGAGTGTCAATGAAAAAAAGCTCATTTCACAGCTCTTAATCTTGTGTACATAAACATTGTTTTTATCAATGTTTATATGCAAAGGCATTGAAACAAAGTATTGGTTCATTAAAACAAGGCATTGAAAGAAACTCTTCAGAGAAGGAAAAGGTATTACATAGTAATAAAGATGTAAATCAAACAAAGTTTATGCTCTCCTCTACAGCTGTGAAAATGTTGCTCACTAAGCTAAGTTCATTTGTTGTTCTTGGATTGCACACTCAGTGACCAATCACTGAAACAATGATATGATGACATCAACAAGTTCCAAGCCACCATTAGACTCACCATTGACAATTCTCCAGAATTGGTTGCATGTAGGACACACTCATCTCCATCAAGGACAGTTACTTTAGCCGCAAGCCACAATGCTCCACTTTTCCGGCTTTCACCCTAAACACTTTAAAGAAGCCATCATCTACAGACAAGCCCTCCTTATACATAGGATCTGCTCAGATGAGGAGGATCACAACAGACACCTCCAGATGCTGAAAGATGCACTCATAAGAACAGGATATGGTACTCAACTCATCGATTGACAGTTCCAATGCGCCATGATGAAAATCCATACCGACTTCCTTAGAAGACAAACATGAGACACAGTGGACAGAGTAGTCTTTGTCATCCAGTACTTCTCCAGAGCGGAGAAGTTACGACATCTCCTCTAGAGTCTTCAACACGTCATTGATGAAGATGAACATTTTGCCAAGGCCATCCCCACATCCACATTTCTTGCCTTCAAACAACAGCACAACCTCAAACAGATCACTGCCCGCAGCAAACTACTCAGCCTTCAGGAGAACAGTGACCATGA
Source organism: Sphyrna mokarran (assembly GCA_024679065.1). NCBI lineage: Eukaryota > Metazoa > Chordata > Chondrichthyes > Carcharhiniformes > Carcharhinidae > Sphyrna > Sphyrna mokarran. The sequence continues at coordinate 68,145,874 of JAGIQG010000005.1, forward strand.
CACCACACAATCCTGCCACAGCAACCTTAGCAAGACACGTTGGATGATTGACACAGATGCCATCATCTCACGTGAGAACAGCATTCACATGGTACACGGTATATACTCTTGCAACTCAGCCAATGTTGTCTATCTGATACACTGTAAAAAGAATGTCCCGAGACATGGTACATTGAGGAGACCGTACAGACACCACGACAATGGATGAATGAACACTGCTTGACAATCACCAGGTAAGTGTGTTCTCTTACTGTTGGGGAACGTTTCAGTGGTCATGGGCATTCGGCCTCATCTTTGGGTAAGTGTTCTCCAAGGCAGCCTTCACAATACGACAATGCAGAGTCGCAGAACAGAGACTGATAGCCAAGTTCTGCACACACGAGGAAGGCCTCAACTGGGATCTTGGATTCACATTGCACTATCTCTAGCCCCCACAACTTGCTTGGGCTTACAAAATCTTACTAACTGTCCTAGCTGATTTTTGACCTGTGCTTAATGCTCTCCGGACTCACGTTGGTTGTACCTTTAAGACATGATTACTTGTAAAGACTCGCATTCTAATCATTATTTTGCAAATTGCGTTTGTGACTTTATATGTCCTGTATGGGTAGAACTCCCACCTATCTGATGAAGGGGCAGCACTTCAAAAGCTAGTGGATTTTGCTACCAAATAAACCTGTTGGACTTTAACCAGATGCTGTGAGGCTTCTTACTTGGATCTCAGCCAGAATTCGTAATGATGCCACCTGCAAAAACAGATGTTTGGTCATCTGTTCAAATTTCTTCTGTGGATATCTTTGGTCCCAACACTATGAAGTCTTATATGTGGAATTTTATCAAATGTCTTTTGGAAATCCAAATACAGCAAATCTATTTGTACCCCATTATCCACTCTACTTGTCACTGCCTCAAAGACTTGAATACATTACTCAAACATTATTTCCCTTCCATAAAACATGTTGACTCTGATGATATAATTTTCTAAATGACTTGCTATTCCCTCTTTAATAATGGATTCAACTTTCTTCCTTAGTTCAGATATTGGTTAACTAGCGTATAATTCCCTGTTTCATGTCTTCATTTTTTCTTGATTAGAGATATTGCAGTTGTGGTTTTCCAATTTACTTAGGACCTTAGCATGATTCAGGGAATTCAGAGATTTTGCATGAATGACTGCCAAGAAAGAGGACTTTGCAGAGTAAATGAAGAGATTACCAGATTAGTGAATGAAAAAAGAAATAGGAAGACAGAATGTAATGGAAGGGTGGATAGTTGTTGAAATGGATTGGTCACACAGTCTGGAAGGAATGTGTTGCTGAGGGAAATAACGGTAGCAGTTGCATCAATGCTGGCCACAATCTTCCAATCCAGCTTAGATAGAGGGCTGGTACCAGGTGACGGGAAGATTTATAATGTTATATCCTTGTTCAAAAATAGGGAGAAGGTGCGAAATCTGGCAATGAAAGGTCAGTCATTTTAACATTGGTGATGGGGAAGCATTTAAAAATAATTCATTTGAAACTGAACAACCACTTGGTCAAAGATGAATAAATAAGGAAAAGCCTATATGGATTTGTTAAGGGCAAATTGTGTTTTGCTAAATTGTTTGCTTTTTTGATGGGATAAGAAAAGGTGGTGGATGAAGAATTGAGGCTGGTTATATATGGACTTTAAAAAAGGCATTTGATAATATGTCACACATTAGGCTTGTTTGCCAAAAATTGATGAAAGGAAATATAGTTGCATGCATACAAAATTAGTTAAGGGACGGAAAATACAGTAGTGTGGGCCCTTTGTTCCTGTCAGGAGAATGTATATCATGGTATTTATCGGGATTCAGTACTGGAAGAACTGCTGTGTTTTGAAACACAATATTGATATGGATTTGGGATTCAGTGCACAATTCCAAAATTTACAGGTCACATGGAACTTTGAAATGTAGTCAACAGTGAGGAACATAGTGTAAATTTCAAGAGAAAACATCATATGATTACAGAATGGTTACAACACACAAGAAGGCCACTCAATCCAACAGTAGTATACTGGCTCTCTGCAACAGTGATTCATCTCATCCAATTCACCTGTCTTTTGCCTGAAGCCTTGAAATGTTTTTGTCTTCACATGATTATCCAATTCCCTTTTGAAAGCCTATTGAATCTAACATCACCACAATCTTAGGCACTGCATTCCAGATCCAGAAAGAAAAACACATGTTGTCTTTGGTTCTTTTGCCAATCACCTGAAATTTGTGTCCTTTGGTACTTAACTTATCCCTTCTGCCTGTGGAAGAGGTAGTTCCTCTTTATTTTGAAGAAAACCTCTTGATTTGATACACTTCTATTAAATTTTCTCTCAAGCTTTCCTTCTCAAAAGAAACTAACATCAACTTCTCTAATCTAAGGAGATAAATGAGATTGCTAAGATAATTGAGGTTGCTCAGACCTCATGAAACTTTCTTTCCCCTCTCTCGAGCCTTCACATTCTCTGACAGCGAGGTATCCAGGATTGGAATCAATACTTCCATTGAGACAGAATCAATGTTTTATAAAGGTTCCTTGTAACTTATTGCTTTTGTTCTCTGTACCTCTCTTTATACAGCCCAGGATTTCTGGATGCCCTATGAACTGGTTATTCAATTTGTCTTGCCATCTTAAATGATTTGAGTACATCCATCTCAGGTCCTGAAGCTCCTTTCGAATTGTATCCTTTATTTTAAATTGCCTCTCATTTTTCAACCAAAATTTATCAATTCATATTTCTCTCTATTAAATTTCATCCATCATCTGTCCGCCCATTTCAACAGCCTGTCTATGTCTACTTGAAGTTTATTACTATTCTCCTCACTGTTAACAATGCTGTCAAACCTTGCATCTGCAAATTTTGAAATTGTGCCCTGTGCATACAAAACCAGGTCATTATTATGGATCAAAACAAAGATCCTGACACAATTTCTGAGAAACCCCACCTCCTTCCAGCCCTAAAAATAGCCATTCATTATTATTCTCTGTTTCCTGTTAATTAATTGCCACTTATGGGGTTCATCCTGACACCACTAATGTTTGCTTAATGTGTGGAGAAGCATGTGGGAAGCCTAACAGTTTTAGCTTCTTGGACTGTTGTTGGACATGGGATAGATTTTCTCCTTTGTAGGTCCTCTGATCCATTGGGGGCACCATGAAATTATCACCCGTGGCTTCTTGAATCCCATTTTCTGATCCCCTCACCCTTCTGACCTGGGCCATGTCGGTAGATCCCAGCGAGACTCCTGAACCTGGATTTACCCGAACTCATCAACATTGGGAACTACCTGTAGTTTGCTTTGGCCACCTGTCCTGATGGGCTGCTGAGATCATAAAGTTTCTGGCCATTGAATTGACCAGCAACTTTTTAAGGCAGGACTTCATTTGAGGAGGAGTGGAAATCTTGCTTAAAACAATCATTGCTGCTCCCTGTGTTAAAGTGCTGTGGGACAGCTATTGGAATTATTGGCGTTTTCACATGTTTCCCTGCTCATTTTTTAGCTGGGGAGGTGTGGATCATGAATCCAATCCACAGTGTCATTGAATCAAATTAGTTAAACACAATTTATCTTTAGAAAATTTGTGTTGGTAATTACTCTACACTTGTCCAAGTGACTGTTAATGTTATCCCTGATTTCCATGCCCGCTGGGCACTGCAAGGACTTGGATGTATTATTGATCTCCTTAATCACATTTTAATTTGATGTTTTAAGTTTCCTTTCTGCTTCGTCTTTTGTTTCTGGTAGTTCCCCTACTCTTAAGGAACAGACTCTTTTGAGTTGTCCCTAAGTTACTTTGATTTCGTTTATTTGGTTGGACACAAACACATGTCTCTGACTATCATTCCCAAATCGTTTCCCATTATCAAGATTAAACTGACTAGCTGCTTCAATACATAGAGGCAGGACAGATGAAATCCAGTATTTACACTATGTTTTAGGAAGGAAAATGATGAGAAACAAAAGCTAAAATTTAGTGGTCAGCATTCGTTGCCCATTCCTCAATCCCCTTTCAGTTTTTCCAGGCCATTTCAGAGGGCAGTTAAGAATCAACCACCTTGCTAAGAGTCACATAAAAGCCACTCTGGGTCAGGATGGTAGATTTCCTTCCTTAAAGAACATTGGTAAGCCAGATGAGTTTTTATGACAATTGTCATTATTGTCACTATTACCGAGACTAATTTCTGGTTCTGGATTTTTAATCGATTGTATTAGGTTCCATGAGCTACCATTATGAGATTTGAACTCATGCCCCTAGAACACTAGTCTATCCCGCAAGGGTCACTGAGCCAATGTAATTTCGTCCAGATCTCTATCTTCCCTGAAAGAATTGAGGGTGTTTATAAATCAAGTTTTGAATGTGGCATAGCAGGTTGACAAAACAGTTAATGAAGCATATGACATTATTGGGCTTTATAAATAGAAGCAAAGAATATTAAAGCCAGGAACCCTATTTAAAATGTTAACTCTATATAAAACAGTAGGTGGCCCCAGCTGGAGTACTGTGCCAAATTCTGATAATCACACTTTAGGAAGAGTGTGAAGGCTGAGGAGAAGCTACAGAAGGAATGTACTAGAATAATGGCAGGGATGAGGGATTACAGTTACCTGGATAGATTGGGAAAGCTGTGGTGGTTCTCCTTAAAGCAGAGAAAATCAAGGTGTTTAAAATCATGAAAAGCTTAGAAAGAGTGAATGGTACGAAAGATGTCTAGTGGTTGAAAGGTCAAAACTGATGGGCACAGCATTAAGGTGATTGGTGAAAGAACTTTCGAGATTTGAAGTGTGTTGCCTGATAGGGTGATGGATATAATTCAATTGCAGCTTTCAAAAAAGTATTTGGTCAAAGGAAAACATTGTAGTGATACTGAGAAAGGTTTGGAAATGTATCTAACAAGGTTATTCTTTGAAAGAGCTTGTGCAGACTTGATGGGCTGAATGGCTTGTACTTTTAAATAATTCCACAATTCTGTGATCATGAGGAGGATAATAACGGTCCTTCAGGAAGATATAGGCAAATTAGTGAACAGGGGAGACACGTGGCTGGTACAACTCAATGCAGGGAAGAGTGAACTGTTTAGTATAATAACCATAGGAAGTAATATAAACTAATTTTAAAGGGGCTGGAGGAATAGATGAACTGTTGCCTGTAAGTACACAAATCTTTGAAAATGGCAGGACAATTTGATGGCTGTTGGCTTTATCTATTGAAGTGTAGAGTACAAAACTAAGGAAATTATATTAAAACTTCATTAAATGAGATTTAGTGTATTGTGTCCAATTCTGGGGCATTCAGAAGGCTGTCAATATCTCAGGCAATGTACAAAGATTTATTAGAATCTCTACCAGTGGTGGAAGACATCAAATATATGAAGATACTAAAGAGATTGGTTTCGTTCTCCTTAGGGTAGAGAAAGTTCAAGAGAGGCTTGATAGAAGTATTCAAAATTGTGAAGGATTTTGATAAAGAGTATTTGACAACTGTTTGCAGTGGCAGAAACATCAGTAACCAGAGGACATAGCTGTGAGTAATTGGTACAAAAGCCTGAGATAAAATGAGGAAAAATACTTTTACACAAGTGAATTCTTATGATCTGGAACATGCTGATTCAAAATGAGTGGTGGGGACAGATTCAATAATGGAATTGGCAAATAACTGAAGTGGAAAGATTTATAGATATGGGGAAAGAACACAGGAGTAATTGAGTCGCCCTTTCAAAGAACCAGCGGAAGCACGATGTGTTCTTTCCACCTCTTTTTGTGCTGTGCTATTGTATGATTCCATGTTAATCTTGGCATGGAAATAAAATGCTAGGCTAAATAAAGCCCAATATAATCAATCAAAAGCATAAACGATTTTCATCTCAAAGTTTTTAATTAGGGGCTCTAAGTCAATCTATTCAGTTGGTATCAAATCAATATTTGAGGGAAAGTCACTCCGTTGTTACATGAAAACTAATGTATTTATGTGTTAACAATGAGTAATGTGATCCAGTGACAATGATTTATCCTTTTTCAGTCTTACTACTGAAACTGCTGAAGTTGTTTTTCTGTCATGTTTGTCCTGTTTTCATTGTTAAATGCCTGTACAAATGCCAGTTAAGTGATTTGCCAAATCCAGCAGCCTCACACTGGTTACATTTTAAAATGTCTCTCTCCTAAGAGTTAACACTTGAAAATAGAAATGCTCAGCAGCAACTTGATTTCAAAAACAAGTTTTTAATTTAAATTGGCCACATCAGCATGGTGTAATAGTCAACACCAATAGTAATGAAGTATTGAAAAAACAAGTGAGACTGACAGCTCCAGACTATGGAAGATGTTGGCAAACATTCAGAATGCATTCCTATCACTGTTGTTGAGTGTAATGTACCTGATAGCCATCGAGAGCGGTCAAAGCAGAAACCAAGAAGTCTCAAACTCAGTAATGAATGGGTGGGCAACATGTGTCACTTTTCAGAATGAGAGCTGCAGATATATTCAGCTAAGAGGATCATGTCTCAGTGGCAATTAAAGTAACAACTGCACTGAAACTCTTCCCATCAAGATTTCTTTCCCTCATGCTATATCTAGGCAGCATGACTAAGACAAATTTGCAATACCTTTGCTTTCAGCAAATTATATCTAATCTCCTCTGCAGCATTCGCTGCAAGAAAGGCAAAGGCAGTTTCATTTTTCTCTTTTGAAAGGTACAAGGTGCTATTAAAATGTAATGGGTATACTGTTGAAGGAACGAAAGGCGAAAAACTATCTAACTTTGCTGAGAATACTCTGTGGACCATGCTACAGCATGTGTGAACAAAAGGGCTATCTTGCCATGAATGATCTTTTGAGAGGCTGGCCATACAGGAATTCCAGGCATTGGGAGCTCCCTCTCCTTTCTCCCCAGCCTTTTCTGATCAATTTGGCATGCATTTTGCCTGTGATAAATTTCCAACTGACCTACTTGTGCCTACTTGAGAGACATGATGATTTCTTCCAAATTTTATGCCATGCATTCCATTTTAATGTAAGGCCGCAGTATTTACAATCCCTAACACAACTTTCTTATAGAGTAAATATATGTTGCTTTCCAAGAGTGCCTTCAGTACACTTACACCATTAAAAATCAGCTTATGCAAAGAAAGGAAGAGTGTAGCATTTATTATGTATAAATTGTGCTCGGTGATGAATGGCTTTAGCCTTTAATGCTTCTGTGCACTCACTGCTTACCCTACCTTCTTCATTAGCATTGTTATCCTGTCTAGATTTCCTTGTTAGCTGAATCTACAGTATTCTGAAAATAATTTATGCAGTGTTTCACATTGTGAGAATTATACAGTTTATGTATATCAATGTCTCATAACGGTTGGTCTCAGAAGAAACACTTGTACTTTATTGACATACTATTTGCAGTTGGATAATTGAGATACCGTTTGAAAACTGACCCATCTGAGATTATTCCATGGCTTTGTGTGCTGGGTATTTGCAAAATTGGAAGGAGCAGCTAAATCATTACTAGATGAAGCAATTTAAGTTAGAAATTGATTTAGCAACATTTTTCATCTGCTAAGAGCAATTATTTTCAGAGAGGAAATATTTGACAATAAAATATTTTACATTTCATCCATCTCTAAATGCAGGGGGTCCTGAAACCCTGTTGGGCCTTTGATCCTGAAATAAGTGCTAAGATCCATCTACTGGGAACCTCTGCCTATGACTGTGCCAAATTATGCACGATCGGGGGAACTTCCTTCATTAGCATGAATCTGTCATTTTGCAGGAGTTGGAAATCTGTGAAACTGCCCCGGAGGCAGCCAGTGGCACTGGGATAAAAGGACAAACATTTGCAGTGAATTAGACTTCTTTGTTAGGCAGCTGCAAATACACAAAAAAGGTTCAGGATCTGCAGACACCCTGACCAGGTTTGTCTGGTATCCTCAATTCCAAATAACTGGAATGTAATGGCTTGTTTACGAATTTTGCTGTGTGTGTGTGTGTGTGTGTGTGTGTGTGTGTGTGCGCGCGCATGCGCGCGCGGGTGGGTCGGTGGAAAGAATATGAGGGACAATGAGTGCTGCTTTTAAAATTCTAAAGGGATTAGATAATGTAGATCATTATGATAGATGATTTCAACATGTCCAGAATGGTAAAACTGAAAGACAAGGGTGGCACGGTAGCACAGTGATTAGCACTACAGCTCCGGGATCCTGGGTTCAATTCCTGGCTCGGGTCGCTGTCTGTGTGGAGTTTGCATGTTCCCCTTGTGTCTGTGTGGATTTCTTCCAGGTACTCCAGTTTCCTCCCACAGTCCAAAGATGTGCAGGTTAGGTTGATTGACCATGCTAAGAAATTGCCCCTTGGTGTCAAGGGATTAGTGGATATAATATGTAGGGATGGGGATAGGGCCTGGTGGGATTGTGTTCGGTGCAGATTCAATGGGCCGAAGGGCCACTTTCTGCACCGTAGGATTCTATGATCTATGAAACCCTGCACTTGAAGGAGCATGGTGAGGGGGTCAATTAAAATCAATTCCTGGAAATAATGGCCTTGATTTTAACCCTGTCCTCTCTCAAACCAATGGGCAAAAAATGGTCAAATGATTGATTAAAATTGTTAAAGTTCGAATTCTGCCTCCCAGAACTGTATTCCCAGTAAAAATATCTGATGACTTGAGCCTCAGACAAGGTTCCCACTAAAAATCAGATAAGAGCCTACTTGAGATTTAAGTCAAAGGTCCACATGTTTCATTGGCTTCTTAACATAATTTTAAGATCCGCATGCAGACATATTTCATGCTCTCTACAGTCCAAAAGTAGCAACATGACTGAAAGAATGACTAGCCAAGTGAGAGACAGGGAGGTTTTGAAACTTTGCCTGTTGTTGAGCTTTTTGTGGACCAGGAGGAGTAGGAATCCTCTTTCCAGATTCTTCAAAGAGCCCCTGTGTCTCTGATCTTTGTTCAATTCCCAGCCCTGACAGACATTCTTGTACCTTGAAGGGAAACCCTAGCAGTATGATCTGTTACAAAGAGGAAACTGCAGCTTGCTCCTTCCACCAAAATCTGAGAGTATCTTCTCCTCCAATTGCCACAGGTTTGCGCTACAGTCTCCCACCTGCAAACTAAATAGTCAACCTAGTCAGGTGTCTAGCAGGCTGCAATATTTGTTCAAATGAGACACTGCTATTAAGATCAGCACAACCTCCATGTTTCTGTCTTTGCCTGCTTTGTCACTCCCTATTGAATTCCTCTGACTCCTCCTGCACCCTGTGTAAAGATCATGCCTTTATTCTGGTTATTCTGTGGTGAATCTATGCAGCAGACTTCCTTTGGAGGCAGAGAAAGAATGAAGCATTGTTTCTTTAAAATGTAAATTTACATAAAGTAATTTATGTAATTGATCACTGTTCTTTGCAGTGATAGTAGTGCAATTAATACCTACATATAGTTTTAGGGGAATGTTTAAAATTTCAGCTTTATGCTCCAGGCAGTCAATGTGTCTGGAAAATATTTAGCTCAGATGCTGGGAGAGTAGGATAAATTTTTGGATGACAATGTGAGTAATTTGATATAACAAATATTGTAAGTTCAGAGATACTGTGTTTTGAACATATTTCGCAAAGTCATCTATCACAGATGAACTTTCCTCACCTCCTATCTCCTATCCTTGCAGGTGAATTGATAGAAATTAATTAACATGATCAGTTACTAACTTCATTTTGTGGCACCATACAACTACCTGAATGGTGGAAGGTCATGCATCTGTCTTTTTTGTTTAGCAATTCCAATGATCTATGAATTCCTGTGAGAAGGAGATATGCTGGATGATTTGATTCGGGTCACGGTAAGAAAACTGATGGATAATTTGGAAGAATCTGCTAGTTGAATCAGTGGTCTCCTCCTGGCAAAAACATTACCATGTTTCTACTACCTTAATATGTACGCCCAGCATTCCTTTACTTTATGTAAATTAAAGCCTTAAAAATAATACATGTGGAATTTGTGAGGGAAATATAATAAAACTAGTAGTGTGATTTTCAATGGGCAAATTTCAATAAATTTTCTAAATATGTTGAAGATGTTGGTCTTGCAAAATGTATTCATTGTTTTCAAGGAGTATAGGTTCCAACAGCCCAAACTTTTGATTTTTGACAGTCTCATTGGGTGAATTTGCCAATGTTTTGGAATCTGCAGATGCTGAAGTTTTTTTATAAAGGAAAGAATTCTTGATGTTATTGATAACTATTCTCTGTCATTCTTTGAAAGTAATTACACCTTTGTACATTATTTGCTGTTCCCAGAAGAAGATATTTTATAATTGATTACTGTTCTTTGCAGTGATAGTAGTGCAATTAATACATACATATAGTTTTAGGGGAATGTTTAAAATTTCAGCTTTATGCTCCAGGCAGTCAATGTGTCTGGAAAATATTTAGCTCAGATGCTGGGAGAGTAGGATAATTACTTATTTGTGCCATGTAGTGTTTACTTAGGATAGCACTTATGGATTTTTGTCTATAGATAAAGATTTCTCTTGGGGTTTTGATTGGATTGATTGATGTGATCCATGTGATAATGTGGTTAAGGAGAGGAGTTAATTCTGTAGGAGGAAAAACAGCTTGACAATCTGGCTGAGGTTTGTTTAAAGACCGAGTTTTATGAGCTGTTCTGAAACTCATTTTCTCTGTCAAAAAGTTTCAAGACCTCTAAAATAATTAAAACAAATATATGGATGAGTGCTAACTATCTTTAAAGTGGGATTGTAAGTCATTAAGAGGAATGTTACTTTATTTGGAACTGAAACTGAAGTACTTTTTTATTATTTTCTTTTATTTTTAAATATTATTCAACAGTTAATAGTTAAGCTGCTTCATTTGTTATTTAAACTATGTTGTTAACTAGAGTTTATTTTACTATAAAAGATTTTAATTTGATTTATTATTGTCAGATGAATTAGTATATGGTGAAAAATATTATTTCTTGCACGTTCTACAGACAAAGCATACCATTCATAGAGAAGGAAACAAGAGAGTGCAGAATGTAGTGTTACTGTCATAGCTGTGGTGTAGAGGAATATCAGCTTAATGCAAGATGGGTCCATTCAAAAGTCTAAAGGCAGCAGGGAAGAAGCTGATTGGAAAGGTAAACGCCTATAGGACACAAGGAAATGTAGTGAGCTGGATCCAAAATCGGTTCAGTGACAGGAAACAAACGATAATGGTGACAGATGTTTTTGTGAATGGAAAACAGTTTCCAGCGGTGTCCCATGAGGCTCCATGTTGGTGCTTTTATTGTTTGTGATATTAAATGTAGGAAGCATGATTGAGAAATTTGCAGGTGACACAAAAATTAGTCGCATAGTTTACGGCGAAGAGGATAGCTCTAGTCTCAAGAATATCAATAGTTGGGTTGAGTGGACAGGAAAGGGGCAAAGGGGAAAATATACAGAAAAGTATGAGGTAATAAATTTAGGGAGGGCAAACACCGCTAGACAATACATAATTAACTGGAGAATACCTAAATGGGTTGAGAATGAATGTGGTGGAACAGTGGCACAGTGTTTAGCACTGCTGCCTTTCAGTGCCAGAGACCTAGGTTCAATTCTGGCCTTGGGTCACTGTGTGGAGTTTGCACCTTCTCCCTACATTTGTGTAGGTTTCCTCAGGTACTCCGGTTTCCTCCCACAGTCCAAAGAGTGTGGGTTAGGTTGATTGGCCATGCTAATTTGACCCTTGTGTCAGGGGGATTAGCAGATTAAATATGTAGTTTACGGGAATAGGGTCTGGATGGGATTGTTGTCGGTGCAGACTTGATGGGCTGAATGGCTTCCTTATGTACTGTAAGAATTCTATGATTCTATGAGAAGTGAGAGGCACAGAGTGCCAGTCTACAGGTCACTGAAGATGGCAGGACAGTGGATAATTGAATGCTTTCCATATATTGAATGAGGCATTGAACACAAAGGCAGGGATGTAATGCAAGAACTGTCCATTCTGGTGAGGCCACAGCTGAAATTTTGTGTACAATTCTGTTCAGGGTATTCCAGAAAGCCTATAATTGCTCTGCAGAAAGTGTAGAGGAGCTTTACAAGGATGTTGCCAGGTGCAGCTTTGAAGAAAGATTTGATAAGTTTGGGTTATTTTCCTTAGAATAGAGGAGGCAGAGGTGTGAATAATTGAGATATGCAAGATTATGGAGTAGACAGGTTTCCCCTAGCGAAAGGGTCAGTAACAAAGAGGCATAGATTTAAGGTGATTGGAGAAGGATAAGGGAGGCATATTTGAATTTCACTGCCCAAATTGGCGGTGGAGGCAGAAATCCTCAAACCATTTTTAAAATATACCTTGATCTGAAGTGCTGCAACCTCAAGGCCATGGACTTGGTGCTGAAAAATCTGGGGATTAGAATGGACAGCTAGATATTTATTTTTTATGTTTTGGCCAGAGCTGTAACTTTTCTATGCTAATTTAAATATAAAATACTATGGCTATTATGCTAATATACACCACAATCAGATCTTGTGTCACTTGTACACACAGAAAGATGGTTCTGAAAGGAGCCTGGTGCTGATCTATTCATGGACATATTTGTACATAGTTAATAAATGTATGCATGTTCTGAAGGCCTTGTTTCCAGTGTTCTATGTCAAAAAAACCCTGGTACAGTTGATGATGATACTTCACTCCCCACATGTACCTCCCATATATTCAGCCCCCTTGAATAGCTGCTCACCTGTAGATTCTTTTAGGCACTCCCCTACTTCTGGTACCAGGCTTGTCTCCCCCTGAACTTCCAAACTCGAATGCTGCTATCCCCAAATACAAGCTTTCAGCACGACCAGGCATACTTCTTGCTGAGCCTTGCAGACCACAGTCCCGTTATAAGCGACCAAGCACTCACTGGTACCCTGTTTTTCCCCCCAGTGCTCCCTCCTGTTTCAACCAGCTCAGTAAGAGGTCTGACAACACTCAATTTTAAATCCAACCGATTTATTTGATTGTAAACTTGCTAGCTTTCGGCCTTTGTGCCTTCATCAGGCAAATGAGGTGATCTGAGTTGACCCCAGTCCAACGCCAGCATCTCTGCATCATGTCAACCAGCTCACCCAGCTATTAATGAAAATCAAACAATAAAAAAGATGCTCAGTTAGGCACAATTAGACATTGGGAACAGAGAATTCAGCTAGTAAACAAGATTTTTTTTTAATTCGGAAAGTGAGGCTTTTAGGAATCTAAACATCTTCAGCACGCATTATGCTCAGTTCAAAGCTAGCGGTCACTCAGTCAGGCCCCAGGTCAGGTTCATTGAGCCGCATTGGCGAACCTTCAGCAGGGGGCGCTGCGCTTGACTGTGCTGCGGGAAGTGAGAGCAGCGCAGGCAGCAGCCCCTCAGTGTCACTCTCACTCAACTCAGTGCAGACATCGAGGGAAAGAGAGCAAAGTTTGCAGCTGAAGTAAATGAAAACTCTGGTAATGAAGTAAGAAAATCACAACAACGAAATGAAAACTTCTCATTTACTCGTGTTTGCAGTCACTGCACTGTTATGTTGTCATTGCAGCAACGGTCAGCAGAGAGGTAAGTGGGAGTTGACAACTATCTTTCTCTGAACAAGTTACAGCTGAGTACTTCATTAGCAGCAGCTGCATGATCAAATTTTTCAAATTTTCATCAGCTTCAGAAACATTCAAGCGCTGTGCATTACATGATAGGCACAGAAACGTGAATAGTGTAATTTTTGAAACCTAACTTTGTGGAGAATACATACTTAAAAATTCAACTTTAGAGGCAGTTTGAAACAGTGGGATAGCAGTAACGCATTACCGGTGTGGTTCTATTTGGTTGCAATCGAACTGTAAATTTATTTTCAGACTTGAATATACCTGGAAAGTTGAATATTGACCTGGTGGATCTGGTAATTAAAATATAAGGGTATTTAAGATAAATTTATTAATAAACTATGACCAGAACTAAAAGATTAATGTGCTAATTTGACAGATCTGTTTGATTGTGGGAAATTGATGCACAAAATGAATAGTGAATTCCATAATTTGATAATAGAAACCATACAAATTTCATGCAGTACATTGTGATGTTTTGAACAGTTGAAAGTTTAATTTATACTTGGGTATTTCACCTTTCTAATGTGGCAGAGTTTATCAAGCGTTGCAAATCAATGGTGATTTTCATAGGACAGAGACATAAGCAAAATTAGAGAGTAACAAATGTGTTACTTAAAAGTATTAAGAATTTAGGTAGTTTGGTTCTTATGATTATTGGAAAACTTAGTTAAGAAAGCAACAGGTTACAGATATACTGAAGCATACAAGTTATTCTAAAGAGTTGTATTATTTACTTTTGTGGAGGGAGAAACTTAGGGTTAAAATTGGGTGAAATTAATAGAGACAATTCTGCATTTGAAGGTTGGAATATTTGTCACATCTTTTCCTTGGGAAATTAGTTTTGTTAGTTTTGGTCGGTACAAGCAGTGAGTCATTATATAATTGCACTACTAATCCAGGGAATGTGAGTTCAAGTTCTACCATGGCAATTTAAGAATTTTAATTTTAGAAAATCATTGAGATTAGTAACCATGACCATAAAACTGTTGGATTGTCTGTAAATCCCAACTCGTTTACTAATGTCCAAGAGGAAATTAAACCTTCCACCCTTGGGCCAGTCTGGGTTACATGTTGCACAAGTCCCAGACCAACCCAATTGATTCAAATCTGTCTTTCAAAGTGCATAAAACCATTGTAAAGCATCGATGTGGACTTCAACAGCTCAATAAGATGACCCACCAATTTCTCAGTTGCAAATCGGAAGAGGCAATTTGTGCTGGTTTGTGAGAGTCGCCCAACCAACAACAACTTTGTTTAATTTAAAAATTTTGACCACAATGGGCACTTTTCCTGCTTTGCAAAAATTTTCAAAGTACTAATTATTTCAGATTCTATATAAGTTTTGTGTCAAGTACTTTTAAATACTTCAAATGTGCATAGTGTTTTGTTTGAACATTAGATGGCGTTTACTCAAACATTGATACAAATGATGATTACAAAAGAAAATATCAGAATGCCCTTACTATCAAAAGGGAGCATCACTGTATGGTATACAATATAGCCCACTTGTTTTCTTTTCTTGTTGTAAATGTTCATTATGCATTCATTTATGCAATGACTACCTTAATTATAGTAGAATAGAATTAAAGGAATCGCAGAATTTTTATGTGCAGAAGAAGGCTATTCAGCCCACCCAGTCTATACTGGTTCTCTGAACATTTAATTCATTGTGTTTTCCTTCCTTCTCCCCATAAACCTGCACATCATTCCTTTTCCAAATAACAGTCCAATTCCCTTTTTGAATGCTGTGTTTGAACCTGCCTTCATTACATCTTCAGGCAGTATATTCCCAACCTTAACTACTCAGTGTGTGAACCAAGTTTTGTTCTCATTACATTTGTTTCATTTTCCAATTACTTTAAGTCTGTGTCTTATTTTCAATCCTGTTATGAGTGTGAGCAGGTTTCCCCCATCTGCTCTATTCAGACCCCATGTGATTTTGATTCTCTTTAACAGATCTCCTCTCAAAACAGTCTTAACTTCCAATCTATCCTCATAACTGAAATTCCTTATCCTTTGAACAATTATTATGAATCTTCTTTGCACTCTCTCTAATGACTTCACATCCTTCCTGAAGTGGGGCACCCGAACTGAATGCAGTGTTCCACCTGAGGATGAACTAATGCCTTCTCCAAATCCAACATAAAACATGTACGTTGGTGTGATTGTCTGCAGGAGAGATTCAGAAGCTTCAAGTCTAAACAGTAGCTATTTAGTGTATAA
Organism: Sphyrna mokarran; assembly: GCA_024679065.1. NCBI lineage: Eukaryota > Metazoa > Chordata > Chondrichthyes > Carcharhiniformes > Carcharhinidae > Sphyrna > Sphyrna mokarran. The sequence goes on from JAGIQG010000005.1 coordinate 68,161,715, forward strand.
CAGCAGTGTACAGATATGCCTGATGGTAAGTGCTTCAGCCCAAATCATGAGCCATCTCCATTCAGACTATTCCCAGATAACTACTAGACATGTGACTCCCTTTGCATCATGTGTGTGATACTGTTTCCCTAGTAGCAAATTAAAAGCTTATCAATCTTGAATACCCTTATACGACACCTCCCTCAAGTCTGTATCTGAATATATTTACCTGTTATCCCCTTCTCCCTGTAAATCCCTGACTTAAAGGCTTAAATCGTCTGGAGATTTCACGACTCTTTATATCAGGCTCTTTTAAAGTTTTGGAGATTGGTAGTCTAAATTTGAATTTAATTGCAGTATTTGATGCTTGTTTGTTCGAGATTCAATATGTGATTTTTTTTCCCTCTACTTGCTATTGTATTTTTTTCTTGTCAGTCGATCCTTTTTCATGGTAAAATGTCATGGGTTTATCCTTTTATTTCACCATGTGGTCATCAAGTGACTAACTCTGGACCCAGGCTGAAGTGTGTTTCAAGCTGTGCATTTAAAAATGAACTATCTCCCAGTGCTACCTCAGTACTGCACCTTGTTTTAAAACTGTTTAAAAATTTTTGTTTGTTCACACTTCCCCAGTTGTCTTTAGGCTCTTTGACTCAGTTGATCTCTTCTCTATCTCGCAGACTCCATGTCATTATGGAGCTTTTCTGGCTATTTAGAATCACAGAATCCTAAATTGTAGAAGGAGGCCATTTGGCCCATTGAGTCTGCACCAACTACAACTCCCCCCAGATCTGTCCACATAACCACTAGCTAATTAGTCCCCCTGACACTAAGGGACAATTTAGCATGACTAATCCACCTAACCAGACAACTTGGGAGTGTAGGAGATAGTCAGAGGAAACCCACGCAGACAGAGGAGAACGTGCAAATTCCACATAGATAGTGATTCAAGCTGGGAATCGAACCCAGGTCCCTGCTGCTGTGATGCAACAGTGCTAACCACTGTCCGACTGTGCTGTCCTAATACTATACATTCCTGTTGTTGTTGCGTATGTTGTTCTTCGGCATGTAAATGCATCAAAGTCTCCATAGGAAAGCTGGTGGCCCCCTTGGAGACCAAGGCCCTGCAGTTTCTGCTGGATTTGCACTCCATCACTTCAGCCATGGATGGGATCTGGCAGTGGCTTGGCAAGAAGGATGAGTCACATCAACATTCCTCCATGTGCCCTTTCCCCTCAAGGTGTCAGGGAGGTGCCTTCAGGCAGAGGGAACATCAGCTAGGAATCCCATGGATATCCCAGGGCACTCCAAGGGAACTCTGCTACTTACTTTTTTGTCGGTAGCCCCACCACTTCCAGCGGGTCAGCCTGACAAGAATGCACTTGCCCCAGAGCAGGAAACATTTCATAGGCCTGGACTTTATAGGTTGCAGCCCACTTGAGGGCATTTACCGAAGCCATGACAGATAATGGGGCAGAGCAGTCAACAAATTGCCTCAAACTCTGCTGCAGAATTCAGGGCTGGTAGAGTAAGGAAAGCGAAAACCTTTTGAATCCAGTCAAGTGGCATGGATAGTCATTCATAGTATCAACTTTGCACTTTTGTAAATATATTCCACTTTATATTACTGATAAATCTCATGGATTCAAATGATATTCCAGTGATACAGTGATTGCATGTTCCCCACCAAAGAACTCCATCTGGAATTTCAGATGCCTTGATTACCACACGATCTCACTACATTTTGTTTCCATAGCAATGCCACATAATATGTGAGCATAATGGCTGGCCAAGACACATGTGACCATTCAGTCTCAAGCAGTCATCATGTGGGTGTGCGAGAATTGCTCATCATGTTTGTTGATTGTCTTTGGAATATCCTGGATAGATGCCCTCAGGGGATGGTGATTGTGGTGTCTGATATCATAGAATTGTAGAATTCCTACAGTACAGAAAAAGGCCAGTCGGCCCCTCGAGTTTGCACCGACCAGAATCTCACCCAGGCCTTATTCCCATAACCCACGTTTTTACACCGCTAATCTCACCGACGTAGGATCAATTTAGCATAGCCAATCAACCCTGCCTGTGGGAGGAAACTGGAGCACCCAGAGGAAATGCATGCAGACACAGGGAGAACGTGCAAACTCCATACAGACGGTCATCCGGAATTGAACCCGAGTACCTGGTACTGTGAGGCAGCAATGCTAGTCACTCTGCCTCTGTACTGCTCTTACCTTGGTCAACTGCTTGGAAGGCAGCTATGTTCACTACTACATCACCATTACAAATATTGTCTGTGAAGTATGGCTCTGAATATAACTATGTCAGGGTGTTTTTCAATTTTCAATGAGACAGCTCCCTTAAATTTGGCAGGGATTTAATCCTGCCAAATTTAAGCCCTCAGATAAGCAGATTGCCAGGCTGACAGTATTAGGTATGCCATTGTCATTATTGTTGCCGAAGTCGATGCCAGGTGGCCTGCTGGATTTAATTCCTTTTAGACATTGTACCAGTTTGATACAACTGGATGGCTTGACAGGTATTTAAGATTCAGCCATATTGCTGTGGATCTGCAGTCACATATAGGCCATAACAGATAAGGATGATAGATTCCCTTTCCTGGAGGACATCACTGAACCATTTGGGTTTTCAATGTGATTGCTTTGTGGTTAGAATAGCTTTTAATTGATTGAATTTGAATTCCACCAGCTGCTATGATGGAATTTGAACTGCATTCCCAGAGGGTTCAGTGGTTTAGCTAAGAAACCTGGCCTGTTTCCTTTTCAGCTGTGGCTTTGCTAACTTGGCTTGCATCAGCAATCACAGTTATTTGCAAAATCCTTCCTCTTGCATCACACGTGGCACTGACCAAGTTTGGCAGCTGGCTTTTATCCCTGTCTTGGTATGTTCCTGGAAGACAAAAAAATACAGACTGATTTGGGACATTGCTCACAAGCTATCATGCTTTCTGAGATGGGGCTCAACTCCCATTATCTCCATATGAGATGATAGTTTCTGAATGGCTTTTTTGCTTTTGGCGTGGCTTTGTCTGGAAACAGGGTAAGATTTGATTGTCCTTCTCTTAGCATCACACACCAGCAATTCAGCCAGTGACGGTATTTACATCCTCACCACCTTTGGCTTATATGTCCATTTTTAAAACCAGAGTATGTTTTTTAGGGTTTTCCCCCATCATCATAACATTTGTGGTAAAAATGTAAGATCAGAATAGACAATATTTGAAATCATCTTTAAACTCCTAATTGTTTAAACTCAATCTCTCTGCATTCATACTCACCAGCCAATGAACTTGCAACTTTTCGTGAGCCTGTTTTTTTCGTTCAGACTTGGCATTCTGCAGAAATTGATGACCACAGTCTCTACTCTCTCGCAGATAGCCAAGCTAAAAGTTTTGCCCCAGGTGATATCCTTCTTTATGGTGCATTCTTTTGCAGATTTGTTTCCTGTCTGCAGCCTCTTCACTCTCCCAGTTTAATAAATTTTCATAGCTAAATAACAGACAAGTGTACTTGGAGAGAAAAGTCATCAACAACTGGATGTGGAGGATAAAATAGAAAAAGGAACACCTCTTTTCCCCCTCTGTAACTAACAAATTCTCATAAAAACCAAATTCTCAACTACACACTTGGTTTACAGCTCTTTACATCTCCATAGTTTCCTCTCCTTGCATCCCTGACTCTGGAGTTTAAAAAACCTATTGCCTCTGGAAGCTTGTCTGCTTGGAAATACCATCTCTCAATCTCTACCTGTGAGCTCCTGTTGTAGATTGCCCTACAAAAGGAAATCTTTGGTCTACATTTACTTTATCAATCCCTTTAAAAATTTTATATACCACAATCAGATCCTCTTTCATCCTTCTAAGCTGCTACAAGTATAAGCCCAAATTCTTTTCATCTCTCCTCATACATCAACCCCTTGATACCTGGAATCAGTTCACCAATATGGTCTTATGAAGCATAAGTCATGCTTGACAAATGTGCTTGAGTTCTCTGAGGACATAACTAGCAAGTTGGATAGTGGGGAACCTGTGGATGTGGTATATTTAGACTTCCAGAAGGCATTTGACAAGATGTTATATAAAAGACTGATCCAAAAGGTGAGATTGCAAGGGATTGGGAAGAGTACTAGATTGGATTGAGGACTGGCTGATTGATAGAAAGCAGAGGGTTGTTTGGGATAAATGGATTCTCCTTACTACATTTTTCCAGCCAGAGAAGTCTCGCAACATTTGGTTCAAGTCCAACAGGTTTATTTGATAGCAAAAGCCACTTTTGGCTTTTGCTACCAAATAAACCTGTTGGACTTTAACCTGGTGTTGTGAGACTTCTTATTGTGTTTACCCCAGTCCAATGTCAGCATCTTCACATTGTGGCAAAATTTAAGTAGCAGGATGCCATTAGACCTCAGCTGTTTACAATCTATATAAATGATCTGCAAACAGGGATAGAATGTAACACAGCAAAATTTGTGACTGATGCTAAAACAGGTGGGAAAGCAGATAGTGAAGAGAATATAAAGATTTTACAGACAGATCTAGATAGGTTAGGGGGGTGGACTAAAATTTGGCAGGTTCAGTCTAATTTGGATAAATGTGAGGTTATCCATTTTGGCAGAAAAAAACACACAAATTATTACCTAAATGGAAAGCGGATTCCAAATGCATCTGGACAGAAGGATCTAGGTGTCCATGATCATAAATTGCAGAAAGTCGGTATGCAGATGCAGCATGGAATAAAAAAGGCAAATGGGATGTTGGCATTTATTACAAAAGGACTGCTACAGTAATTAACACCAAATGAGCCAATGACTTTTGATTGATTGACAGATAAATGCCACTACTAGGTGCCTCCCTGTTTAACAAAGCCAATTAATACACTTTGTGGTTGGAAAGAGCCTGATTCCCAGGAGACAACCTTATCAAAAAAAAAAATCTAAGTCTAGGACAGGCTGAAAATGTGAGAGTTTCTGATTGTTTTTTTGGGTGAATTCAAATCTATTACCTTATGCGCTTAAAGTCATAACAAATACTTAGAAACAATTTATCGCCTATAGGGGAAGAGATGTGGGGGTGGGGGGGGTGGGCAAGGCTTATATCACCTGGATACTAGCTGAGAGCAGCAAAGGCACAATTGCACATGTGAAGATCTCTAGCAGCACCGGCCTGTCATTTAGCCTTTGCTGCTCTCAGCCAGCCTCAAGCACGGCAACTCCCAGCTACTGTGGGGGCCTGCGGCCTACGGGGACCCCCTCCATCTGCTTGGAGTGACCGATCCTTCCTGAGGCCCCTCACTCGATTGTCCCTGCCCCCCTCAGGCTCCAACCCCTTGTCACTGACTGGTGCCAGGCTGACAGTGCTTGGCTGGCATTGCCTAAGGGTCAGTCCCCTTGCCCCCAACCTTCCTGAGGGGTCTCAGTGGCCTCTGGTTCTACCTGTTGTTGGGGACCAGCTGTGATTCTCGCTGGAGAGAAACCATAGAGGCAAGTGAGCCTGTACGATAACATCCCAGGCTCATGGATTCAATTCAAAAGAGATTTAAATCTAATTTAAATAAATTATTCAGACTCACACCGGAAATGGGCATGAGGCTGATTGAGTCGGGTTTCTGGGGCCAGTAAAATGGCAGGAGGTGAGAAATTGGGCATGAACCTGATTTGTCGTCTCTCGTATGATCTTATTGGCTCACCCTGCCCCTCAATCTAAATTCAAACTGAAGAGCAAACTTACCATACAAACCAAATTCCTCACTACACTAATTGTCCATGTCTCACTCTGATGTCAGCTTCTCTTCGTGTGTCCCCTAACTCTGAGGAAAAAGGATTGATTTCTTTATTAATACCATTGACATTTTTACAGCTTGGCTTGAGGATATTTTTATAGATGTGGCCCACCTGTTGATAGAAATAGCTTCACATGTACGCACAAACACAAAATTGAGAAGATTGCTTAGGTATGAATATGGAGGCAACGGTTTATATTTGTATATGTTAAATGGATAACTCCCAGAAATATGGCCCGTCAACAAATACTTTAAGCCCCTGTGAGATTTGAGCAGTGTGAGACAGCATGTGTATCTCTGAATAGGAATCCAAGAACAACATTTGAATTTTGGGTGATAGTGAGTGATTTCTGGAATCTGTGCAAATACAAATGCCTGTGCGCATCTGGTGTTAGTGGAACTGGCAAGTTATATTCAGGTTTCACATAGAGGATGTACTACCTTTAAGTCAATCAAAACTGCAGTAACATCAGACAGTCTGTGCAACTGAACCAGGCAGGTCAATGATCTGACTTTAAGTACTCTGAAAAGGAAAATAAACATAAATTTAGTGTCAGTGATGTTGAATGGAAGTGATATTAAGTTTAACAAGATAAATAAGGTTGAAGACGGTCATTTGGCCCATCTTCAGAGAGATCCAAAACATACCCCCTTGTAATATATAGTTGTTTGATAAATTAACTGAGAGCTTTATCATCCAATGTTCACGAACTTGAAATTTATTCGACATTTTGATTGCTCTTTTCTTCAAGAAGAAATTCTCAAATTACCTTTTGTGAGTTCAAGCCCATGCATGTTAGTTGTCTGACATTTAAAAGAGTTATTTCAAGTCAACTTTTTTGAAATTTTTAACAGCCTCACGTATCTCCACAAAATCACCTCTACAAAACCACCTCTTTGCGTTTATAGGATGTCCATGCTCTAGCAGTCTTTCCTCATTATGCAATGCATGTAGTGATAGAGTAGGCTGAATTTAATCTCACCAAGATAAATTGTGAAATTGAATTCAACAAGTCTATTTTGAATTGGTCATGGATGGATAAAAATCAAATATTGCGGATACTGGAATTCTGAAACTAAAACAGATGAAATGCTGGAAATCTCATGTTTGGCAGCATCTGTGAAGAGAGGAATAGAGTTAATATTTTGAGTCCATCTGACTCTTCAGAGCTAAAGAGAGCGAGAAACTTTCTGCTGCATAAGAGGGAGTGGGGCAGGTGGATCAAAGCAGAAGGATCAGTAATAGCATGGGGCAGCACAGTGGTTAGCACTACTGCTTCACAACTCCAGGATTCAATTCTCGGTTTGGGGCACTGTCTGTGGAGTCTGTACATTCTCTTCGCTCCTGTGTGGATTTCCTCCGGGAGCTCCAGTTTCCTCCCACATTCAAAAAATGTGTGGATTAGGTGCTTTGGTCATACTCAGTTGCCCCTTAGTTCTCCTGGGATGCATAGGTTAGAGGGATTAGCAGGGTAAATATGTGGGATTACAGGGCTAGGACCTAGATAGGATTGTTGTTGGTGCAGACTCAATGGCCTCCTCCTGCACTGTTGTGTTTCAATGAGATGGGAGCAAGGAGAGATTGTACAAAGATATGTAAGCCACAATGAAGGATTATAGAAAGATGACAATGAAGGACTATAGAAAGTGGCAAAAGTTTAGTCATAAGACAAATCTGTTTAATTGATCTTTAACTTACAGATGAAGAATAAAGAAAACTTTAATAAAACCAGAAATTACTGAAAATATTCAGCAACCCTGTCAGCATCTATGGAGAGAATGAGAAGGATAATTTAGTTGTTGCCATGGGTCCTGTTGATTATCTTTGGTGGCCTGAGAAAGAGGAATTCATTGGCTGCTGACAGGCAGCTATCTCTGTTGTGAATGCCCATCCCCAGGAGCCCTAGGAAGCTGGAGCACTCGGAGGAAACTCAAACAAACATTGGGAAAATCCATGCTGACAGTCACCCAAAGCTGGAATTCAACTCAGGTCCCTGGGGTTGTGAGGCAGCAGTGCTAATTGCTGCACCACTGTGCCACCCAGATGGATGGTTTCCTCACAACCTGGGACTGTCATCAGATTATTTGGTCAGGACAAGTGGCTTAGCTGCTGCAGAATTGGCCATTGCCACAGAAGCCGCATGAGAATAAAATGGCCAGTGGGGCATAAGGCCCTCAATTGGCCACTGAAGTGTCTCTACTGGCTTGAGTGTGAGGGCTGCCTATGCCTTTAACACTATCTTCATTACCATTTTATGGGACCCCGCCTCCCCGACCCAGTTGATCCCTAAAGGGCGAGAGAAATCTACCACATTCATGTCAGTGTTCTTTCATTGAAACTCATTTGGAAGTTGTTTGTGAAGGATTTCAGATTTTCCCCTTAAACGGCAGGGCCAATGAGCAAGTCATGTGGGTAGGATTATCTCACAGTAGTTGGTGAAATGTAATTGTTATTTCGACATTTAGCAGGCTCATAGTACAGTAAGAAAAACATCGATTAAAATTTTTTCTTATATATTGTACAAATTCTTTCTCCTTGTAATAATTGAAGACAGCACACTGATGTGGTTTATCTTTTCATGATAGGACAAGTTATAATTCGGAATTAACTTTGCTTTTGATCAAAAACATTGTACCTGTCATTAGCAAATCAGCTTTCTGATGTCACTAACTTTGATCAGTACTGATATGATTGTAAGATAGGTGCTCAATATAAGCTTAAAGGGTTTCCCCCAAATCCAGTGAATACTTCTGTTATTCTGGAGAACGGTATCAAAGGCCTGAAGAACCAAGAATCTTCTAACTAGGCCTCTGACTAGGTAAGGGAAAAATTGCTTTGAGCAGTCAATCCATCTTGCTGCTATCCCGTCAGGCCCTCTGATTTGGGAGAATCCTGATGCAGTTCCCTGTATAAGTTTGATAGCGGCCACTAGAAGTGGGCAGCACTTGGTATTTGTAGGATGAACAATGGGTGAAGGGATAAGAACATTCTCTGCTGTGCCATGTTAAAGATAGGGGCTTTTATCTATTGTGGTTACAAGCTTCTGTCATTTTGGACAGAATTCCAGGAAAACAAAAAGGGGACAAAGATTAAATATTGTAGGACTCTGTTTGGAAATGTGAACTCTCCAGGCAATGTCGAGACCAAAATTTGGAACACTATAGTGTTCCAGAGCATAGTGCATAATAAACTTATTTTGTGAAGCATTATCAATAAATTTTGCACTATCTGTGAATGGAGATCAATACAACAATAGAATGTGCCCTGTTAGTGCAGCCTTAATTGAAATTGCTATGAATGTGTGAAAATGCAATAAGTTTTGGTGTTCTAGATCATGTCAGAACATGATCACAGATTTTCCCAGAGGTTTCCACAGGATGGTGTTTTTGACTGTGTGATACTGTTCAGAGGAACATGATGAATACTGAGATACACAGCACTGATGCGGATTGTCAGGTGACTTTGGAAACTGAATGCCAAGCTATTGCTGCATAAATGTTCAACTTTGTTATTGGTCCAGACCTAATAGTGTTTTTCTTGATGTGCTGAAGCTTTCAGCTTTAATAAAGAAACTTAGATGCAGAAAACAGTTGAATCTCTGTGACCTTGATGACCATTTTCTCCTCTCTCTTCTTTTGGGGAATTTAGGAAGGGCCCATATGGAATTTCTCTTACTGTCATGGGTGGAACTTCTGGTCTATCTAGACATGTCCCTATTGTACCTGCTGATCGAGATTTGTACACAGATGATTGATGGAGCAGAAACCAGAACTAGATTCAAAAGAAACTGTTGTCCTCTTCTGGGTTACTCAGTCCTTTCACTCTGTATGTTTTTAGGCCATTAACTGCATGGACCATTGAAAATTTCAAGTATGTTACCCTCTCTCTTTATTTGAGTTTATTCCTTTAGGAAGGGAGGCAGCAATATGTAGGTCGAAAAGCAAGAGAAAAGTAACGAATGAAATAAGATGCTGAAACTCGGAAATGAATTTGATTCATATATCATGTAGAATCATAGAAGTCTACAGTGCAGAAAGAGCCCCTTCGGCTATCGAGTCTGCACCAAACACAATCCCACCCAGGCCCTACTCCCATATCCCCACACATTATACCCACTAATCTGCACATCCCTGGACACCGAGGGGCAATTTCTTAGCACAGCCAATCAACCTAACCCGCACATCTGTGGATTGTGGGAGGAAACGGGAGTACCCAGAGGAAACCCATGCACACACGAGGAGGATGTGCAAACTCAACACAGACAGAGACCTGAGCTAGGAATCGAACCCATGATCCTGGAGCTATGAAGCAGCAGTGCTAATCACTGTGCTACCGTGCTGCCCCAACATGGACTACTGTAAGGAATCTAGTGTATTTACTGGGCTTCATCATTAAATAATGATATTGAATATTCAAATTTCATCAAAATTTCCAGGCCATCACTGATGGTTTAACAAACTTTTAAGAGTTTTTAAAATTGAGGCATTTGTGTCTTATGGGCTAAGCTAGTCTTCATTTGTGATTTCCTCTTGAGAAGGTGGTGGTGAGCTGCTTTCTTGAACCACTGCATGTTCATAGGGTGAAGATACCCCATGATCCTGTTATGCCACGAACATGACCTAGTGACGTTGAATACAAAATGTTCTATTTCCAAATCAGGATGCTGTGTGACCTGGAGGGGAACCTTCAGGTGGTGTTGTTCCAACGTGCATGCTGCTTTGTCCTCCTAGGTGGTAAAGATTACAGATTTTGGAGGTAGTGTTTAATAAACCTTGGCAAAGTGCATCTTGTAGATAGTGGTACACATTACACTGCATTGGTGGTGGAGGAGTTAGTGTTTTAGTTGCTAGATAGAGTGCCCATCAATTAGCTGCTTTGTCCTGATTAATGCCGTGCTTGAGTTAAGGAGTTGCATGCATCAAAACAAATGGCTAATGTTTCATCTCCTGCTTGACTTGTGATTTGCAGATGGTGAACAAGCTTGAGAAGTTTGGTATGTCAAACATCAGAGAACATCCAGCCTCTGATCTGCAATTGACTAATTATATGGTTTACCAGGATGCTGCCCGGTTTGAAGAGTAGGTCTTATGAGCAAAGGTTGAGGGAGCTGGGGCTTTTCTCTTTAGAGTGGAGAAGGATGAGGGGCGACTTAATAGAGGTTTATAAGATGATGAGGGGAATAGATAAAGCGGACGTGCAGAGATTATTTTCTCGGGTGGATGTTGCTCTTGCTAGGGGCCATAACTGTCAGATTCATGGTGGGAGATATAGGAAGAAAGTCCAAGGTAAATTCTCCACTCAGAGAGTGGTTGGAGTACAGAATACACTGCCTTGTGTGATAGTGGAATCAGACGCTTTATGAAGTTTCAAGCGGTTATTGGATAGGCACGTGGAATACATCAGAATTACATGGAGTGGGATAGCTTGATCTTGGGTTTGGACGTAGCTCGGCACAACATTGAGGGCTGAAAGTGAGAACTGTTCTATGTTCTGTGTTCTATATTGTAAAACACTCTTATGCTTTTGAATATCCTTACTTTGTTTCTTAATTTAGCTAAGGTGTTTATTAATTTATTTCAAAAATCATTGAAATATATTATTAAGTAGATCAGTGGCTTTGTTAAATAGCAAGTCAATTTCATGTACATTTTCCAGGCCTTTTTTTTGTGCAAAATTGCCTTTCTGGGCTTCAAATATGTTTCCACAAGAGAGGTTTATGAAGAAATATAAACATCAATCGATTTTTTTTGTCCTCAATTTTCAAAATTTGGACATAAGGTTTCATCTTTGAGTGCTCCTGTAAGGGTGTTAGAGAGTTAATAGGTTTTGTAATAGCTGTATTGAATATTATTAAATTATAATTGTTATTGAAACGTCTGAATTCATCTATGTGAGATGCAAATATGTTGCTTTTGATATTAAGCATAGGTTAGATTGCAGCTAAAGCAAATGCAGAATGAAGCTTTTTATTTATTCCAAAGAATGTACTTTACTTTTATCTTATTTTAGCACTACAAATTGTTCTTTTCTCACAACAGCCATCCCTGTATCTCTTGGAATGAGACTGGTCTGAATTATGAGTAGCTTTGCATAGTAAACTGACACCCACTGAGAACTAGATTGAAACCTCTGAACTCATTCACTTCAGACTCTTATAGTAAATAGGATTAAAGTCTTCTCCCTCTGACAGTAGGAATCCATCACAGAAATGAAAGTATATTGTTGTGACTCACGACAGTCTCAAATCACCTCTACTGATTGAGATTTTATAATTTTAATCAGCCTTAGCCTCTGTCTGATTCGGTGGTAGCATCCATGCCTCTACATCAGAAGACTACACCAAGTCCACTGCAAAATTTGAGCATGAAATTTAGACTGATCCTGACGTGTATTGCTGAGGATATGATGTCTTTTCAATTAAATGCTAAACAATCCAATAGCAAATCTTAGAACCGTTGGGATGCTATCCAGTATCCTGGATATCCTTCACCCTTCAACTAACATCACAAAAACAAATTAGCTGGTCACCCATCTCCGTGGTGATTGTGTGATATGATTATATTCCTTGCTGGTGTGCTTGCCTACAAAACAGCAGTGAATGTATTTCAGAAGCAATTAATTGGCTGTGTGGCACTTGGGGATTCAGATGATATGAAAGGAGATATATATGTGCAAACTATTCTTTCTTGTAATACATTATATTACTTTTCTACAAACATAACAAATGGACACATTTTCTGCATTTACGTAAGAACATAAGAAATAGGAACAGGAGTAGGCTCGATAGCCCCTTGAGCTTGCCCTGCCATTCAATAAGATCATGGCTGATCAAATAGTGGTTCAGTTCCACTTAGCTGCCTGCTCCTCATTTGTATGTTTATTTTAAATATGAAGACATATGACAAATGTTAAATATTATTTCAATGTTGGGAATGTCAACTGCTCCATGATTTTGACTCCAGCTTCCTTTGTCATCACTGGGGTAATATTTTGGAATTCAGCATTTAACACCATTGCAAAATTGGTCCAAGGAAAATTGCTTCACTACCCCTCTGACAAAAAAAAGATAAGCAATAAGTTGGCATCACCCCACTCCTGAGCATCATTTAAAAAAAAAAACCTCACAACTAGGAAACACAAATATTAATGAGTGAGTTTCAGACATTGCAAAATTTACAGCTGTGTGCTGATCAATCCATATAGGGAGATGATGCCATTGTGGTAATATCACGGACCAGTGATATTGGAGCCCAGTCTAGCACTCCATGAGCTTATGTTCAAATTAGCCACATCCCTAGCCCAAAGTGTGCAGCTGCAACACTGGCATCCATTGGACAATATGGAACATTGCTCAGTTATTTCTCTTCCACAAAAAATACAACTCATCTCACCCAAACAATTACCACCCCATCATTCTACCCTTGATAATCAGTATGATGACGGTAAGTGTCATTGACAGTATTATCAAGTGCCATTTACTCAGTCGTAACCGACTCACAAAAGTTCAGTTCGCACTCCTTCAGGCCATTCAGCTCCTGACCTATTATAGCCTTAGTCCAAAGATGGATAAAAGAGCTGCACTTAAGCAGCGAGGTGATAGTGACTACCCTTGATATCAAGGCAGCATTTGATTGAGTGTGGCGTCAAGAAACTGTAGAAAAACTGAAGTCAGTGAAAACCATGGGATATCTCTCCACTGGTGGCTGAGAGTTTTGGGACATCACTGCATGAGTTCCTTAAGGTGGTGTCTGAGCACCAACCATCTTCACTTGCTTCATCAATGACCTTTCCTCCTTCATAAGGTGGGAAGTGGGGATTTTTGCAGATGATTGCAAGCTGTTGACCATCATTTCGTGTCCATGTGCAGTAAGATCTGTGCAAAATTCAGATTTAGCTTGATAAGTGGTAAGTAACATTCATGATACACAAGTGCCAGCTAAGACAGCCTAATCATCTCCCCTTGACATCTAATGGCATTAGTATCACTGAATTCCCCACTGTCAACATCCTGAGGACTACCATTGATGAAAGAAGCTGAACTGGATCAGTCATATAAATACTCTGAATGCAAGGGCTGGTCAGACTTGAAAATTCTGTGAAGAATCAATCATTATTTGATTCCTCCAAGCCTTCCACCATCTATAAGGTAAAGTCAGGAGTGTGATGCAACACTCTCCACGTACTTGGATTCAACGAGCCTGATATTCACTTTAAATATTTATTTCCACCACCACAGATGCAGCAGTATATACAATCTATATATAGAAACTCACCAAGCTCTTTCAACAGCACCAAATCTGCCATCTCTACCACAAGTGCAGCAGCTGCTTTGGAACCCCATCATCTGCAACTTCCCTGCCAGGGATCTTGATTTGGAACTATACTGTAGTCCGTTCACTGATACTGGGTCCAAGTTCTGGAATTCCCTAACAGCATTGTGAAGGTTCCTACAATGCATGAACTGCAGCAGTTCAAGAAGACAGCGCACACCACCTTCTGTAGCGCAATTAGGGAGAGGCAGATGATTGCCAACTGATGAACATTGTCATCTCTCCTCAGATACTGAAGCAATTTATGTCCATGTGCAGAAAGACCTGGGCAATAATCTGATTTGAGCTGATAAGTGGTAAGGAGCACTCATGGCACACAAGTATCAGGCAATGGCTATGCCTTACAAGGAGATGGCTGCTGAGCCAGCAACACCCACATCCCATGAGCAAATAAAACAAATCCCACTATGACACCTGCTGGAATTCAAATTCAATCAATTAAATCTGGAAATGAAAGCTGTCACAGCATGGTGCCTTGCTTGTTGTAAAAACCTATCTTGTGTACTTATATCCTTTTGTGAATGAAATCTGCCATTCTTGCCTGATGACTGATATGGGATTCCAGATCCATAGCCATGTGGGGTTAACTCTTAATAAACTTTCCTTTGAAATTGCTGAGTAAGTTATTTAGTTCAAGATCAATTAGACATGAGAATCAATTGCTGATCTTGCCAGTGATGTTCACATCTTATGAAAGAATCAACCAAAATAGAACTAAACTTTATGCCCTTTTTTAATAAAGTAACAGAATGCATGAATTGACTTTGTGTGCTTTCTGGTGAACTGGGTGCATTAGGTGACTTTAAAGTCACAGACAACTGAATGGGCAATCAGAAACAGTTTGAAAACCAAAAATATAAACAGCCATTTGATATGGATTTCTGTCTGGGTAAAAAAAAATAGGATGATTACAAGTAAAGACCCAAATTTTCAGAGCAAGGCAGATGATAAATGATGTTAGGGGGCATCAAGTTGTATTTACAGAACTGGAATTGCATACAAGCCAGACGGGCTCTAACATGTGAATTTTCATGATAATTCCACAGCTCCTTCACCACATTTATTCCTATCAGGCATTTTGAAGGCTTTTTTAAAACTAAGTTCAAGTTTTCAAAGCATCATGTAATTTTCACCTTCATTCCAGGCCCCTGGATTATTAGTCTAGTATCCTAACCACTGTACTTTGCATTAAAGGAAGTGTCTAGTTGAATCGCAAAGAGATTTGCAGAGCATTCTCAGGATGTCTGTATGCTTTTTCCTTTTAGCTGTCACAGGAGCAAGACATACATGTCACATTAAATGTACAATACAGTTGTGTCATTATTTTCAATAAATATGCAACAGATAATCTCAGACTTCATAAAATTGCACTAAATGTTATCACTAAAGAGTGTTTGCTCGTATGAAAATATTCAACTGAAGGTAGAGACACAATTGGAGTAAAGTGCTGCTTAGAAATTGAATCTTTTATTTGTCCTACCTCCTACAGTGGCAGTTTTCTATTAGCTCTTTAGCATTATGCTTCTTGTCCTTTTGTGTCATAACTTTGGTTGCTCATCATTTGCTTGCAGGAACATAAGATGGCTCTTTTGGTCATTATTATGTACTATGTAGATGATGGCTACTATTTTGTGAACCTTGGCAATATTCTAGAGTATCTAGGGGTCATCTGATCTACGTTCAAATTGTATCTATCTGGGATTTGCTGAGAAAATAGTGAAGTGGTATATTTCATTCTTGTCTGGTAAGAGTATCTGTGCAAAATTCTGTTCATTCATGCATACCATGTCAAAAATATTGGTATTTTGGTTTACACTTGGTCTTGTTGTGCTCTTTGGTCCCATTTTTCAAAAGAGAGAATAACACATTTGGCCGCACATGCAAAATCGCAGTATCTAGTACACATGAAGAGGAGTCTGTTTTTTTTTTGATCCTCAAGTTACACTATTTTTGACTAGGCATTAATACAGTTAAGATTAATCTTTGGTAGATTTTTGTTTTGCAGTGAATTCTTCTCATTTTATTGTGAAAACAGATGCATTTGCCTGAAAAGATGATATAATATGTGTAGCATTTGAATCAACAAGGCACCCTAGCAATTTAAAGCTTATTGACAAACAAACCCCTTAATCCTGCACAGAATTTAAAAGATGTGTAAATATTACCCGCATGTACATTGACCTAAACTACGCAACTTTTGTCACTGTAGAATAAAAATTAATGTGTGATGTGCATGGGTCATTTAAGAAGGTATTCTTTCAGTACAGCTTAAACACAATCACAGGAGCCACTTTTTTTTTTATATACAAGAACAATTTGGATATTGGAATGTAGAGTAAAATTTCAGAGTTTGTTGTTGATTCCAAACTTTAAGATGTGGCTGACAGTGAGGATTATACCAGTCAACTGCAAAAGGAAATAGATAGATTAGAAGAATGGGCAGACAAGTGGCAGATGGAACTTAATACGGAGAAGTGTGAGGTGATACCCTTCAGGAGAAGAAATTGAGTGAAGCTATTTAAACTAAATGGAATAGTTTTAAAAAGTGTACAGGGACAGAAGGATCTATGGGTTGACAGTGGCAGGACATATTGAGAGAGCAGTTAGCAAATAGATGGGATCTTGGGTTTCAGAACTAAAGGCATTGATTGTGCTGTATCTGTATAATTGGGAGTAGAAAGCTAGGTTAGATGAAAACTAGAATGTTGCATTCACCTCTGTCCATCACATTTTTGAAAAGATAAGAGGATACTTCAGAGGATGCAAAAGATATTTACTGGAATGATTTCAGGATACAGGATTTTAGCAGGAAGATTAGGTTGGAGAAGCAAGGATTGTCAGTGGTGAAGTCACACCTCCATACTTATTCTCCTAACTATTAAATACTGGCCTGAATTTGTCCGGGTAATGAAAATGGTCAAGGCTCAGAATTCTTTTTAGCAGTTCCCAAGTTAAATCGGTACTTAAATGATCAACAGCATGTTTATAACTTACAAACGTCAGTTACCTGCCCCCTTAATTTAAATCAATACTTTACATAGAAATGCTGTTTCTAAAATATCTGAACTGCACTAACACTGTTACATCTTAGAGTTGCTGCTCTTTGTTAAATTTCTTTATCTTCATCATCCCATTTTAGTTCATCTTATCTCCTTATTAAAAGTATTTTCCAAGGAGCTTTATTCTGTTCATTGCTGTCACTTTTAAACAAGTGTTTCTTTCAAACTAAAAACATCGCATCTTTTTGATTTGATTTATTATTGTCATATATTAGCATGCAGTGATAAGTATTGTTTCTTGCATGCTATACAGACAAAGCATATCGTACATAGAGAAGGAAATGAGAGATTGCAGAGTGTAGTGTTACAGTCATTGTTAGGATGTAGAGAAAGATCACCTTAGTGCAAGGTAAGTCCATTCAAAAGTCTGATGGCAGCAGGGAAGCAGCTGTTCTTGAGTCGGTTCGTACGTGACCTCAGACTTTTGTATCTTTTTGCCGATTTGAAGAAGGTGAAAGAGAGAACATCCAGGATGCTTAGGGTCCTGCTGCTTTACCAAGGGAGTGAGAAGTGTAGACAGACTCAATGGACGAGAGGTTGGTTTGTGTGGTGGGTGAAGCGACATTCATGACCTTTTGTAGTTTCTTGCGGTCTTGGGCAGAACAGGAGCCATACCAAGCTGTGATAAAACCAAAAAGAATGCTTTCTGTGGTGCATCTGTAAAAGTTGGTGAGAATTGTAGTTGATATGGCAAATTTCCTTAGTCTTCTGAGAAAGTAGTGATGTTGGTGGGCTTTCTTAATTATGGTGTCGGCATGGGAAATCAGGTTGTTGCTAATCTGGACATGTAAAAACTTGAAGCTTTCGACCCCTTCTACTTCGCTTCCATTGATTTTGACAAGTGCATGTTCTCCTTTACACTTTTTCTGAAATCTGACAATCTCCTTCATTTTGTTGACATTGTCGCTGCACCAGTTCACCAGATTCTGTATCTCGTCCCTGTACTCTATCTCGTCATCGTTTGAGATCTGACCCATTACAGTGGTGTTGTCAGCAAACTTGAAAATTGAGTTGGAGGAAAATTTGGCCACAAAGTCATAGATCTATAATGAATGTAATAGAGGTTGAGAACACAGCCTTCTGGCACACCAGTGTTGAGGATGTGTTTTTGCCTATCCTAACTGATTGTGATCTTTCAAACTAAAATCATCTATAAAGCCCCTCCTACTTTAGATCGTACCTTCTTACATATTGTAACAATCTCATATCCTGGGTTCATGCATAGTTCATTAGCACATTAAGGTTTGTTGATAGGGAAGATTGTGGTTTATCATATCACCAGGTTTCACTCTAATGAAATATTTTTTGGGATTAGGGTTTACTAGGAATGTGGGTGTATAGATAGATGTCAAGAAACCACATCTTATTAGCCAGTTGGTACTGTTTACAGTTTGACCACAGGAGTTCAATAGTCAAGATGCATCATTTAAATGGATAAATGCATACCCATTGTGCAAATTTAACTGGATTGATGCCTATTGATAGCCTGCTAATCTCTGCCATCTCTTGGCTAGTATTCCAGAAGTCACTAATTTTGTTTATGTTTGGTTTTCAAAATCTTTTCAGGTCCAGTTCCAAGGAGACAAAATTTGGCAGTTTCTGAAAATTATCCATTACAAATGTCCTTTTTGCATATTGACTTTTGGTCTTTTAAATATTGGCGTCTTAAGTTGAATGCATTCTTGCTGGAGGACTGGCTACAGCACTTGACCCTCAATGATTGATGTTCTGACCACTTAGAGTATCAGTCACTTTTACACAAACATTTCCTGTTTTTGCTGAGCTCAAAATTCATGCATTAATTTTCATTGCCAGTTTGTAAATGTTAGCTAATGTTAAGTTGTGTTTTTTTTTGCTAAAGATTGGCTATAAATGGTTGTTCTTAGTGTCAAGGAGATTGAGGTGAGATTTGATAGAGGTGGTAAGATTATGCCAGATTTAAAAAAGGTTGACAAAATAAAGTGTGCCTATTAGCTGACTTTGAACTAGAGCTGCAGGGGGATGGGAAGAAGAATGTTTTGATGTAGCGAGTAGTAATGATTTTGAACTTGCTGCGCACAAAGATAGTGGAAGCAGAGATGGTGAGTGGTTTGAAAATGAAACTGAAATGGGCAATTGAGCAAGAAAAGCCTATGGGGTTATGTGACTCATGGAATTAGACTGTGGGGAACTGGCAAATGGATACTTGGTGTGCTGTTATGAGTCTCGGGGTAGAATTTAATGTCTAGCCCTGAAGCTAAGTTCTGAGGTAGGAACAGCCATTTGATCAGACAGGAGGGTGAATGGCTAATTGAGGCTCTTATTTGGGAAGTTAATGCTCTCCAGGGTCACATTTTATTCAGTCAGGGGGGAGGTACTTTGTTCAAAGGATCTCAGAATCTGATCGAAGAACCCAGTATTAGGAGGGATGGCAGGCTGAGAGCCACCTCATTGGCCTTTCTTCAGATCAAGTCTCTCAAACACAAACTCTCCTCTCCCCCTTTCGGATGATCCCCACACTCACCTTCCTTCAGAGTTCCAGCAATGATCCCTGGTGAAGACCCAAATATATTACTGGTGGCAGTGTTGTTGTTGGAGAGTTGTTGGCCTCTGATTTAATGGCAGCTTGTGGCAGGATTTTCCACTATAGTGGGAGAGGTCCTGGAATTAAATGTAGAGCCAGGAGTCCTGGCAGTTAATGTTTATTGGCTCAGTTAAGAGACTTAAATCCTGCATAGTAGGTCACTGGAAGTGCCACAGTTTTGTTAGCAGATTTTCAGCTCTTCACCACCCTCATTAAATTCTGCCCAATAACTCTATACGTTTATGCAGCTCTTTGGAACTGTAGTACACTTAAGTTGAAATTGTTCTGCAATATTCAAGCTGAGAAACTTTCTTTGAGTTGAATAATTCATTGTCATAGTTCTGTATATTTCTTTGAAATAGTCACAGTAACTGTGACTAGAATTATTTATTTGTGGTGATTAAATACTGGCACTCCTTGGGCCAAATGCCTTCTTTCTGTTCGGTAACTTTTATAATTTGTAATTGAGAAGGCTAAATTGTCTCCATATGTGGGCTGCACAGTGGGTGGGCAGATGCTTAAACATGTTGATTTAATGGTTCTGTAAATATTTCCTATTTCCGTTTCTTCAAATCCATTTTGAAAAGTTAATTTTTTTTGGACTGACGTTCCATGATGCTTGTCACATCTATAAATTCAACAAAAGGTCATTTTATAATTTCCACCAAAAAACAGCTTGCGGACAAGTCAACTCATTATATTGATTGTAATTGACTGATCCTTTTGATGTGCCGTTTTATTGAAATCTCCTGTTGATAGGTTGTATCAAAACCTTTGGTCTTCCAATGGTTTGTCACATTTTCAAACTTGATGTTTTAAATAGTAGAGCATCTGGTCTTATTCTGTCGACACAGCAGTCAGAAAGACATTATGTCTAACACTGTTTGTACAGCTCATTAAAGCTGTGCTGGCAGTGAAGGTTTGCAAACAATTTTATACAAGACTTTATTTTTAAGTATCAGCAAGTACATTCTATCATCTTTGAACTAAATTCATGTCTCATGACCAAACGATCTACAACCATGACATTTTAAATATACAACATTGTTTTTAATATTTGTCACACAGCAACTTAGTGGTCTTGGTAACATGGACTCCTGTTTGCAAATCATTTCGCACAGACATCTAGATTAAATTACAGTAAGCATACAACATTGCCAAGGTACACAAATCTGTTCACGATTTCTTTAACTGATATTTCCCCCCAACTTTCTCTACTTATCTCTTATCTGCTGAAGAATGAAGCTTGTGCTTGTTTATTGTTTATACCAGGCAATGATAAGAACTTGCCAGTGTGTTGTCCTTTTGCAACTATGACCAAAGAATGTTCCTGAATTATTCAATCTTTCAAGCCTTAACAACATCTCTCATGAATATGTGTTTTAGAACAGGGGTTGCTCAATAATAACCAGAAGCAAGAGTCTATTTTTTCCTTTGCCTTGGGCTGCTGAAGCTATCCAGAATATCAGCTTGGTCATTGAGAAAGGTTGACTCGACATGCAGATGAGGAACAAAACCCAGAACATTCTGGTTTTTGAGTCTCAATGTTACATCAAGTAGTAAATTTACTGACCGATTCATTTGAACTTAGCCAACATATGATATCGCATGGAGTCCAGACCCAGCTGCAGCATTCTTCCAGATGCACAGTTTAAACAATCAATGTGCCCTGCCTGATTAGTGCCCTGAATATTGTTTTTTGTAATCTGCCTAGGTCCTTTGACTCTATATTTGATCTGGTTTAGCTTTGGGTCTCCTGCTCTTGTGGTGTCCTGTTCAGCTGCACAGTGGGTTTTTCTATGGCCCTTCAAACTACATGCCTTCAATGGCACATTTTAGGTAATCTCCATCTGTGTCTTCAAATTAGATGCACTTAGTTCACATCAGGCAGCAGCCCATTTACTGTTTCATGACTTGAGATTTTGGGGCCCTTCACTTGCTTGCAACCATCTGAGAAGGTGTGTTTGCTGTATCACTAAGATATCTGGATGCTTGTGTGTTTGAACCAAAAAAATTTATTGCTAACACACAACTATAGGCTTACCTTCAAGGTATAGCCCTATCTAAGTATTATCTTCATGCAGTCTTCTTGCAGTTTCGCTATACAAACCCCCCTCTCCCTGTCTGCTATCATGTGTTTCTCTATATCATACTGGAGACAGTACAGTTCTCCAGTCTTATATGAACACTTGGTACATTGAACACCTTTGCACGACAGGGTGTCTGTTCTGTGATGATTCTCTTCATAGGTCCCTATGTAGATTCCTCAGCGGAGGGAGTTTTTTAGGATGCTGTGTCAGAACTTAGACCTTTTAAACGTATCTAGATAAATACAAAGTTTTGGACACAGCAATTCTGACACAGATCAGCAGTTTTGAACCATTGAGAATTAACCTGTGGAGCAGTTATTGCAAAATAAAACTCAAGTATAATTTTAAACGTGGAAAATATTTTGTAATTTGACATTAGTAAGTAGAATGATTTAACTACTGGGCTTATTTAAAAATTGGATCAGATCTGTACAAGTCCTGGATGAACACATCTACCAGATGACAGTGAGATAATAGACTTCTCAGTATGCTTGAATAATTATCCAGATGTTGCTAGAATTTTTGTGTACACACTGAATGCTTAATTTTATTGTTAGAATTTCCTTATTCCTTAAGTTCCTGATGCACCTATTTAGCTTTTCACATATGGATATCTATTTTCTCACAAGATACATAAAATAGATGGGCATTTCCAATGGTAAAAATGAGAAAATGGAATACGAGAAGTCTAAAGCCATGGTATTCTTGAATAAGCAAAGATGATCCATTTTAATTAAAAAAATCAAGAATACTCAGCAGCTGCAATGAAAAGAGAAATAAAATATTTCCAGCATTTTCCATTTCATTTCAGATTTCCAGAATCCACTGTATGTTGCTCCTTTTTAAAAATATTTTGATACTTTCAACAGTCAAGTTACATCGACAATACTATTAGATTTTTTGTGGAAATTTTAAGTCTTTACGCCTTAGAAATATGAGGCCTTTTTTCTAATATGAGCATTTGTACATATAAATATTTATTAATTGTGCACAATATTATCATTCTTTAAGAGGTTTTGGAGTATTCCTTGGTATATACAGAGTTAAATCTGGCCTAACTAATTAATAGACCATTAAATCCCAAGAGTACATTATAAGACCATAGTGTCCATTGAGTCTGCACCCAACCAGGCAAAAGGGCATCCTACCCAGGCCCTTCCCTCCACCTTTTCCCAGTACACTGTATGCTTACCATAGCTAATCCAACCTCAGCTGCACATCTTTGGATTGTGGGCGACAATGAAGCATCCAAAGGAAACTCATACAGCCACTGGGAATATGTGCAAAACTCCACACGCAGTCACCCAAAGCCGGACTTGAACCTGGGTCCCTATGCTGTG
Organism: Sphyrna mokarran; assembly: GCA_024679065.1. NCBI lineage: Eukaryota > Metazoa > Chordata > Chondrichthyes > Carcharhiniformes > Carcharhinidae > Sphyrna > Sphyrna mokarran. The sequence continues at coordinate 68,184,875 of JAGIQG010000005.1, forward strand.
AGGCACCAGTGCTAACCACTGTGCCACGAGGACATTACGTGTTATGTATTATTTTTCAGCTGTATTAAGTGAAAATTAATATCCCATCAGCGAACATAATTATGATTGCATACTTCTTAATACATTTAAAGCAGTTTCTTTTCTTCCAGAGATTATTTTTGCTGATGAGTATTTGTACTGAAAGTTGCATAAGTAAGTGCAGGGTACAAAATGAATGTGGATGAGGTTTTGGAACTTTGCCACAAGAGTGAACATTTTGAAATTCCTTATGTTGGATGATCTTTGCCTCCTCATGTGCGCTGTGTTTTATGGTGGTGGAAGCAGCCTACCATTGGCTAGATCACAATGCTGTCAATGGGATTTCCCATTCTATGTGTAACCCCACCACTGGAAAACCTGTGGTGGGGGTTCAATGTCAGTGGGATCGCAAGATCCTGCTAGTGAAAAAGGCCAGAAAATACATGCTGTTGTTTTTTTTAAGCTTTAATCACAGTGGAGTACTGCACTGTGGTGCAAGTTAAAACTTTTTGGCAATAAAATTATTGGTCTCATTGGTTTATCACTGGTTTTGTGCACTCACTGTACATTCGTTATTTGCAATATTCTTCATTGCTAGATTATTTAGCTGATGTTACGTGTGCAGAGTGGCAAAAAATGCACAGTTTGGATTTTCAGTCAAACATTTTACGGGAAACATTTAATCCGAGTTATAATTGGGTTTGGTGTTGCTATAGTGTATAATCCACAAACCCTGCATGTGCACCTGAAACTGAATGCAATGAGATGATGATGAATGTAGAACAGGATGAAGTGCCAGTGCACATGACCCCTACCAATTTTCTTTATTGTGAATGTAAAGCAATTACTGAAGCTGAGCATTGACCAATGAATTCAAATGTTGATGTCTTTTCTTTAGAAAGCCAATTGCATTAAAGTGACAACAGCCACAAACATTATGGTACTCGCTGCTTCTGGACGACAAATTGCTTTTAAAATGATATAATATGAGTACTGTTTTCAAAATAAGTACAGACAGCAGGGTGCCCTCTTGACTGGATATGCCGCCTATGTTTTATCATCCTAAAAATTTTTTATGTACCAGATCAGTGGAGGAAAGTCTGGCAAACAGACAATGAAGCTATCTAGTGTGTGTCCATATCTTCCTGCTGCCGTGCTATTTTGCTAGTTATAGAATATGTGGCAGATGTGCCCACCTGGTAAATATTGAAAATTACAGTTTTCATTTTGTTCATTTAAGGCTGCCATACCCATACACTAGCAGTGGGAATCCACGTGTTCACAGTATGTGCAGCGGCTCTGTCTTTTACTGAATCCTGCTGAGTAGTACTGTTTTTTTCCCTGAAAATCACACATCCCAGGTCAAATTGAGCCGCAAGTGGCCAAAAATGAGTCTCTTTCTACTTCCACTGGTTCTTTTTGATCAACGGTAGGGTGACCTTCTGTCACATGTGGGAAACCATCTGATAAACCTTGGAATCTGGGGGTTGAAGCTTCTGTTTTGGACCCTCTTTGGGCCATGAAAAGGATCTCCCAAAAGAGCATCCCACCCATGCCCTCCCCTCCACCCTTTTCCTGTACCCTCTATATTTCCCTTCACTAATCCACCTAACCCGCACATCTGTGGACATGAAAGGTCAATTTAACATAGCCAATCCATCTAATGTGGATGGAGAAATCCCACTCAGAACTGTGAGAATGTGATAAGTCCACACAATCATACTTAACATCTCTAAATTTTAAGTGAGAATGTAGGTTCAGTGCATGGAATGGGCACTACATTCCTTCAGGATTATAGTCCCTCAACCCATGAATCAATCTCCCACCACAGCTTCTGTTTGATACCTGCAACCCCAGATCCCACTTAGTTTACTTTTAGTCATCCATTCATGCAACCTCATCTTTCACGTGCAATCCCCACCCTGAATAGGAACAGCAGCCCTGACTGTAGCAACTTAATCTGTTGCTACTAGCAAAATGCAGCTCACCTCCAGCCAACAAATCAAGGCTACTTACCCCAATAACCATTGCCCACTTTTTGATGCTGGTGGGTTGGGGGAGGAATCTGCCTTGTCCAACAGACTATCAATTTTTAAAATTTATTAGAGCATTTCACAATTTTGCCATTTTTCGTGAGTGTGGAATGTTTTATCTGGCAAGGAATTAAATGAAGAAAAGATTGGAGAAAATAAGTCTCTTCGGCTGCAATATGAATAAAGACAAACGCATGTTATTTTGCAATGCGCCAGTGAAGTACTTTACCTTATGTACTTTGTTATGAACTCAAACCTGGCTCTGCTCTCATAAAGTTGCAAATATAAAGGATTGCTAAAATGTCAGTGTGGAGAGAGTGGAGAGCCACTCATGTTCAAACTGCCAGGTGGAGAATTCTGCATGCAAGTATACCTGCAGAAAATGTTTATTTGTAGCTGTATAATATAAATGAGATTCTGAATGTCTGGACTGGTACTGAAATAGCCAGATTCAGAACCTAAGGCTGGAAAACGGATTCGCCTTTAAACTGTTAGGCACAACTTAGAAACAAATAATTTAATACTATCTCATTTGGTGAAAATAAATAAGATCTTTATCATTTATCTAGATTTCTGGAGACAATGTCTCCAGGAAGTAACTTGAGAAAACAAACATGAGCTCTGGAGCAAAGTCTTGGTGTCATCTTTACTAAAGTTCAGAATTTTTTTTGGAATGCATCCGTTGATGAATAGTTTGATGTCAACTAACTCATTATTACTGTGTTGAGTTATTTAAAGTTAGACTGTGCTTAATCAGAAAATCGCTGCAATGCAGAAAGAGGACATTCGGCCCATCACTTCTACACTGATTCTTCCAAAAGATTCTCCCACCCATGCTCTTCCTCTGCCTTTTCCCTGTACCCTCCACATTTGCCATGACTAATCCACCTAATCTGCACATCTTTGGATATGAAGTGGCAATTTAGCATAGCCAATCCATCTAATCTGGATGGAGAAACCCCATTCAGACACTGGGAGAATGTGATAACTGTACAATCACGTTAAACGCCTCTAGATTTTAAATGAGAATGTAGGTTCAGTGCATGTTCATTCACACTCAATTAAATGTTGTTGGCTACCTATTGGAATTTTTTTTTATTTCCACCATTCTCTAATTTTCTTTCTATATTGAATGTTAGCTCATGCAGGCGTACAATTCCATGGTCACTGGCTGTGAAACATCTCACCAAAGAGGACATTTTACCAGGTGACCTTACAAAGGTGCAGCCTTTTATTCTCATAGCCCAATGCTGTCATTATCCACTGTCCAATTATCTTTTTCATTGTAGTTTACTGGCAATCAGTAGCAATAATCTTAGTCAATTATTTTCAGCCTTAGCCCTGAGACATTGAAGATTAGTTTTTCTTATTAAACACATTTTTAATAACCCTCAGGAAGATGTTTATTTGCATAGTGATGTTAAATAGTTTTTGCACCATGATTATATAGCTCGAGCAATCTAATTTGAAATTTAGCCACAGTTTTTGCAATAGTATCCCTCAATTTCAATATTGATTGTTATCACTAATATCAGTAGTAAAAACTGCTAACACTTGCAAATGTGGTCAGGATGAAGATTATATGGAGAAGGGATCATGATAAATACATTGTCGAGAAACCTTTAAACATATTTGACATTTGTTTCAGTTTTTCTCCCATTATTTGAGACTGTGTTTGGTAACTGGCTGACACCTTTTAGAATTCTAAAATGACACTGCCTGGAGGAGGTAATATGTTCATTCTCTCTGTCCTGGCTCTTTGAAAGAAATATCCAGGAGCTGGACTTTTAGTTGCCCAAATGGCCAATTTCAGGTAGGGGGGCACAATGTGTTTTCGGGTGGTTTTGCTGAATTTGAGAGGTTCTGGAGTGTGAGGTCACTTTTAAATTTAGAGAGAACCAGGAGCCCACACACCTTAAGTTAAGTGCTGGTGAGCTCTTTTTTAACAATGAAACTACTGCTTTCAGTTCCCATTCCAAACTCCTGAGTGCCCGGTAGTTCCCAAGCTACTGATTCCATTCTGGCAATAGTTTGAAATTTAACCACTGTGTTCACAATCCTGCTGTCATATTTGATTCCAAGGTAAGCTTTCAACCTCAAAATAATACCGTCACTAAGGCCAGCTATATCATTAACATTATCCTCATTCACTATTGAAATCCTTGCTCATTATTTTGTTACCTCTATACATGACTATTTCAGCACACTGCTGACTGGTTCTCACATTCTATTTTGTGTAAACTTGGCACTGAGAACACTCTTAACTTGCAGTAAGTCTCAATCTTCTACCATCACTGTGTTTGCTGGTTTACTTAGACTCGTGCATCAAGCAACATCTTCACTTTAAAATCCTCAGGCCATCCATGGCTTTACCTCTCACTGTCTCTGTCCCACCAGTCTCACTAACTTCCTGTAGGCACTTCTCTAATCCTGGCCCCTTGTCCATCTCCTAATTTAATTGTTTCATGATTGGTGGTTGTGCCTTCAGTTGCCAAGGCCTTAAATTCTAATATCATAACTGCATTGTAACACAATGTCTAACTCCCCCACCCCCAAAACAACCTCTCCTCATGCTCCCCTGCCACAACCCCACCATGTCAAGGCATGCATGCACCCCCCAAATAGTTTAATGATGAAGAACGAGGAGGCAAGAGATATAAAATTAAGCTTTGGAATTTTAGAATTGAAGATGATAGAAAAGTCTCCAGTCAGAGCTGTGAGGTTGTGTAATTCATTCCTAAGGTTGATTCAGCAGAATCTCATCATGTCAATTAAACATTAGACTAGAATCATAGATTCCTACAGTGCAGAAGAGATCATTTGGTTCATTGAGTCCACACCGACCACAATCCCATCCAGGCCCCATAACCCCATTGATTTACCCTAGCTAATCCCCCTGACACTAAGGGATAATTTAGCATGGACAATCCATCTAATCCACACACCTTTTGGACTGGAGGAGGAAGCTGGACCACCCAGAGGAAACTCCACACAGACAGTGACCCAAACCAAGAACTGAACCTGGGTCCCTGGTGTTGTGAGGCAGCAGTGCTAAACACTGTGCCACCATGCCGTCCCTAGTTGCTGGATGAAGGAAAAGGGGTTGAAGGTATGCAGGAACTGGGTGAGTGGGTGTGATTTAAAATTCTTACAGTTTGGAGGATAAACATTGGCATAAATAATTTGAATGGAATAGCTTGCTCAGTATTGAAGTTTTAATAAATGTCTCTGGATTTACTTCAGTTGCGATTAATGTTTTACATTGAAATTGACAATGTCTTTTAAAAGTAAATTGTTTCATTTCTTGAAAGACTTTACCCTTCTTGGATATAGCTTTGCAGACACTACAACTATCTGATGAGTTACCCGAATGATCAGTTTTCATATTTGTGTATATTTTGGACAGTAAGTACAGTTAAACTATGCCAAGCTAGATATCCATGCATACAGGCACATTCGGAATTAAATGATGATTGTTAGTGTGAACACAAGCTGATTCTTTCTCTCCCCAGCCTAAGGACAATAACCTGGGTGCTGTGCTATCAGTTATTCTAGCTGAGATCTCTTTACTAAATGTGGTTTAAAGATGGAGACCTGCAATACCTTCTGCATGGTTCATTATTGAATCATCATATCCATGGTTTTAAATATCAGTGATGTATGAAACTCCACTTTAATCTCCTAACACCGGAAAATGGTCCTGTTTAAAGAGTCTGCTGTAATAAAATGTCGTGTTGAAATCCAAATAAAATCACATTAAAATGTAATATATACAGGTTATTGAGCTGCTCAAATTTGACACAATCCTCGGTATTATTATCAATTAACAAATTATTTATGAGAGAAATTTTATCAAAGAAACTGAAGAGTAATTTTCCACTCAGGCAGTAAATAGAATTAGCACTATATTGTGAATACTCATTACAAATAATTTCAAAACATAGCCCTGGAGCTCATAGTTTTATTATAAAATATGTTGTATTGACTATCTGCTTCTTATTGCGGATATATCACTTTTCTTAAAGTTCCTGCAGGAGAGAAAATTCAAAGTTATGCAAGTGCAAGTACTCAGTCAGTTTATAATAAACTCAAATATAAATTTCACTTTTAGGATTTGGATTTGATCATTTTCAGCTGTAACTCAAAGCTGGTACTCTCACTTCAAAGTCAGAAAGTCAAGGATTTTTGGATAGTAGTTCTAAAAAATCCAAAACCTAGGCTGATATTCCAGTGTAATACTGAGTGAGTGCTACAGTGTTTAAATTGCTGTGTTTTGGATGAGATGTTAAACTGCAGCCCTGTTTGCCCTTGCAGGTGGATGTAAAGGATCTAATGGCACTTACTGAAGGTGAACAGTGGGATTCTCCCGATGAGCTGGTCAATATCTAGTCCTGAATCAAAACTTGAAAACAGATGATCTGATTATTATCTCATTGCTGTTTACGAGACCTTGCTGTGACCAATTTCGCTGTTGTGATTCTTACATTGCAACAGCTTTCACAATGTACTTCATTAGTTTCAAGTGCTTTTTGATAACCTCAGGTCATGAAAGGTGTTATATAAGTGAAAATTTTTTTTTTTAGAATGGTCCCAAGTAGTAATATGAAAATTAACTAAAACTTGCCTGTATTTCCAGGATTGAGATACAGTTCCACATTGCAAGTGCAAAATTGAAGAAAATTGATATCCTTCAATTTGACTAACTTGAATGGTTAAATTTTATTTGATTGCTAAAATGTTATTTTAAGGCATACGTTTTGTTTTGGGAAATTGAAACTTAGCAGGTGCCAAATATCTACAAAACGTAAGAGATTATGGCTCTTGAAACAGCAAGCAGAGCACACTTTGAGAGCTACAATATTACTACTTGGCAATTCAGCACTTTGATTGCTTAGAGCAAACTCTCTTTTACGAACCCCTAAAAAATATGGAGGGTGAAGCCACTGCTTTATCCACGACATAATTTGGTCATGTTTGAAGTGGCTGACTGAGTTCAGTGGACCAATGTGACTGATGCCCTTAAAGAGTAAAGGGACACCTGCAGTTGGATAAAGTCTCTCTGGCATGTTCAGTTTTTTTCCATGTTGTGCAACTCCCAGAAGTGCAGGTCTCGTACAATTTTAAGAGAAATGTCATACAACTGTGACAGTTCGAATGGTCTTGGTATCTTCCAAGTATCTGTGAGCAGCTTGTTCATTAGGAATTATCCTTTTAATTTCAATCCATCAATATATCTGGAACTTTGAAATACAACAAAAATTCAGTTGTCTCAAACTTTGCTTTTAAGTACATGGATGGAATTTATTTCCTGTGACGGTGGTACCCCAACTATTTGAGAGGTAGTTGGAGCCTGTGTAGTTTCTGCTTTGGAGGCTCAATTCAGTCTAAGTGCAATCAAGCACTGAACTGACCAGTGTGAGACCTCCCTTGAAATCAGGACCCCAGGAGGGTGAAAATGCTGTCCCCAAGAGCTGTTGGCCAGCGACTGGCAGCTCTTTTTTGCCAGCAGCATCATCAGGAGTGGTGGTTGCTGCTGCTAATACTCTGAGGACTTCACAGGTACTGATCCCTGGAAATGGGTATGTAGGGTGGAATGGGATTCACTGACAAGGCGGTGGTAGGTGGGTGGTTGGAGCTGTGTTGGATGCAAGGCATTGGGTTAGTTTTCAGTGAAACTCTCACCTCCTGATGCTGGATATCTCAATCGGCCATTGGGCTCCCATGAACGAGGATCCCAATGTCAACAAAGACAGTCTGCCATAAAACGGGCATGGACTCCATTTTTAAACCATCTAATTAGCAAGCTGTTAACAAGTTTTGGATGCAGGGGAATCACAGTCAATGGGAGTTCTGATTTATGTCAAAGTGTTGTAAAATATATAAAGGCTACAAGTGAGGCTACGGGTGGAACAGGGTTGGGACACCTTAGTAGTTCTGATAATCGGGATTTTCATCCCAGCTCTGCATTAGGACTGTTTTTTTTGAAGGAAGGCATCAATCAGGAGGTACAGCAACCAATATTTTGCATGGCATTTGTGCTGTACACTGCTGTTCCAATGGGAGTACATTAAATGGGAGACTTCTCCTCTAGTCATCAGGAAGGAAGGAGATGGAGTAAGACGAAGGCAGCTGATCAGGGACGGGTATACTCTACCAAAAAGCAGGTGAAGGATTAGCTAAAGCAGAGCAAGGGTCTGTTGGGGGAAGATAGAGGCAGCAGGCAAATGGAGGAGAAAGCAATACGCTGCTCATAGAGTTTACCAGATAAGTACATGAGATTTAATGGGATTGGGAGTTATAGATAGGCAGGGTAGGATGGATATGATCAGCGCAACTTGTGGGCCGAAGGGCCTGTTTGTGTTGTAATGTTCTATAACATTGCCTTTGACCACTCTGGCTGTTCAGAGAGACAGTCACAACAATCTGTGATATTTGGGCTGCTGATATTGCAACCAACGTGTTGGTTGGCAGATGATCCTCGTGGCCCTGAAGGTCACAGAGGCCCTGAATATTCTCATCTCAGCGTTCTTCCAGGTCTTGGTCTTTAAGTGCTGATGCTATGTTCAAATGTTTTACTTAATGTCAGTAAAGCAAATCAGGCTGAAAGAGCCAGAGGCTCCAGCACATTGCTGATTTTCCAAAGGCGCAGGTCATAACTATGGCTGTTAAAGTGCCTTGATAAGAGCCAGGGGCATACTTTAAGAGGGAGGCATATCATTCCATTAACATTCTGCTGGTATGTGACCATAGGCCACACATTTCACAAATCTGGGTACACTATCTAGGCAGCAGCCACTATGCCCATGTACTGAGTCATTACCAAGTGCTAGGTATGTTCACTGAATGCAAGGACTCAATGGTTGGCTCCTGGGAAGAAGAGCCTACCCTCTGAGGAGATGGCTAAAGATATCAGTACAAAACCCACAGACCGATGTTAAGAGGGTATATAATGAGAGCCATTCATTCATCAAGACTTTGATGCTTTCAAATTTGGTCAAAGTTGTCAACATTTCTCAATGCTTCTTGCCAGCTAATAGAATCATAGAAATCATAGAAACCGTCTGGTGCAGAAAGAGGCCATTTGGCCCATCGAATCCACACTGACCACAATCCCACTCATTCCCTAACCTCATATTCCTACATATTTACCCGCCAATCCTTCTAACCTACACATTTCAGAACTCTAACGGGCAATTTTAGCATGGCCAATCAACCTAACCCACACATCTTTGGTTTGTGGGAAGAAACCAGAGCATCCAGAGGAAACCCATGCAGACACAAGGAGAATGTGCAAACTCCACATAGACAGTGACCCAAGCTGGGAATCAAACCCAGGTCCCTAGAGCTATGAAGCAGCAGTGCTAATTACTGTGCTATTGTGCTGTATCAGTGACACAATAGCATCTGGATGCCAAGATACTTTGTTAAAAGGAGGTCATGTCTTAGGAATCTGGTAGAATTTTTTGAGGAGGTGACGAAAACAGTCGACGAAGGGCGAGCTGTTGATGTCGTCTATATGGATTTCAGTAAGGCATTTGACAAAGTCCCTCATGGGAGTGAAAAGGTCAAGGCGAATGGGAACAAGGACAGGTAGCTAGATGGATAAGTAACTGGCTTGGTAATAGGAGACACAATAATAGTGGAAGGATGTTTTTCTAGCTGGAGGTCGGTCACTAGTGGTGTGCTGCAGGGCTCAGTACTGGGACCTCTTCTATTTGTAATACATATAAATGACTTGGAAGAGGGAGTAAGTGGAGTGATCAGCAAGTTTGCGGACGATACAAAGATGGCTGGACTTGCGGATAGTGAGGAGCATTGTCAGGCGATGCAGCAGGACATAGGCTGGTAGCTTGGGCAGATAGATGGCAGATGGAATTCAATCCTAATAAATGCGAGGTGATGCATTTTGGGAGAAAGAACATAGGGGGAGGTATATGATAAAGGGTAGACCTATTAAGAGTATAGAAACGCAGAGGGACCTGGGGGTGCAGGTGCACGAGTCTCTGAAGGTGGCAGAGCAGGTGGAGAGGTTGTGAAGAAAGCATATAGGAAGGGGTATAGAGTAACAAGAGCTGGCCTTTAATGTTGCAGTTGTATAGAATGTTGGTTAGACCTCATTTGGAATACTGCGTCCAGTTCTGGTTGCCTTACTACCGGCAGGACGTGGAGACTCTGGAGAGAGTGCAGAGGAGGTTTACCAGAATGCTGCCTGGTATAGAAGGTCTGAGTTACGAGGAGAGGTTAGGCAAATTGGGACTGCTTTCCTGAGAAAGACGTAGACTTAGAGAAGATCTAATAGAGGTGTACAAGATTATTGGGGTATAGATAGAGTAAATAGGGTTAAGCTTTTTCCTAGGATGGACTCAAATAGCACGAGGGATCATGGGCTTAGAGTGAGGGGTAAGGTATAATTTGGATGCTAAAAGGAGTTTTTTCACACAGAGGGTGGTGGGGATATGGAACTTGCTGCCAAGTAAAGTGGTGAAGGCAGGCACTCTGGAGTTATTTCAGAAATATGAGCAGAATGGGAATGGAGGGGTATAGAAAACTGATTTAAAATAGGGATCATGAGCCATGGGAGTCCCTGGGAACATAGAACATAGAACAATACAGCACAGAACAGGCCCTTCGGCCTTCGATGTTGTGCCGACCAAAATAAAAAGCAATGCCCCTCCAAACTAAACCATTCCCTTCTCTTCCATATACTTATCAATTAACCTCTTAAACGCCACCAAACTTGGCGCATCTACAACAGCTGCAGGCAGGGCATTCCACTCCCTAATCACTCTTTGAGTAAAGAACCTACCTCTGATATCCGTCCTATAACTCATACCCCTTAATTTAAAGCTGTGTCCCCTCGTGCTAGCTTTCTCCATCCTAGGAAAAAGGAGAAAGCTAGCACGAAGTGTGTAAATCGACGATGATATTGATGTATTTGTTTTTATCCTACAGATGCTTTGGTCCGCCTTCTTGTCTAACAAGGGGAGTAAACATGATGGGTCGTGAGAGGGCTACTCTTGGATTTTTCGGGAGTATCCCAGTGCTTCACGTCATTAGTGTACGCTTGACCTGGACTATTTGATGGGCAAGACGACAGCTCAGTGACTATCGCTGTGCTGTGCAGATACATGGATTTGGGCCTGTGTCTGTGGGCGTTTCGCATTCTCCCCATGCTTGCGTGAGTTTTCTCTGGGTGCTCCGGTTTCCTCCTACATCCCAAAGATGTGCTCTTAGGCTAATTGGCAGAATAAATTCTCCCTAAATTGTCTCAAATTTGGTTTCAATCCATAGATCTATCAACATAAACAGGGATCACAGGTAGAGGTGGGAACATCGGGGTGGCGGCGTGGGCTCGTTGGGCCGAAGGGCCTGTTTCCCGTGCTGTTTTGTTCTTTGTTCTTTATACCATCCCAGTAAAAGTACTGATACTATCCTTGAAAATGTCCCTTGGCATGCAGTGTGGCATGTCTATGCCTCATCACATTCTACACTTGGGCATTGTAGCAGCGAACTCCGCATTCAAGCCATTTTACACCATTACATCTAGGTTGATCTCTGAAATGGTTAGACAGTCACCATAACAGACCCCCAGAGATCTTTGAATCATTTCTGGCACTGCAGATTCTTTGGGCCACCTCACATTCTTGACCTCCTTTGCAACCTTCATCCAGGCTTGTTTTATCTAGCCGGGAGACCATATCTTCTAATCTTCAGTATTAAGACCATGTGCGTATCACATGCAGCTTGGAAGAGGATCCAGGGAGTGATCCTTAAACTGTGGGACTGTCCTTTTAACTGAGCCCCTTGGTGTAGCTGGTGGTTTGATTTTCCTCCATCTGTGGAGTGACAAAGACAGATAAAGGGTTGAATTTGAGTCTTTGCTGAGACACTTGTTATTTGTAAGGGGAAAGGGTCAGCTGCATTCAAATATCCTTTCCTCCCTGAGCAGGGTCCTGAATAATTCATTACTAGCACAAAAATCATTGCACAATTCAAGCTCTTAAACTGCTGCAATTCTTCAAAGGATTGAGAAGTCATCTTGGAAAAAGCTTTATTTGTGCTGAAGTTGCCACTCCATGCCGGGATTTGGGGGGTGGGGGGAAGAAGTCGGGTAGTTGGTGGAGGTGTGGTGGAGGCGTGAAAGCTACATTATTGGGCATTTTACAAAAGTGGAGGCAGGAGGCAATGATCTATTACTTCTGGTATGGAATCACCCCCCATCCCCAAACGCCCCTCCCCAACCCACCCATCATCCAAGCAATGAAAATTCACTTCTTGAAGTTATTGAAATAGACACTCACCACCTCCACATGTGACAGAATGCAGCTGGTAAATTGAAAATATTGTACAGGCTTCATTTCCTTCTTTTCAGGTTAATGTTGGAACAGCTGCAGCTTAGCCATAATATAATTGAGTGACAGCACAGGCTCAAAGGACTGAATAGCCAATAAATAATATTCCTATGTTATTTTCTATATTCCCATGTTATATCTTGCACACGTTTTAATTATCTTCATTTTTTAAGTTCATCTCAAAACCAATAAGACTGTGACTGTCAGTCAGAAATATTGAACCCTCTATGCCTCTTCAAGTGAGTGTGGTTTTTTTTCCCTGAATTAAAAGGTGCAAATCATTATTCTGTTACAGCGCTGTTTCTCTATTTTACCCTTCCCCAAATCAGAGGTTACGTGGGAAAAATACATTATATACAATTCGAAAAATAAACATACCGATTAACCCAGAAACTGGACATACAACCAGCTGTCCCAATTCTTTTCCTAATCATGTATCATCTTTGCTATCTAGGGATCCCCCCTCCTCCTTAAATGCTTTAAAGCCAGATGTTCATCCATCCCTCTTATGTGCTCCAAGGCCAGATGCTTATCTATCTGTTTCCAGCCTCAATAATCATTGGACATCATGTTACAAGAAAAGTCCCTTGAGTACTCTGCTGTACAACAAGCCCATGCACACAGCCTGTTATTACTCATTGACCAGCTAGCCTGGGTAATGGTACAATATTCTCCAATTACACACAGTTGTGTCAATACTCAGCCAACTTCACAACTGTATGAACTGCAAGCTTATATGCGTAGGAGTAATTTCTCATTTTTATGGAAAGTGTGTGGTGGAAATTGGTGTGCATGCTGTACATGACTTTCTCACCAATACTTTAAATGATCAAAAAAATTATCTGTATTATGTGCTGGAGTTTCCAACATGTTCTCAAATGCATCATTAAAATTATCCAAAAAAGTATAGTTACAGAATTATTTAATTTCAAGAAGAGAGGTGCAATTTACAATCATAACTTTGCTTTAGATGACTTTAAGTCCAAATATTATTTTGCCATCTTCTGTGCACTGAAGCTTGTCATTTTGAAGTACAGATCGTGACTTTATCATGATGCACCATGTTCATTGATCCTTGGTACTGCAAGGAAAGTTACATTAAAGCTTAAATAGTGTAGACAACATCATCATTCTCGAAATCCAGTATTCTATTCTATTCTAAAAAGCAAATCAGCAAATAATTTGTTATGTATAAAACTTATGATAAACTGAGAAATTTGAACAAATAGCTTTGTTTATATAATACTTTTTCATTTCCTGGGATTAGTTAAAGACAAGGCTATTTATGTCTGATTTGCAGACTCGGGGAAGAATTGAGTTGTGATGACCCAATTCACAGGACCTTTTTGGTCTGTAGCTTTGAGGGTTGACCTGGTCCAATTTTCCGCTTAGTCCACCCCTGTAATTTGAATAAGCCAGAGACACTGGAAGACTTCACCAGCAAGCTTGACTATCAGCACCCTTGTCTGGAGATTAGAAAACTTGGCCTGGAAATGGACCACCTAGTCATTATTTGACAAGAACTGGATGAAGTGATGGCAATAATCAGCACACTTATTCCTCCTGAAATGCTGGACATCTTTGCAGATGATGCATCAAAGAAGTTTGGCCCCATTTTTCCTCGGATGGTGATGGCTAACACGAGGGGACATAGCTTTAACTTGAGGGGTGATAATTATAAGAGGGATGTCAGAGGTATGTTCTTTACTCGGAGGGTAGTAAGGGCTTGGAATGCCCTGCCTGCAGCAGTTGTGGACTCGCCAACTTTAAGAGCATTCAGATGATCATTGGATAGGCATATGGATATTATTGGAATAGTTTAGGTTAGAGGGTCATTAGATTCATTCCACTGGTTGGTGCAACATCGAGAGCAGAAGGGCCTGTACTGTGCCGTAATGTTCTATGTTCTATTTGAAATTGAAGACCACATTCCAGTAAAAATTGAGTGTTAGGAGATCACTAACAAACTGCCTGCTGTTACCTGCAGTACTGAAGAAGTAGAGTAACTGAACAGCTGAATTCCCAACAGCAAGGAAGCATCCAGCAGATGATACTGTGCCTTTAAGAAATACATTTGTGTCAGGTTTCTTGTGCAGGGTTTCATTTTGCAGTCGTTTCTGATCACCTGGTGCCGCTTTGTCTATAACTGACAGCCCACAGGTTAATACTGCAGAAACATAATTGATCCTAATTTGCTGGTTTGTTTGTTTTAACCTGGATTAATGCAGCATTGTTATTTTCATCTTTTCACCTGGAGTTTTTCAGAGCGGGGCTTGATGAGGTTGATTGACAGGAAGAATCATGTGACTGGCTGGGACTAGGCTTACACAGAGAAACCAGGACAGATGCTGTTGAGGTTGTTTGCAAGAAGTAGATCTTCATCTTTTTCTAGATTTGGAGGCTGGATTCTGCCAACGAAAGTCTCTTTCTTTGGCATTTTGCTGTTGAATGTTAGATTTTCCTCTGGAGATTGCTGTATTGGAGTCAAAAAGCAGGTGTCTTTTTCTCTATCTCTGACCAGAGGGGTTAAAAGGTTGGAAACGTAGCATCCACATAAGCCTGTATGTTTTTTTTTGTGTTGACTGATTCAGAAGAGGGAAATTTATCTGTGGAGATATTTCTATAAATTAGAACTAATATATCCATTTAAGAATTAGACCTTATCCTATTTAAGTATTTCAAATTAATAAAAGTTATTTGATTTTTGTTATGTTTTAACTGAGTTGTTAAATAAAGTTTGTTTTCATAAAAGCTTCCCAGTGAATCAAGAGAATCACATGTGGAATGAAACATCTTGTGCTCCCAGTAATGCCAAAATCAAAAAGCTTGGTGTCCAGGCTAACTTCATATATATCTGGGAATTTCTGATCTGGTTTCTACAATATTGGTCCTTTAAGGAGCATTGATCATAACGTGACAGAATTCATCATTACGTTGGAAAGTGAGGAAGCCCAATCTCAATTTAGGGTCATAAATCTAAACAAAGGAGACTATGAAGATTTGAGGCATGAGTTGGCTAAGTTAGATTGGGGAATTTCATTAAGAGACATGACAGTGGCACTGCCCAAGGGGCACCTCTCTGCACTCTGACGTCCTGAGGAAGGGCCTCAATAGCCTATGGCCATGCCAGTGGGGTGTACATGCTTAGTCCTCCTTTATGGGCACAATACGTGATTCCCACTGACGGGAATCTTTCTCGGTGAGGTAGGAAACAATCATGAGTCCAGATGAGACTGTCCCAAGCTCACTGATGATATGGAAAATTTCCATACTATAATCAGCCTCATGCTGATTTCCGCTGCAAGACTGGTTACACTTCTAAAACAGCTTCTTCCCTGTTGCCATCAGACTTTTGAATGGACTTACGTTACACTAAGTTGATCTTTCTTTATATTGAAGCTATGACTGTAATATTACATTCTGTACTCTCTCATTTCCTTCTCTATGAACAGTATGCTTTATCTGTATAATGCACAAGAAACAATACTTTTCACTAAATGTTAATGCATGTGACAATAATAAATCAAATCACATCGAAATTCTCTTGCTGAGGGGTTGAGAAGAAGGGGTCAAAGTCTCAGCATACAGGGGAAGCCATTTAGGAGATGGGGAGAAACTTCTTTACTGAGTATGGGGAAACTGTGGAATTCTCTGCTACAGAAGACTTTGGAAGTCAAGCCATTGAATATATTTAAGAAGGAAATTTATTTCTAAACTGTCAGAGTATCAAGGGGTATGGGCAGAATGTGGCGTATGGTGTTCAGATAGAGAATCAGCTATGATAAAACTGAGTGGTGGAGCCGGCTTGAAGTGACAAATGGCCTTCTGCTGCTGCTATTTTCTTTGTTTCTGTGTTAGAAAATGTGGTCTGCATGTGACTCCAGATCGACAGCAATGTTATTTTTCTTTATTTTTTGAGAGATGGGCATTACTGGTAAGCCTAGTTGCCCTTGAACTGAGTGGCTATCATCCATTTCGGAGGGCAGTTAAGAGTCAATCATATTGCTGTTGACCCGGAGTCACATGGACCAAACTAGGTAAGGATGCAGGTTTCTGTATCTAAAGGACACCAGTGAGCTAGATGAGTTGTTTCAACAAACAATAATAGTTTAATGGATACTATCACTGACACTAATATTCAATTCTGTATGTTGTGGTTGAGCTTTAACTGCTCTCAGAAATGGACCAGAAAAGGCCTTCAATTGAAAGGTAATTTAGGGATGGGCAACTTATGTTGGCCTTTGCTGCAATGGCCGCATCCCATTAAAGAAAGAGAATTTTCAGGGTTGACAGGACTGTTCATGCTAATAGAGTAATCCAATATTTACTCTGTTTTTATAGGATAAGGCTGTCACCTCTTTTCTACATTTCTAACTAACATTTGTTACTGGCCCTTCAAATAATTGGAATGAAGACAATGGAGAGTGTGAGCAAGGCAGAGCTTGGTAGTTTCATGCAGCCTAATGAGTGCCACCATCAATTTAGCTTCCTTTTCTTGCACACTATTTACATGCATTGGGAATTAACAAGCTAATGTGACTGCAATACTGCAGTAAGGAACCTTTCAGGCCTTGCTACTCTGCACACAGGCTTGGACTAGTCACTCCATGAGATCACAAATCTAGAATCTCTTAGTCAAAAGATTGATCCCAAAACTCTCGGTGTCCTTCTAGACCCCTTGTATCTTCTTCTGCTTCAAATGTTAACCATGTTTCCCTTAAGATTCAGTTATCCCTATCTTAACTAGTCCTATCATTATTTCCAAGCTTCAAAAACTTCTCCTCACAGTTTAATTTCAAATTAGTGCCTCTTCATCACTGTCAACACAATAGAGGAACTAGTCTTTTCCTAATTACCTTCCTGAAACCTAGCATTTTAAAAACTTAGATGATTATGCATTAGCTCATTCATGCAAGGGTCTTTGCATTTCAAATCATTCCCTATAACTATCATGTTTTGCCTCTGGCATTACCATGATGAGTCTATAAATGTATCAAAAGCAAATATTACAGATGATGGAAAGCTGAAATAAAAACAGAAGATGTCAAACACCTTCAGAATGTTAGGCTGAATTTATGAAGAGAAAAGCAATAGTTGGGATTTTCAAAATAGAAAAGGACAGGACCCAGTGCAGGTGGGCTTTGAAAATCATGGTTCCAGAGTTATCACCCAGTCATCCAATTCCAGTGCTTCTGGAAGAGTTGTTTGTGGAGATGAAGGTTGCACAAATGGGTAACCTGCTCACTACCAGTTAGCAGGCCATTAAGCTCCTTTGAAGAGTTTGCTTAGTGGTGTGATGTGGCCTGGCATGTGATTTTTCCACCTTTATTTTGGTCAGCCCAAACATTCTGTTGCCCAGAATTCAGGTTCATTGTGGGGCCATTTGAAATTTTATTTTCGTTTATTAAAAATGGAAGTATAATGGGCCCAACCAGCACTGGATCCAGAATTGCACCTCAAGTTGATTAGCAAAGTCACTTTCCTGCATTTTCCAGCTGCTATCTTTATGGAGTTACCAGGTCTAATAAGTAATCAGTGGCAGCTCCATCAGGGTTGCTATTTGCATTTGCCAATGGGATTGAACAGGTAGCTCTTCCCTGCTGTCTCTAATTGTCTCTAATTGGAAACCAAGTGCACCTCCTAATCAATTTAGCCATTCAATTTTAATAATAACGCTGCGGTAGCCATGTGGCTCAGTTATGGAGTTAGATTCCAGAATTCATCCAAGTGTCAGGACCCCATGCAACAAGATTAACCCTTCTCATTGCATAATGCCAAATCGAGGATAGCATGTTTCCTCATTGGTTCCTCAAAATACTGGTCTGAAAAAACATTGCATAACACAGCAAGAATTCATCTATGATTACTGCAGCACCTTGGTAACAGGCATCTTTAATTTCCTGTTTAATACCATCCCTGTCTTAGCACTATTGTTTCGAGGCCTGTTGGCAACTCCCACTAATTTTTCCAGCCTCATGTTGCTTCTTAGCTTCAACCAAACTACATCTAGACTTTCTGAACCAATATCCTTGGTCACTATGATAGTGATTTCGTTGTTAATAATATTACCTGCCACCTTTCCCTTTCTGACTGTCCTTCCTAAATATCAAATATGCTTGGACATTCCGTTCTCAGCCTTGTTCGCTCTGCAGCCGTATTTCTATAATCGCAATTATATTGTACCCATGTATGCCAGTTTGTGCTATTAATTCATCCATCTTTTTGCAAATGCTCTGCACATTCAGATACACTGTTTTTCGACTTGGTCTATGGATGCAGGAAACTGCATTTCCATTATGCTTGCTGGACAATAGACCCAGAATGTACATTTCCTGTGCTTCAAAAATGACCAAATTTTCCTCTTTTACTTGAGTTCCACCTCCTCTGTAAGGGTTTTTAGATTCCTTTCGGTGGAAAAAAAACTGTTCTTGGAGCTCATTCATCCATCTTGAACAGATGTTCTGCAACAAAATTATTGTAGGAGTCCTTTTGGAGCTGTTGGATACAGCATGCTCTGCTCCCTCTGATGAATCAGTGCTCCATACACAAAATGTAAAAATATCATATGGAACTTGGACATGATGCTCCTGAATTCTATTGGCCTTTACTGATTTGATTTGATTTATTATTGTCACATGCATTTGTATGCAGTGAAAAGTACTGTTTTTTGCACACTAGAAAACAAAACTCACCTTCATAGAGAAGGAAATGAGTGCAGAATATAGTGTTACAGTCATAGCTAAGGTGTAGAGAAAGATCAACTTAATGCAAGGTAAGTCTATTCAAAAGCCTGACAGCAACAGTGAAGAAGCAGTTCTTGAGTTGGTTGGTACATGACCTCAGTCTTTTGTATCTTTTTCCTGAAAGAAGAAGGTGGGAGAGATAATGTTTGGGGTGCATGAGGTCCTTAATTATTCTGGCTGCTTTGCTGAAGCAGCAGGAAGTATACACAGGGTCAATGGATGGGAGGCTGGTTTGCCTGACAGATTGGCCTACATTCATGACCTTTTGTAGTTCCTTGCGGTCTTGGGCAGAGCAGGAACCATACCAAGCTGTGATACAACCAGGAAGAATGCTGCATCTGTAAAAGTTGGTGAGAGTCGTAGCTAACATGCCAAATTTCTTTCATTTTCTGAGAAAGTAGAAGCATTGGTGGGCTTTCTTAACTCTAGCGTTGGCATGAGGGGACTAGTACAGGTCTTCTTCAATCTCCTGCATCTACTTTGCTGGAAGATCAACACAACACCTTGAGAAACGAGGCAGACATATTTAGTCAATCATGTTGTTCCTCCAGGATTTCTGCCATTCTTCTGCTGGAGAAACTCAGTTGAATTCCAGGAGCTAATTTACATGATGTGAATGTCCAGAATTTAGATAATCAAGCATCTACACAAACAGCAGCATGCCTATGACAAAGGATCTTTTTTCTTGGTGATATGAGAATTGATCCTTTAGCATTAAACTGTGAGACTTGCAAACCCTGAATGTTAGAAAGTTAGTTTAAGTTCATTTACTGGTGCCACAAGTAGGCTTACATTAACACTGCAATGAAGTTACTGTGAAAATCCCCTAGTTGGACTCTGGCTTCTGTTCGGGTACACTGAGGGAGAATTTCAGCATGGCCAATGCACCTGACCACGTCTTTCTGACTGTGGGAGGAAACTGGAGCACAGGGGGAACATGCAGACTCCACACCAATGGTGACCCAAGCCAGGAATCGAACCTAGGTTCCTGGCACTGTGATGCAGCAGTGCTGACCACTGTGCCACCGTAAATTTATTTGTTTCATAACATTTCATTCTATTTTATGTTCTGTTTTACCTTTAGTTTTGTGCACAGAGGGCAGATGTGCCTATTTTTATTATCTTAAATATATGAAGAAGAGTATAATGGTCCACGGAGAGGGAAAAATAAAGAACATTAAGAAAGGAGAACAGAATGTACTGAACTATCCCTAGAGATGCACTTTACTTCAGCCTCTTGGCTGACCCACTGCAATTGTGCAGTAATTCTTGATGCAGCATTGACTAGTATCTGTAAGAGTTGAGCTGCATTTTGGCTTTTGTGCATAATTAAATTCTACTTTTGTGTTTGTGACCTTTTATACAAGTGTATATTTGGGGGACAGAATGGGTAGGATGGGCACATGGAAATGAATTTTGATTTTAAAATAAGGAAAGCAAATCAAGCACAAATCAGATCTACAGAGAAACAATGTTCTGACGTGGGTTAGTGTGCAAAAAAAAATGTTCTTGTAATGAATCTAAAAGTTGGCAGAGCTCTGTAAACTCGCCGGCTTGAATGTGACATTTAACTCACACATCCGCTGAGCCAGTATCATTAGTCATTGGCTTATCTGAAATTATCTTTGTCAACTTGAGTTTACTAATTAATATGAAGTGACTTCATTTTAATTCTTCACCCATTCCCAGACATCCTGATTATTTTTCCTGATATTCGTATGTGTTACATTGTTGACAGTGTTTTTCCACTTTGGATTTCAGTAAAATGTCCACCGGGACCGTAAGGAAATAAATCATTGTTAAAGTTATGATGTAGCTGAACTGTTGCTGCTAATCCAAAAGCTCCCAGTGGAAGTCTCCACGACGCTCGGACTGCATCCAGGCTGCATGCATCCAAGGCGGCTTAAGACGTAGACAGGTCAAGAGCAGTTAAGTGCAGGAAGTCTTTGTTTTTTAGATCTTGCTGCATATCCTTCGGGATTCGCCACATCATGAAATAATTACATCATTCTGAGTAAATGCTCCATAAGTTTGTATCCATTTAATGTACATATAAAACCAAAATACTTGTTGGACCCAAAGGGTTATTTCTGAACAATAGTCATATTTGACTCAAACCTTGAACTCTGTTTGATCTCTCTTCACAGAAGCTGTCAGACTTGCTGAGTATTTTCAGCACTCATGTTATGAGTCTTATTCAATATGTTGGTTTTATTAAAGGATCCACCTCAATTCTGCCACGATTTTTCCTTAATTCATAGCTATATGCACGTATGCTGTTTTATGTTATGTCTGTTTTACAGGATGGGTCAGGTGACCTGTCTGGTAATCTGCCTTTACAGTTAGTTGAAGGCTGGAGTGCAAGTAGAGCTGTTTGTTTAAAAAAAAACTTTGTTTTGTTCCTGTGGGCTACCTCCTGTGCGAGGTTTTTTGGAACGACAACCCTTGGCAACACTTCCTCTCCTCCACACACTCCGCCACAGTAGACTCCATTAACATTTTCCTTTTGGGGGTACAAGGACAGCTCTTACATTCACCAACTGGTAACAAGGGCACAAATGGAGGAGTCCCCAGGTTCTTTCAGAATGGTGCATATTGGACTTCAGCTGAATAAATGCCAGCTGCCAATGAGTCCTATTGAGGCATTGTGATAGGACACAAACCATTGAGCAAAAAGGGTGACCAATCCGAGAGCGGGTTGCTTAGCTGAAGAAGGAGCTTGGTTGAGAGCAAAAGACGAGAAAAACTTTACATTTGGACCTTTTCAAGTCACTCTTCCACATTTTAGAGCAGCAGCATAAGGATTGGTACAGGTGTTCCAATTACACCGTTGCCAATGTTGGCAGCCTATGCTGATCATGCATATAACTTGATTTGAGTGAACGGGGTAGCCATAAATTCTACTCTATTGACTGTTTAATGTCAGACCTTGAGAACTTTAATTATAGTGTGCTATATTTTATTACTCAGAATATTTTTATATTTTGCTTATTACATACTTTTTTTTAGTGGGGATAACTGTTCTGAGTGCCTCACCAGCAAACTTCCCTCCAAGGTACAAACATGCTTGGCCCAGCAGCTATCTGGAAAAAGTCTGCACAGTGTAATAAACAGGTTGTATGCAATGCTGACGTTGAGTGCAGGGCAAGACTGAGCACTTAAACCCTGGAGGCCAGTGTAAATGGCTTGGAAAGGGTTTGGGGAAATGCAGCTGTGATTGGAGGAGTTTGTACTCTGCAAGAGAGGGAATCTAATTGAAATAGAAGTGAGATCACGAGAAAATTGCAGCTTTATTTGGAAGAGTTTGAAATGGATGGGAGATAAGTTCTGAAACAGCGCACATTCAGAAAGTCAGGAAGCACAAAGCTAGACAAAGCCTCAGACCGAGCTCTAGAAATGAGTGTCCTCCACATTCATCGGTCAAGAGATTTTGGGAGGGAGAGAGGATCGGCCAAGTTTCCTGATAACTGGTTGGCCTGTTAGGGGGAGGAAAAGCTTGAGTCAAATGCAAGTGATGAGGCTGGCTGAGCATCTGACTGTCAGCCCTCAAATACAGTTAAATTTGGGAGTGTCGCCATTTAGAAGTTCTTAATGTCCCAGGGTTCAACCTGGAGTTGTATGGTTCAAAGAGGCCCACTGCAATTACTTTACCCAAACTCTTTACCCAAAGGGTGGTTCGGGAGTGGAATGCCCTGCCTGCGGCAGTTGTAGATGCGCCAAGTTTGGTGGCATTTAAGAGGTTAGTTGATAAGTATATGGAAGAGAAGGGAATGGTTTAGTTTGGAGGGCATTGCTTTTTATATTGGTCGGCGCAACATCGAAGGCCGAAGGGCCTGTTCTGTGCTGTAGTGTTCTATGTTCTATGTTCTATTAAGAAACCAAACACAATGGGCGTGACCATATGATCACATGAACAGATGAAGTTGATTAATTGGTTGGAATTCAAAAAGTTTTTAGTACTTTCTAACCGACAGGTTTCTTATGTAGTTTTGGCTATTAAGCATATACATCTGATCCATGTATACCAGCATGGAAACAGCGGGTTAATTGACCTGTTAAGATTAATAGATGACAGAAAAATGATGAGCTTTATTTTACTGAAATGGTGAATACATTTTTAAATTTCTTTATGATCTAAGCCCAGGCTTACAATCCAAGTATATCCTTTCTGCTCCTTTCGCATCTTAACTACCTGAAATTGTGTACATTTGTTTTGACAAAGGCAAATAACATTCAAGGTGTGGGAATGCATCGGAACAGTAAAATCTGACAGCTATGAAGAATAGAATAGGTTGTATGAGGAGATGGAGAATGCAACCAATGAGTGGAGGGTTAAAATGGAAGACATGATAGTGGAAATGGAGTGGGAGGCATGAGAAGAATTAGAATGAGACGTATGAGAGGAAAGGCATGTGTGTGGGATGTGTGAGGTGTGGTAGAATGGGATATTTGATGTAGAATGATCTTTAACTTATCTCAGGTTTCCTCTCACAGTCCGAAAAGATGTGCTGATTAGGTGCATTGACCATGCTAAATTTTCCCTGATTGTACCAGGTGTACAGAGTGTAGCAACAAGGGGATTTTTACAGTAACTTCATTACAGTATTAATTTAAGTCTACTTGCGACTAATCACTTGCATTTGACTCGAGCTTTTCCTCCCCCTCACATGAACTTGATGAATGGGACATTTGAAGAATGAAGGAGGGAGAAGATGGGAGGGGTGAGAGGAAAAAGAGTATGGGAAAAGTTGCATTCATTTCTGAATGGATGCAGTGATATTCAGGTGCTATGATTGGTAGGACCAAGGTACCCAAAACTAGTTCTTTTAGAAAAAGCAATCTTTGCTTTGGTGCCCATTCCTAACATCAATAAAGCACTTAAAATACTTCATGGAATATTGCATGTTGTTTTTAAATGAATAAATGTAATGGCCCTTAAGAATGACTTGAGTACTGTATTGGTTCCCAGTGCATTTTATACCTGCATTGTAGGCCTCATGCCTCCTTAGCTGATTTTTACTAAGCATCTGCTGTTGTTTAATTGAACCCAGTGCGGTTACACTTAAAAAGAAATTTATTTATGCTTTCGACATCAGCAAAATTTGTGAAACCTACGAAAGTTTTCCCTGGTGATGTTACTTCAGGTAGAATGAAAATTTGCAATATTATTGAGTACTTGCATAATTGCTTCAATTATTGTTGATGGTCTGTTTCTGTTATTGAATGTGATAACAATCTTGGTAAATTGTTTTTGTACCCAATGGATATGTGTGGGCTTCAATGTAAAAATGACATGATTCAGAATTTTGACATGTTTGTCTCGTGTTTTATAACACCAAATTTCTGAACAATTTGGGATGTGCTGTGTATACTTAATGTACCTTAATGGACAGAATCAATTTTAAAATTTACTTGTCAACACATCTGATTCTAAAACATCTCATATTCATATCTACATATTACGGTCACATAGGAAAACCTTTCCTGCGCTGAATGTAGCGTCACTCCACTGAAATCTCAATTCTGTTCATACATTTTTTTTGGGTGTTCACCTTGGCTTAGTGGTAACAGTCTTACTATAGGTCAGGTGGTCATGGGCTCTCACTCCATTCCAGATAGTTTTGGAAGTCATTTAGGCTGATACTGAGGCAGTGTTGACTCCTGGATGCAATGTTAAATTGAGATATTGTTTTCTCCCTCAGGGGAATGCAAAAGATCCATGAAATGCTTAAGTAACTTGGTAGAGGTTTGTGAACCAGGAGGTAATGTCAGAGAGGAGAATAGAATATGCACAAAATACTGAGAGAAATAGATAACATTGGAGTAGGAAATTGTACATTATTCACTATGATTAGAGTAAGGGAGAAAACAATCAAATTTAAATTGGAGTTATTGTGCATGAATATGAATGCACAGAATATGGTAAATAAATTTAATAAGTTACAAGCGTAGGAGTGTAGGTTGCCTCATTGAAATATAATGATGCAGCTCTAATAGTAAACTAACACTTAGAAAAGCAGAGGACTGAATGTTAAATATTCCTGACTACAAGCTATTCAGGAAAGATAGGAAAATAGGAAAGAAAAAAGAAGTGGTGGCATTCTAGATAACTACTGTAGTCTATTATTTGGAAACTGTTCCCATTCCAAATGCTTGGCTGAGTTTCAAGTACTAATGACTTTGGTACAGTAGGTATTAGTCTGAGAATGACTGACTGACAATTGCAATAACAGATTGTCCCTTCAGTTTGGTTTGTTGTATGTTGACACAAGCTAATAGGGTTACAATTATTATAAATTTTTTCCACATAGTATATTTTTTCCTCAGCATCAATAATAATATCAATTATATCTATATCAATGATTGTATTAGATGGTGGGATGTCAATTTTTTTCCCAAGATATGTTAAATATTTTATACTGCCATTGTGTGGAATTTGAGAAATGTCCATAGTACATGCTGCATGAGTGGCTATGGAGATTACATGGGGGGCATTGAAATGGTATGACTGATCAGTTGGGAATGGAGGTTATGTGGGGACCCTGAGGCAGCATGGGTGACCTAAAGGTATATGAACGATACATGGGAGCACAGGTGGCATTGGTGATCTAAGGATACGTGGAGACGTGATTGTGGGTTGTGGAATGATACATCTGAGCAGGCATGGGCTGGCATGGAGTAGTCATTGGTGAGTGAGGGGTAAGTTTTAATACTTTTGGGAGCTTTGATACAGTGCTGGAAAATGAGACAGGCTTTCTAAATGACCTCTTTAGCATCCACATTCCTCCCACACTAGTTTGCAATTTGCAATGCAACGTGAAAAGACAAAAAGGACATGTAAATCACACAGATGGTTCAGAGGAATGTTATTTGTGAGCCAGGTAAGTATGCAGGTCAGATTTTCCTGAATGTAGATTCAGCCCAGTGTGAGAGAGAAATATAATTTCTCAGAATTGTCAGCTTTCCCAGATTGTTGTTTGGAGTCATGTTGCCATCTACATAATACTATGTTCATATTTGATTGGAAAGGATTTCCTGAAAACAAAATTGGGACATTATATGCAGCCACACATTTATAACAAAGTTTACTCTGGGGAGGTAGTGGCATAATGGTCTTGTCACTGAACTATTAATACAGAGACTCCTGGTAATGCTCTGAGGATCTGGGTTTGAATCTCACCATGGCAAATTGTGAAAACTCAATTTATAAAAATCTGGAATTAATGATGATGGTGAAACCATTGTCAATAGTCATAAAAGCCCATTCGGTTCACTTATACTCTTTAGGGAAAGAAATCTGCTGCCCTTACCTGGTTTGGTCTACATGTGACTCCAGACCCACAGCAATATGGTTGACTCTGAAATGGCTGAGTAAACCAGGGCAAATAGGGATGGGCAGTAAATGCTGGCCCAGCCAACAATGGCCACATCTTTTGAATGAATAAAAAAAATGTTCTCGATGCTGTCATAAGATTTTCAAATTGGGCTTATCATGCATATTGCTGGAATCCAAAGGCAAGAGTGGAATCATGATGACACTGCACCAACTGTGGAGTGAAGTAACGTTAGTGTTGTGCCTAAATTGTGGAGAATGTGTTTAAATCTGGCAGTCATACCTACTGCCACATCTCATTTCCCTAATTAATTGTATCTTCCCCTGCAACTGTGGATGACTGCTCCTTTCTGAACAACGTACAAATATATCCTCTGTTGACTTTATCTGTGCAATCAGTTAAATAATGGGTTTGTACTTATTCATAAATAAGCAAGAACTTGCTTTTATACAGCAATTACTAAAGTCATTACATGAATCGAAAACACAGTGAGTGGAGATCTGCCTGTGTAACTTGAAGTATTCAACAAGACTTAATTGCGCTGTTAAGGATGACAAAAAATATTAGTTTATTGCAGAATGACATGAGATCCAATTATAAGGTCATGGTCAATGTGTTACGAGTTCTGCATTCTTTTTCTCAGCATGTTTACCTGTACTTATTATAAAAGACTGTTTTAAAAGAAATCCCCTAGAGTTCAGGTTTTGTTTTGAATATTTACAGCCTGCATGTTGAAGAAAATTCCCATTTGTTCATTAAGAGAAGTGTTATTTGCCTTGTTAGAATATTCTTTCTGTGCTCTGCCTACGCAATATTGAACACCCAGACGATAAAAATAAAAACTTTATCCAAACAACTTTGAGCTTTACTTTCCTTAATTGTAATGGAATGATGGTAGTTTTATGAAACATCTGTCAAGCTTGTAAATTGTTCATGTGGTAAGCCTGCATTATAAAAGAAAACAAATGGTGCAAACAATGCATAACTATGATGCAAATTGTAAAGTTCATAGTTGCTGAGCAGTGTGATAGCAGATTGAAAATATGGGATCAATGGGCCATGTCTTAAAGTTCCTTCAATGATCCCCAAGGTTGTTAAAGCCAGAAAAGGTAAGCCTATCTGCGTACTTAGTCTAAGATGCAGCAACTGAAAGTCTCAATCACATAAAACTGGTGGAGGTGGAGAAGGGGAACGAATTGCTGGACAACCATGTGAACAAAGAAAGTAAGCAGGTGTGGAGACAGATACAGGACTAGTTGGCTGTTTTGGAGCATGTTCCTGAATTGTTCAAATTGCAGAACTGACCAAAACAGCTCATTTGTACAAAAAGTGTCCATAAATCGACAGTAATATGTAATCTTAAAGAAGAGTTTGCAGAATGGAAGTAACATACTAATGTGGATTAAATGAAAGGAGAACAACATGAAATAAGATTGTTTGCTGGAATTGTACCACCATCCAAAAAGAATTGCTGGGATACTGATTCTGTACACTCTGGACAGATGTGGGTAGTCATGATGTGGAGACACCAATGTTGGATTGGGGTAAATACAGTAAGAAGTCTCTCAATACCAGGTTAAAGTCCACCAGATTTATTTGGTACTAAAAGCTACTAGCTTTCAGAGCGCTGCCCCTTTGTCAGGTGAATGAGAGTTCTATTCACAAACAGGGCATATAAAGACACAAACTCAATTTACAGAATAGTGATTAGAATGCAAGTCCTTACACGTAATCAAATCTTAAAGGTACAGACAGTGTGAGTGGAGTGAGCGTTCAGTACAAGTTAAAGAGATATGTATTATCTCCGGGCAAGACATTTAGTAAGATTTTGCAAGCCCAGGCAATCATGGGGCTTACAGATAGTGTGACATGAACCCAAGATCCCGGTTGAAGCCATCCTCATGTATGTGGAACTTGCAAGGTTAAGTAAGAGTTTCAATTCTCCGCCTAAAGGACTAAGTTCTAGCATCACGTGAACATTTGTATTTGCTGTGTTAAACCTGTTTAAGGAAGTTTATTTGGTTGGAACAATTCATACTTATTAAGCATTGCACAATATCATGGTTATCTTTTTTTCTTGTTTGTAATTAATGAAAGTTAACTGTTAATTTTCTTTCTATATGTTAACTTTATACTAAAAACGCTTTGTTTAATAAAATCTTTCCAGTGGGTCAGTTGAATCATACCTGAAGTGAAGCATCTCATGCTCTCCCTAGCCAAATTCAAATTACAAAAGTTATGATCCAGGTGGACTTCATAAAACACTTCAGAGTTTTTGACCTGAATTATAACACAGGAACCCTCGTTCAATTCCTGTCTTGGTTTGCTGTGCAGAGTCTGCATGTTCTCCTCCTATCTGAATGAGTTCTTCTGGATGCTTCAGTTTCTTCTCTGAAAGTTTCTTCTTCTGAAAGACATGTTGGTGAGATGCATTAGCCATGCTAAATTCTCCCTCAGTGTACCCAAACAGGTGCTGGAGTGAGGCGACAAGGGGATTTTCACACTAACTTCATTGTGGTGTTAATGTAAGTCTACTTGTAACACTAATAAATAAACTGTAAACTTTTGATTGGAACACATACCATGGTACACCTGTCGTGGAAAGTTTTGCACATGTAACTAGTGAATTCTTCTGGCTGGACTGTCAGCTACAACATGCCTCTTGGCATCATCCCCTGTACTTACACAGTATTTGATGCTCAGAAAGGGTCCTTCTTTTAAAATAGATTTGGTCATGTCCAAATCTCCAGGCTCTGCTGCTGTCATTTTAGAATGCAAGTTATCACTCTGGAAATTGCTTACCTCATTTGCACCTATTCATTTGATTGAGATTGCAAGTTGGACCTATTTGGATCCTTAAAGGGGAAACTTGTGCCTGCTCAATGGTGAACTTGGTGACAGACAAACATTTAATTGGGCAAGATATTCCCACGTCCATCTGAATTACATTTGTGGCCTATTAAGTGCCTGAGTGCCACAAGTGGTATAGTTTTTGTCACGTTGAGAGGTACACTTCAATTGGAATCCATTCAGAGGTTCACTGTTTATCTCATGAGGAAGGGTTGAAGAAGTTAAGAATGAGAGGTGATTTTATTGAAAGAAAAGATTCAGAGGGGGCTTGATGATGCCAAGAGGATATTTCGCTCATATGTGGGAATCTCGAACTAGGAGGCACAGTTTGAAAATAAGGGGCCTCTTGTTGGAGATGGAGGTGAGCAATTTCTTAATTCTCTCACGGTGTCATTAGTGTTTGGAGCATATCTATTCTGCAGAGAAAGTGTTAGTAATCTTAACTCCAACACCTAATAATCGAAGCAGGCACTGATCTTCATATTTGAGAAATCAGTGCAGGAAAATAAATAGCCAATAACTGCACATCCATCTTAATGGTCATTTTACATGTCTGAGTTAGCTAAATTGTCAATTAGCTGGTTTAATGAATGGAAAGTTCAGTCATACCCAAAATTATTCCATGGGAAGACTTTAATTTATTCACAACATCTTACCATAAGGGATTCATCCCAATCATAAATATGTGCCTTCTGCATTAAAAGTTCTAAGTGCTATGTTATAGATTAAATGACCCATACATGTCTCCAGCATTACTTAGAGGCTGTTTCATCTCCAGCCATCCAAGCCAAGTCTGGTTCTGAAGTTTTTACATGGGTGTTTCAGCAAAAATTGCTGCACGGCAATTAAGAGTTCTGGCTCCACCTAAATCTTTCTTCCTCATAAAGATGAGATTAATTATAAGACCTCAACTGCTGCTCCTGAATTTGCTGAGCAGGGATTGAATGTACAACTGTCTACCTATGGTGACTGCTGCCGCCCAGAAGTCAAATGCAGCAGATGCATGGGAACACCACTATTCCAAGTTCCCCTCCAAGTTGCACATCATCTTGATTTGGAACTATAACACTGTTCCTTCACTGTCACTGAGTGAAAATCCTCGAACTCCCTTTGTAACAGCACTGTGGGTGTACCCACATCACACGAACTATCATGGTTCAGAAAGGCCGAATACCATCACCTTCTTGAGCGCAACTGGGGATGGATAACAAACATTGGTCTAGCCAGTGGTGCTAAGTGATTAAAAGAAATACATTTTGAATGGTCAATAAATGCTGACATTGCCAGTCACGTGCTCACCCCATAATAAAAAGCTCAGGACCATTCAGTGATGGAGGGGGAAGAGTCAGATTAACAGTCTGCTTGCCTGTTGTGTGGAAAAACAACTTGAGATCAGATATCAGGTAAGTCTGACATCAAATTGTGGTGGCAAATGAATTGGAGTGGAGGCAGTGAGGCTCAACTGATGGTGTAGAGTTCAGCTCGTTTGGGCCTGAAGGTCCATTTATTTCCATTATTTAAATTTGCATTGGAGTCTCAAAAGCTGCTTTTGAATTTTTTTGGCAGGCATTTACTGTAAAGTCCAACAACAGAATATATTTACACAATAGACCACCATTGAAACTGGATTTGAAGAGAAATTTGTTTGTGGATAAATTTTCTGCACAGCAGGAGTTTCCTGTGACCTTCTACTTATCACAGAACTGTCTGGAATTTATTGCCAACGGAAGCACTAAATTATTATATAAACCAAAATTACAACCTGATGACTCACAGTGTGATTCTATGTCAAAATTGAAGGAAACATTATTCCTGATTGTAGACAGATATCATCCAGGCTTATTAATGGTTTTCTGGATGGTATCATAGAAATATAGTGGAATTTAACCACCCCTCCCTAATATTCCCAAGTAAATTTTCCTCCTCCAGATTAAAATAGCTCTTACTTCCATGGGGGATGATTATTTTTCATATATTTGTTAGTTTAATAAAGGAGAGTAGAAGATGGTATTTGTTTTCCTTTTTCACTCTGATGATCTTTTAATTGTTAGTTCAATTTAAGAATGTTGGATGCATTATTTCAAAATCCATATGATGTGTGTGAAAAAAATATTAATTTTTGTTACACTCCAGGAAATGCAGATTGATGAGTATGAGTCCAATACCAAATCTTTGTTTGTATGTTTATGAAAGTTATGACTTAATTTACTCAGCTACCTTTTCCTACATTTGCCAATATCAGAGAGAAATGAGTTTAAAGTGAGAAATGCTGTTTCACTAAAGTTAGAAAATGGATGAAAATTGCACCACGAAAATGCTTTACATGCCATTTTCAACATATGTTTATCATATAATCGGTACAAATAACTGTTTTGACAGTTTGAAGGGACTGAAGCTGTTTCTCAGATTTTCCACTGCAAAATCAATTTCCTACTCCAATGACTTAACCCTCCATCTCCTCTTTACTACAGCCCACACACCCCAACCATTTCAATATTCCTTCTGATCCTTCATCTGAAACAATCCCAAGGGCCAGATTTTGCTTTTGGAAGAAGTAATTACATCTGCCATTCGACTTTCCCCTAAACATTTCAGATCAAAAGGTTTTCTTTACTCAAAGAGTGATTAGGGAGTGGAATGCCCTGCCTGCAGCTGTTGTAGATGCGCCAAGTTTGGTGGCGTTTAAGAGGTTAGTTGATAAGTATATGGATGAGAAGGGAATGGTTTAGTTAGGAGGGGCATTGCTTTTTATTTTGGTCGGCACAACATCGAAGGCCGAAGGGCCTGTTCTGTGCTGTATTGTTCTATGTTCTATGTTTTTGCCCACAAAGGGAAAGGGAAATTACATTTTGTTCCTGAATGAATAGGATAACCAACAGTGGTATCTCCTTTATGCATGAGAGTATAGGATTGGGAAATAACAGGAGGACTTAGAGTGTGAATTAAAGAAAGCAAAATCAGGTACAGGTAGAGGAATAGAGTGTGAAAGATTGGATTAAATGAGAGCGAGAAAAAGGCAAATGTAAGAATTCCTTAAATTTTAATTTTGATGCTTTTAAAGGGCTGGATTTTCCAGCCAACTTTACCCAAAGTCAGAAGTCCCAGCCGAGGTCAACAGGGCTTTTCTTGTCCGCCCCTCCCCACTCCAGTTCCCGTGGTGGCTGGAATGGGAAAATTCGCCCCAAAATCTTTCCTGAAAAATTAGAAGCCTGAAGAAATCAAACTCCAAACGTGTCAGAGATCAAGTTGATCTGCCGTAATTAACAAAGAGCACAGCATAAAAAAGATAATTGTATGATAATTTGTTAACACTGAACATCCCTGGTGGGTTTCATCCCTGTGTATCTTACAAATACAACAGCTTCTTAGCATCCAATGATGACTGTAAAATAATGTTCAACATCTTTTGGATATTGACATTTAACCAAGAATCTGTGCTTCGCAGGAAGTTGCCGTACCATTTATGCATAAATAATATGAGCACTTTTAACGTCACTGTCAATTTCTCTCCCACTGAGTGATTCAGTTTAAATACACGAGAACCAATTGTGCTGCAGTTCTGACTTTCCAACATTTAAATTTGCAAATCCCTTGTTGTAAGTTGACCTGTGAATTTCATTTGCAATAGGTCTTTCTGAATCAGACAAAGAATATGTTTCACTTGTGGCGTTTGCAGGTAATAATTTTTTGCAATCATTTTTCTTTCTATTTCTATGGGTGTAAGTTTCAGAAAGGTTAATGATGACCAGGACATTCAATATAAAGTTACATTAAGTCAGATTTAGATTTAGATATCAGGGAGGTGGTTCTTTACTTTGAGTGTAGTAGACTTCTGATATATCATGAGTAGTGAACAGATTCTCTGGAGTTTAATCATGATTGTGCTGTTTGTCACATTTTCAGGTAGTTGAGTTCAAACCAGCTGGAATACGAGTTGTCTGAGACCAAATGGCTTAGCCACTTTCCACATTGGTTGCAACATTTACCATATGCCAAACATGCTGCTCCGTGGTTGGGTCAGGCATATCCTGTACCACAAAAGCTTCAGTTTTCCAGTTAAACTCCTCGCTGCTTTTCTCAGACTGTTTGTTTGTTTCACGTGCAGACACTAATGGCTGTTTGTAGTGTCGAAACTTGGTCTCGAAGCACCTCCTTGCAGACTAGGCCACAGAATAATCGATCTCTGCCGAACTCGTCAATAATAGTGCCAAATGCACATTTCTGCACAAAAATTTTCAAAGTTGCCATGTATGATTGTATCCATTTGTAAGAACTATGGTTTGTGAAGTTAAACACAAACTTGTTCACTATTATGTTCTTTACTTGCAGGCAAATGTTCTCAAACTTCTTGAGAATTATCTTGGAGTCCTGTTTCTTTTCCTCCATTTGAAATGGTCTCAGGGCTGGTTGGATTTATTTAGCAGTAAGCTTGTACCTGTTTTGATCCATCTGATCATCTGGCATTGCAATATATAACTTGGTCCAGTTGTCCCAGTATTTTTATTGAATACAAGTGAGTCGATGTGGCAAATTCCTTGAGCCGTTGTGTCAACCCATGATAGCATGTAGATGTACAGGATTCGAAAAGGGACAAGGACCAATGACTTGTAAGAAACAATACTTCATTCACTCGCTGAACAATTACTCCATGCTTGTACTCTGACACACTCTGGGCAAAAAAAATCCATGCTTCTGTCACATGACTGCTTAAGTAGTCAAATCAGCAAGTCATCATGTGACCACTTGCTCTAAAGTGTGGGGACAGGCTGAATATACCAAAATCTTTACCTTTTCAGGTTTTGCTCATATCTTTATAACATGGACAGATGTATCTCACGTTTCTGCAAGGTAGTGGTAGAATTTAGAACACTAACCCAATTGATAGTACTGATCAGAGCTCCTGTTGTTTTAATATTTGCCTGGTAACTTTGTGAATAACTGCACTCCTCTGAAGCTTGGACAACAGGACAATCAAAAATTCAATCTGTCATTTGTCCTAAATTATCTAATCACAATAGGAACAACACCTGCTGTAAGGTGTGGAAGAAGATTAGTTGCTGATTTTTGAGTGATTTTCAGATTGGATAGTCAACTGAGAATATTTATGTTGATTTGTGACCTATTGATACTGAGCAGTCGCAGTGAACCAATGAAGACTGGTAACTTGGGTGAGAGTCAGAGAGGTGCCAGGAACATTCAATATATCTAAGGGAATCTGCATCCTCGGGGAGAGTGAAGAAAGGAAGGAAATAAAAAAACATGTGGCGAGGGGAGGGGGTAGGTTGTAGCCTCAAAAAAAAATAGATCTAGCGGGAATCATTCCAAAGTACCCCCTTGAAATAAGTTTCAAACTTACAAACATTTTAAACTCATGAGCTGCTCAAGGCCTCCCAGTATTCTCTCCAGAGGCTTCAACCTCCTGAATAGAGCTTTTTTCAGATGGCCTATACCACAGCAAGCAATATTTGAGAAGGTATTTATTTCTGTATTTTCTATTTGATGTATTGAGGTTGTCAGAGTTTATACTGGTGTAATGTTCTATGGTGGATATAATGTCAGTCTCTGGAAGAGATGTATGGAACACAGCATTGTGGGCAAAACAGTTATTTAGTACCATGGCACAGATTTGATTTGTTTTCCTCCTAATTATTTCTCAGGTGGAAAATAGACCACTCAGGATGTTATTTCTGAGATTAGTCTCCTCTGGTAATGATTCCAAGCATACTGATAAATTTAGTTGATGAATTTACTCACAAGGGTCTAATCAGGTAGGTTTGGCTTGCCAAAACTCGTTGAGCAGGGTTTATTCGGTCGAGGTTTTGCATTCATAGGCAGTTGCGAAGGTAGATTACAATTCCCTTTGATGTGGGAATGTGATTGAATGTAAAGTCCAAAATGCAGGCTGAAAGGTGCACAGAGTCATTATATATATTTTTTAAAAATTTACATTACTTCCCATAAATAAATAGGAACATTTAAGTACATGTTGAAATTTCTCCTTGATCATTGCTCAGAGTTATAGTTCATCCAATTGATTAATTCAGTTCCATATATCAGTCTGTAAATGTGATGCTATTCACATAAATCTGTGTTTTATGGTCGCATTAGCACCACATTAACAGCATGCCTTGTGGAATTGAATTAATAAACATGGCTTCTATATCTATCATGTCTGTTGGTAACTCTGTGTATAATTTAAAAAAATGTATATTTCAGTTGTAGAATCAAGATATTTCTTCCAGCTTCATTTTGAATTAACCTGCAATTCTCAGCTTTCTGGAGAGGTGCTGGAAATTGGGGCAGAATATTTCCTAAGCAAAATGGGACTGGCAAGAAAGTAATCTCGGCTCTTGCAACTCAATAATTATTGTGACAGTAGCATGTAGAAGACGAAGTATCCTCGTAAATAGTATAAATAAATACCAGCAATGTTACATATGGTAACCGAGGGATGAATTTTGCAGCACCTGGAGCAGGGAGAGGCTCAAAATAAGTACCTGTTGTTGCCTGATGCTGTCTATCCGTGCAGCTATTTTGCCCTTGGTTGGACTGCTTCCTGTAGGCTAATTGAGGCCCTTAAATGATGTACTAATGGCCACTTAAGGACCACCTCCTGTTGCAATTGGACTTCTTAGTACGGTTGCACTGTCTTATATGAAATGACTGGGGCCTGATTCTTAGTGAGTCCTATTTGAACCTCTTTCACCCATCAAAGGACCACCTCTCCATTATATTTCCTAACCCCTATAACCCCCTCTCACTGGGGGTCTGACCCCTGCATATACCTAAAAATTGAGACCCACGGACAATTTCATCTGTGAGACTAATTGCGCCCTCAGCAGTGGTCATCGCTTATAGCCAGTTGGTTTGACAGCTTAAATGGCTTTGAGTGAGCCAGTCAAACAAAGGCAGGCTGAGCCCCAACTTTTATACTGTGAACAGCAACCTGATATCAATGCCACCCTTCCCCCCACCCTCGTCCCCCATGTAAAGTTCAGCCCCAAAAATTTTCTCCGTTGGGTCTAATCAGTAATTTGGGCACTAGCTGAATTCTAAAATGTGCTTGAAGCAAAATATTGTGCATGCTGGAAATGTGAAACGAAAACAGAAAATGCTGGAAAATCTCAGCAGGCGTGGCAGCTTTTGGAGAGAGAAACAAAATTATTGGCTGGAATTTTACTGGCCTGCCCGCCATGGGAATTGGAGCAGGCGAGGGGCAGAGTTAGGGAAAGTCTATTGACCTCAGGTGGGATTTTATGGTTTCAGGACAAGCAAGATCATAAAATCCCACCCCATGTTTCATGTCTGTATGATCAGCTTTGAAGAAGAGTTGTACCTGCTTGAAACATGAACTCTGTCTCTCTCTCTGCAGAGGTTGCTAAACGTTTCCAGCACTTTCTGTTTTGTTTGTAAACTGGACGAGTTCTGAGATGTGTTTTCCTTTTCCTCAAGTTTCTACTCAAACCATTTCCTTGTCACAGAATTTAAAATCTGCCATAAGCCAGCACGATTGGGAAGTATTTTAGAAAGTAGTATTTTCATTACAACTAAATTTGGGTACTTTTGAGTTTGAGGTCTAGCACAGCAAAATTGACAACTGAGACAGGAAGAGCCATCAAGATAAAGGGTACTATCATAGAACCTGTAAGCTATTGTGACCGCCCACCCAGTTCCCATTAATAATAGCATTAAGCCTTGGGCCAAGTTTTTGGACCATGATTGGCCCAAGACAACCAAGTCAAACTGGATGGAAAGCATGGAAAGGGGGCCTGCCTGAGTTAATAAAGAAATAGAAGAATATTTTTTGCAACGAATCTTTGTCTCTTTTTTGGACACATGTGTGGTCCCAGAGGATTGGAGTATAGCAAATGTAGTACCGTTGTTTAAAAAGGGTCAGAGGGATAACCCAGGGAACTATAGGCCGGTGAGCTTGACTTCAGTTATTACAGCACAGAACAGGCCCTTCGGCCTTCGATGTTAAAGTTATAGGTAAGCTAATGGAGAGGATCCTCAGGGACAGGATGTATGAACATCTGGAGCGCTGCAATCTGATCAGGAATACGCAGCATGGCTTCGTTAAGGGGAGGTCGTGCCTTACAAATCTAGTGGAATTTTTTGAAGAGGTGACAAAAACGGTTGATGAAGGACAAGCTGTTGATGTCGTCTACATGGATTTCAGTAAGGCGTTTGACAAGGTTCCTCATGGTAGGCTGATAGAAAAGGTGAAGGCGCATGGGATACAGGCCAGGTATGTAGATGGGTTGAGAACTGGCTTGGGAGGAGGAGACAGCGGGTAGTAGTGGAAGGATCTTTTTCCAACTGGAGGTCAGTCACTAGTGGTGTGCCACAGGGCTCAGTACTAGGACCTCTTCTATTTGCGGTTTATATAAACGACTTGGAAGAGGAGGTAGGTGGTGTGATCAGCAAATTTGCTGATGACACTAAGACGCTTGGATTGGCAGGAACTGAGGAGCAGTGCCAGGCAATACAACAGGACGTAGATAGGCTGGTAGATTGGGCAGATAGATGGCAAATGGAATTTAATCCGGATAAATGCGAGGTGATGCATTTTGGCCGGAAAAATGTAGCGGGGAGGTATAGGATAAAAGGTAAAACTATCTGGAGTATAGAGATGCAGAGAGACCTGGGGGTGCAGGTTCACAAGTCTCTAAAGGTGTCAGTACAGGTGGAGAATGTGATAAAGAAAGCGTATGGTATGTTAGCCTTCATAGGAAGAGATATAGAATACAAGAGTAGGAGTCTAATGTTGCAAGTGTATAGAACGTTAATTAGGCCTCACTTGGAGTACTGCGTCCAGTTCTGGTCGCCTTACTATTGGAAGGATGTGGAGGCCCTGGAGAGAGTGCAGAGGAGATTTACCAGGATGCTGCCTGGTATGGAAAGGCTGTCTTACGAGGAAAGATTGAACGCACTGGGGTTGTTTTCCCTTGAAAACGTCGGCTGAGAGGGATCTGTTAGAAGTATATAAGATTATGAGGGGTATAGATAGAGTAAATGGTGGTAAGCTTTTTCCACCATTAGAAAAGGATAGAACGAGGGGTCACGGCCTTAGGGTGAGGGGGGCTATGTATAAGATAAATATTAGAGGGCAGTTTTTCACACAAAGGGTAGTGGGGGTGTGGAATGCACTACCAAGTAAGGTGGTGGGAGCAGGCATGCTAGGGGTGTTTAAGGGTCTCTTGGACAGCCACATGAGTGGTCTGCAGATAGAGGGACATAGTAGGACTGTTTAAATATCCTATTTGTTTCCACAGGATGTTCGGTCCACCTTGTTGACCAACAAGGGCATGCATGCGGCAGGTTGTGCGAGAGCTGCTCTTGGATGTTGCTTCAGGAGTGGCCTCGTGCTTCACGTCGTTAGTGTATGCTTAAACTGGACCATCTGATGGGCACCATGACAGCTCAGGGACTATCGCTGTTGCTGTGCAGACACATGGATTTGGGCCTGTGTCTGCGGGAGTTTGGGCGTTCTCCCCGTGGTTGCGTGGGTTTTCTCCGGGTACTCCGGTTTCCTCCCACGTCCCAAAAATGTGTTCTTAGGCTGATTGGGTAACAAATTGGTCCCTATATGTCATTAAGACGTTAGGACGGCGGCGCGGGCTCGTTGGGCCAAAGGGCCTGTTTCCGGTGCTGTGTTGTTCTTTGTTGAATTAGGTAAAAATAAGAGATCTTCAGGTGAAGATCTTAGATGCAGAGGTAACCTTTTTTTAAAGAGCAAGACCAATACCACATGTCTTGCGAGAAAAGTTGGACACTGTGTTGACGAAATTGGAAGGACTGGATATTATTCAGCTAGTTCAATTCACAGAGTGGGCAACGTGAATAGTCCTGGTAATAAAGCCTAGCAAGACCATCCACATCTGTGGAGACTGCAAATTAATGGTTGATCTGTTTGCCAAGTTAGATAAGTATTCTGTCTGAAAGACCTGTATGTGAAGCTGGATGGAGGTCGAACTTATACAAAATTGAATGTGAATCAAGTATAACTGCACTTTGAATTAGATGATATTTCTCAAGACTATGACACGATGAACACATACAAAACTTTATTCCAATATATACACCTGCCCTTTGGTATATTATCAGCATGTGCTTTTTTCCAGAGAATAGTGGGAAGCCTATTTGTTGTAGTAATAAAGGAAGTGCTGGCCCTCAGGAATACATCTGTATTCAACTCATTCTTAGGAATGGTGAATTACTTTATGCACCAAATTTGTCAATTTTATTGGTCCCCTTGCATATGCTGCTAAAAAAACAAATGTTAGTTTTAGAAAATACCCAGAAAGCTTTGAACAGAGTGAAGCAATTGTTACATTCATCGGGTTTATTGGTGCATTTTGATCCTCTAAGGAATTGGTGTTAACATGTGATGCCTCTCTATGAGGAATTGAAGTATTGTCCCATGAGTTGGATGATGGATTTGAAAGCCAATATCATTTACCTCAAACCGTCTCAGAGGACAAGAAAGGTTACTCACAAATTGAGAAAGAAGAATTATAGATAGTTTTTGATGTCATGTCAAGCATTTGCATAGTGGGTAATTTATCATTGTTTCTGATCATAAACCATTTTTGGGTCTTTTTAAGAAGGTGAGGTTATTCTGCCAATCGCGTCAGCAAGAATTCAGTGTTGAGCATTAATTCTCTCTGCCTACAAGCAGCAGGAAACACATAAAGCAAAGGTGGTTGTACTGCAGCAAATTGCCATTCCATTGAAATTCTTAGATACATTGCTAGTATTAGCGAAACAGATCAAATACTAGACTAGTCGGGATTCACTGCTGTCCACAGTGAAGCACAGGGTATTAATGGGTTGGACTAATGAGACAGTTTCTGAAGTAATAACTCATCCTTTGATATGAAATGTGGCATTATGTTACCAAGATGGCATCATTCTTGAGAACAAGAGTTGCCCCAGCAGTCAGTGCTGCCATTAGGAGATATATTGTCATCTGAAAATCTTGATGCTTATATAACCGCTGAAGTACCTGGTCGACCTTGTGGCAGGTACCACATCTCCATGGAAACAGAGAACTGAATCCTCTGTGCCTGAAGAGGCGCCTGTCATTGTGATTTTGGCTGACAGACTGTGGAAGTGCCTCAGACAGAAGAGTTATGCTGCTTTACAAGGTTTTAGAAACTCCCTTAAAGTTTAATTTATAATTGATTAAATTCAAGTTAATTATCTTGGACTGTGCAAATTGAGTGCTTACATTTGTATAAAAGGATTTTGAGGGGGAGAGATGTGGTGATTGTCCCTTTAAGAATTAGAACATAGAATGTAGAAAAACTATAGCACAAACAGGTCCTTCGGCCCACAAGTTGCGCCGATCATATCCCTACCTTCTAGGCTTACCTATAACCCTCAATCCTATTAAGTCCCACGTACTAATCCAGAAATCTCTTAAAAGGTCCTATCGAATTTGCCTCCACCACCACTGACGGCAGCCGATTCCACTCATCCATCACCCTCTGAGTGAAAAACTTACCCTTGATATCTCCTCTGGACCTACTCCCCAGCACTTTAAACCTGTGTCCTCTCGTAGCAACCATTCCAGCCCTTGCAAGAAGCCTCTGAGAATCCACCTGATCAATACCTCTCAATATCTTATATACCTTTATCAGGTCACCACTCATCCTTCGTCTCTCCAAGGAGAAAAGACCGAACTCCCAATTAATCTACAAAGTAGCAATAACATGACCCAGGGAACCAGCTGGGGAGCAGGGAGGTGAACTCAGGTTTCTGTTGAAGAACCTTCTTGGCAGCTGACTGGCAGCCATGAGAATTCAAATCTCTAATATTGTTACACGTAAATAATGATTGCAGTTATTTCCTCACCAGGTGAACCGGAACTATTAATGTTCTTGTGCTAATACTTAATATTGCAAGCCTCTAGGTAGATCTGTACCTGGGTGCAAATTGTGGGAACTTGCAGTGATGATTAATTTGATCTCAGGGAATGACAATTCTTGTTGGCAGGATTCTCAGTTCCACAAACATTGTGTGAGATATCACAAAAGACTACAAGAACTTGATTTATACTGATTTATAGTGCTTAAAATTCTATGATCTTTTGCACTGATTTGACTGATTTTAGATGCATTATATTGAAAATTGGAGCACAACCTTAGATGTTTATGCAATATATTTTTAATTTCTATGGCAAGAATTCTGGATCTTTGATATGAGATCTTAAAAGTTAAAATAATATCAGGAAGTTGTATGCTGACAAAATACACCACATGGATGATGAGAATGGTATAGCTCTGCATACATATGCATATAGCATTTTCGTCGGTGCATATATTTATCACTATTTTGTTTTGATGTATTTGAAATTTTTTCTCATTTGGAATCTCATTTTATTCTCAATATGTTAACATTAAACACAGATGAAGTATAAGTTGAATGTGGGGAATGAGATGTATATCAGGCAGGTAGCTTAGAAGCGGCTGGGCACTTTTGTTGGAGTAATAGGCTTGTAGTTCACTCTGTCTTGTCATACCCATTTACTCAGTATGGATCTGCTAGCACAGACAGCATTATCATTGAAACTTTAGGAAACAAAGCAATTGGGTAAACGTCTTTTCTATTCAAATTTACATTTTAACATGAGAGAGGCTTGTTCGTGATAGTGGAAGTTTTTTTCATCTTTATGTAATGAGGAACACTGCAGCTTTTTAAATTGGTTATGTTGGAGTACATTGTAGAGAAAATTCTGAAAGGTGTCACATTCCCAGCTGGTGTGATTCTGA
Source organism: Sphyrna mokarran (assembly GCA_024679065.1). Lineage (NCBI taxonomy): Eukaryota > Metazoa > Chordata > Chondrichthyes > Carcharhiniformes > Carcharhinidae > Sphyrna > Sphyrna mokarran. The sequence continues at coordinate 68,226,981 of JAGIQG010000005.1, forward strand.
CATGTAACGATCAGCAAATAGGGTCCCCACATGAGGTCTTACAATTTAAAAACTATCTCATGAGTGGGATTTTCCAGCCCTTCCCACTGACCGTATCTTCTGACCCTGCCAAAGGCGATCTCTCACGTTGCTTTCCCCAGCGAGCCATGCAAAACACCACAGATCTCAGCAGGACTGAAAGATCATAGAGACAGCCAATGACAAGCAGTTCCATTGCTGGAAAACATGCTGCACGAGTGGGAGGGAGGCAGAAAATCCCAGCCCATGCTCTTTTATTCAGTTGGACTTGTAACAAAGCTGAACTTTTTGCTCTAGACTACTTTGTTCTTTTTCAAACAGCCACAAATAATCCAATTTAAGAGCTGTGAATTTTAATGTGCTCATGTATACAATCCCAATCCTGGGGAGGGGGGAGGGAAAAGTGATATCATGGCAATGGCAATGTCAATGGAGGAGTAATCCAGAGGCCCAGGTCAACACCCTGGAAAAAAATACGTTCAAATTCCTAAATTAATAATCTGGAATTGAAAGCTAGTCTCTGTAATGACCATGCCAACTGTCACTGATTGTTGTAAAAATCCATCTGGTTCATTGATACCCTTTTAAGGAAGGATGCTTTGGTCCTGCCCTTGTCAACGGGGTTTCCCATTGAATGTACCCTGTGCTGTCGGGAGGCTTGCAGCATTGTCAGGATTGGAAGATTCTGCCAATGTGGATGGCTGGAAAATTCTGGCCTGCATATATTTGTGGTGCTAAGGGTGGGGGGAGGGGGGTAAAGGAGTATTGAATCATAATGTTTAATAACTATTCTTTTCCTTGTTGTAAAACTAATTCGTGATCCTGGGAATCAGATCCTCCATGTTTTCAAAAGAAAATTGTGGTCTTATGAGCCAGGGTTCCATTCTGGGATCTTCCCAGCCAGTTGTAAAACCAGCTGGGATCATAACAGCATCCCATGACAGAATTGGAAAAAAAGGTCATATTTACTACTGGTCCTTTTACCAGATAGTTTTGCATAGTATATGGGAGTTACAGTATGCCTGCTCAGAGAACGGTGCAACAGAATTCTCTTGTCCAGGCAGCTGACTGCTTACTCTCCTTTTGTTGTATTGTGGGAATGTCCAAGAAAGGCATTCTGGGCAGGATTTTAAGATCTCGCTCATCCTGAATCTGTAAAATCCCACCAAGATCAACAGACCATTCCATGATCTGCCCCTCAACCGTTCTGGTTCCTATCTGGGTGAGATGGTAAATTTCCAGCCTCTGCAATTGTTTGTTTTAATCTTCCTCCTCTTGATCATCCTTATTGAGACATGCTACATGTTGAGATTGAAAAGCAGTGCTTTAGAAGAGCTAAGTAAACATAGCAAACATAAAAGATCTTATGTGTTTTGTAATTTCACATGATTCATTCATCCACACACAAACCTGTCTTGTAATAGAATGTAAACATGTACCAAAGTTGCAATATAAAAATTAATTCTTCAATGCCTCAGTACATTCACTAACTATTTTTCTGTTCTCAAATTTCTAGATTTCTTCTATCTCTTGTGGCTTAATTCTCTTTCACCTTGATAGTAGCTATTTTAAATGGTACATTGTCAGGCTTGTTGGGAGTGAGGTTTGTTAACATGCTGTTCACTTCTGCACCAACCTTGGTTAGCAAAATCAGTTTTTGTGTTCAGGCGTCACCTGATTCTCGGTCTGGATCTCTTCACTGTAAGCTTTCAGTTCTAATATATCATTCCCTCTGAAGGGCATGCGCATTATTTCAAAGTATGAATTTTGTTTTATTTATTCATGAGATGTGGATGTTGCTGCGAGGCCAATATTTGTTGTCCACGCTTAATTACTCTTGTGAAGATGGTGGCAAGCTGCCTTCTTGAATTACTGCATTTTATGTGGAGTTGATATACCTACCAAGAAGGGATTTTGACCCTGTGACAGTGAAGATGAGGCTTGGAGGGGAAATTTCAGGTGGTGGTGTCCACTGACAATTGAATGGTTACTCAAGTTTCTCGTATGTTCTTTATCTTCCAATGTATCCAATGGAAATAGCCATGTTGTTCCATTTTCAAAAGCACCAATGACCCAGTAAGTGTTTTATTGTGGCTGCTGTAACATTGAGCAGAATTCCCACATGCCCCTGAGGGTGAGATCAATGACAGATGTCGGTTGGGGGAAAGGATGGAGTTGAAATTCAACAGGTGATCCAAAAGTTGGTTTCACAGTGGCGTGAATTTACAGCAGAAAGTTTGAATGTTGTTAACCAAGGCAGATCAGATTTGGGATGCAAAAGAAGACCCGACCAGAATCTTCCTTCCATACCTGATTCTTCGTTAAACCTTGTGTTGAGTGGACCCAGTTGCTGCATTCTGGAAATTCAGTTAGTGGCTGGACAGAAATTCTGCTCTGCTCAGATGAAGAACTGAAAGAGAATCCCAACAGACGACATTGGAAAAGCTCAAGGCATTCAATGAGTGTGATAGATGGACGATCTTTATGTATTGAATGGGTGGAAGGTGGAGTGGTGCTTGTATGAGGCTATAAAAGGTCCTGCCACAGGTACTTCTCCCCCAGAATGACCCATTGTGAGGCTGTGTGCAGTTAAGCAATGAGTATTAAGGGGAAATTTGAGGGGGAAGCCTTGTGAAGCCTATATAATGATACTGTAAGACAACACTGGACATGATTTCATGACAGTGAATATATTCATAGATAGTACAGTGACACTGTTCACCTATATGAACATTTGTGGTCAAATTTTCTTGAATTTTACCTGACTTAGTACTCCTGCTATGTGCTACCAAACTTCAGCAAAGATGGAAACAGCCTGTGGAGATGTTGGCCCAGTTGTCTTTGATGACATCAGCTGTCTTCTGGAGAACCAAGGCCGGGAGGATCCTGGTTTACTTCGACTTTCCACCTTTCGGCCAGATGCTCCTTTTGTGCGAACAGAGGATGAGGCTGTAGGGTCAGAGGCCAAGTGGATTTGGAAGAAGGGGCAACCTTTGAGATTTCTGATTGGATGACTCAGTGACTGCTGTTCCTCCCTTTGGGTTGCTGAGGGTCCCCCCTTGACGTTTTGAGGAGATTAAGCACACGGAGCATCATTGAGAGGCCCACTCACCTCTTTGTTGCCAATGCATGAACTTGCCCATGGCAGCAGCAATGGAGTGCAGGTCTGCGCACGTCTCCGTCAGATATTGGGCATCGTCTTGGACCAGGGTCTCCTTGGCATCCATAATCCTCCCCATGGAGTCTATGATGTGCGCACATATCAGGACCATTTTATTTAAGAATGGGCATGTAGGCTCCTCTGACTCACTTACCTCTGTTAAGTCTTCCAGTAGTATCTCCCAATGTTCCACCACTCTTGCTGTTTCTGCACCATGAATTAGAAAGCTGATTCCAAAGTTTCATCACCAGACTCAGAACTCTCAGGTGCTCTTCCCCAGCAATCCTCTGAAAGAGCCAAGGAGTTTGACTGAACTTATGTCGTCCTCATGCAGATATGTGACAGGGCTGTGTGTGTACCTGAACTGGTACAACATCTCCAAAAATACTTTGAGACTTTTCTATAGTCAAAGTTATTCTAAATTATCTTACTTGGCTGTCTATTGTTTTAAATTATGCAAAAACTGGTCCCAGTTTGCCGCTGAGTGCTTGTTCTTTTGTGAGTAATAAGCAAAAATGTTGAGTAGACCTGTGTGGTCTAAGTTTGTAAACAGTGACAAATCTCGTATAGCTGTTTGAGATCTTGACAATACCTTTGGGAGCCTCCTGGTGAGCACCCTTCCCAGCATGGGATCCCGTGTTGGAAGTGGCCGGAGGCACAGCACACCCACTCAGTGCAAAGGCTGCAAGCCCTCTATCTCCTGCACTGCTACAGGTCCAAACTCTGCACCCAGAAATTTCAGTTCTGAAAAATAAATGACTGGTCATGTTTTTTCTTCCAATTTTGAGTGATTTAATCCTGCTATTAATTTATTTCATTGATGAGATTTCCCAATTAGCTATTCAAAATTATTAGCTTCTCATTGGTAGTTTGGATTTCTGTGTTCCTTACCTTTTCAATTCTGCTGTTGTGCAGTTTTGTTTTGAACGAAAACAAAATGCAATGGCCGATGTCCATGAATAAAATGTTTTGGTGAAACAGCAGTTTGAGGAATGTGTGCTAAATGCCAGACCTCTAACTTGTAATGTAGATTGCTTGTACCAGGTAATAGTTTTTGGTAAGTAATTTCAACAAGCTGTAGAAAGTGGAAACTGAGGATATTTTGAAATGGACAGGCCAGAGTTCTATAAAAAAATGTTTGAGAATATTGTAAACCTAACGTTAACTGCAGCCTTGGAGCTGCAGGGTAAACTGGTCCCTTAGGCTGCAGCCAATGTTTATATGCAGTGGCTGTGTTATTTCCTTTCATTAAAAAAATTTTTGCTGTAATTGAAAACTGTAAAGTTGTATCTGTTTCCATTTCTTTTAACTTGGTTCTACCTGGTCTCATTTTCTTTTTACCAAAGTTTAAACTGTTTTGAAAACTTATGAAGATATTTGAACTTTTCTGTTTGACATCTGGAGTTGAATAGCAGAGCCCTCGGTACACAGCTGGGAAAGATTTCCGGCACAACATTTTATTTTCTTTATGTTCTTTAGCCATGATCTTCCCACACTTCATGCTACTAAAATCTAAAACAGATTTTGATCAAAGAATAGTCTTCATTTTTCTTTAGCCACTTCCAAAGGAAATAATTGCATCAGCTGAAAACCAGAAAAAAACATTTTCTGAACTAAATGCGTGTACACTGCCTTGTCTTAACATGATATTTTCTGAAGCATTAATGGGTTTTCACATGATTTGTACTTTCCTGAGTTTAAAAAAATTAGTTCTCGTGTTTTGAGTATTTATCTTGAAAATGTGAGGTTAGTTTCAATCAGTAAACATTAAAAGCATTGAAGAGTGCTTCAGAAGTTTTATTCAGAAAGCAACTATCTACATGACTAGCTGTACCGACACTGTTGCACCAAAATGCAACCTCTCATCGCTCAAGTCTTAATCTCAGTTGCATTGCTATGGATAGATGAAGCATAGAGCTCAGTAACTTCTCCAGGAGAGAGAATCAGAAAGTGCTTCATTGCATGATAACCCCGAGAGTGGCATTTAGGAAGGGTGTGAAGCCTTTAGAGGGTTGAGGACAAGATTTACGAGAATGGTTCCAGAGATGAGGAACTTCTTTTAGGGGTAGGTAACTTGGATAGAATTGGGTTCTTCTGTTTGAAGAAAAGAACATCAAGAGGAGATTTGATGAAGATGTTCAAACTCAAAGGAGATCTAGATGGAGTTAATGGAGAGTAACTGTTTCCTTTGACGAGAAGGATTGGCAAAAAAATGAAAGGCGATTTAAGGGATAACCTTTGTGCACAATGATTCATTGTGATTTGGGGGCTGGTTCTTACAGATTTGAGGGTAGCTAATGTAAGCTCACTTACACTAAAAGGGAGGGAGAGAGAAAATGGAATTATAGACCAATGAGCCAAATATCAGTAGTGGGGAAGTTGCTACAGTCCATTATTGAGAATTTCATAACTCAGCATTTGGAAAGCAATGGTATAACCAGACAAAGTCAACATGGATTTACAAAGGAGAGATCATGCTTGATAAATATATTGGAAATCTTTGAGGATATAATTAGTAGAGTTGACTTATAAGAACCAGTGAATATGGTTTATTTACACTTTCAGAAGGCTTTTGACAAGATGTCATGTAACAGACTATGTAATATTAAAGGATCGGATGGCTGGTGGTGTCCCAAGATGGATTGAAAGCTGGTTTGCAGATAAGAAGCAATGAATTGGCATAAATTAGTCTTTTTCCAGTTGGCATGTAGTGATTAGTGGGGTGGTAAAGCAGGGATCTGTTTGAGGACCCCAGCTGTTAAACATTATATATTAATGATTTGGAACAGAATGTATGACCTCCAAATTTACAGATGATACAAAATTGGGTAGAAGGGTAAGTTATGAGGAGCATGGGGAGATGCTCAAGTGTGATTTGGACAGGCTGAGTGAGTGAGCATCTGCATGGCATATGCAGTTTACTGTGGATGAATGTGAGGTTATCCATTTTGGCAGCAAAAATAGGAAGGCCAATTCTTATTTGAATGGGTGTAAATTGAGAGAGGTGGATACTCAGTGAGACCTTGGTGTTCTTGTGCATTAGTTGCTGAAAGTAAGCATGTAGATACAGCAGGCAGTAAAGAAGGCAAATGGTATGTGGGCCTTCCTAGTGAGAGGATTTGAGTATAAGTATAAAGATGTTTTACTGTAATTTTAGAGGGTGTTGATGAGGCCATAGCCAGAGTATTGTGTGCAGTTTTGGTAGCCTTATCCGAAGAAGGATGCCCACTTAGAGAGTGCAGTAAATGTTTACAGGCTGATTCCTGAGATGGAAAGTTTGTAATATGAAGAGAGACAAAGTCAGTTACGATTGTATTTATTGGAGAGGGGATCTCATAGATAATCTATACTGAGGAGAGCAATATATGTTTCTATGAACTACTGCTTTAGCAAAGCCTTTGACAAGGTATCTCATGGTAGTGTGCATAAGGTTCAATTTCAAGGAATCCAGGGTGAGATAGCCAAATGGATACAAAATTGGCTTGATTACAGAAGACAGAGGATTGTTGTAGAGAGTTATTTTTCAAACTGGAGGCCGTGATTAGTGGTGTGTCTCAGGGATCGGTGCTGGATCTACTATTATTTGTCATTTATATTAATGATTTGGATGAGAATTTAGGAGGCATTGTTAATAAGTTTGCAGATATCACCAAGATTGGTAGTATAGTGGACAATGCAGAAGGTATCTAGGATTGCAATTGGATCTTGATCAACTGGGCCAGTGGAGTGACAAATGGCAGATGGATTTTAATTTAGATAAGTGCAAGGTGATGCATTTTGGTCAACTGAACTGGGACAGGACTTACTCAGTTAATGGTAGGACGTTGGGGAGAGTTATAGAAGAAAGAGATCAAAGGGTACAGGTTCATAGCTCATTGAAAATGGAGTACCAGGTAGACAGCGTGGTGAAAAAGGCATTCAGCATGCTTGGTTTCATTGGTCAGAATATTGAATACAGAAGTTGGGACATCTTGTTGAAAATATACAAGACATTGGTAAGGCCATACTTGGAATACTATGTACAGTTCTAGTCACCCTATTATAGAAAGAATATTATTAAACTAGAAAGAGTACAGAAAAGATTTACTAGGATGCTGCCAGAACTTGATGGTTTGAGTTATAAGGAGAGGCTGAATAGACAGGGACTTTTTTTTGTGGCGTAGGAGGCTTAGGAGTGATCTTACAGAGATCTATAAAATAATGAGGGACATAGACAAGGTAGATAGTCAATATCTTTTCCCAAAGATAAGGGAGAATAAAACTTGGAGGCATAGGTTTAAGTGAGAGGGGAGAGATACAAAAGTGTCCGAAGGGGTAATTTTTTCACAGAAGCTGATGAGTTTCTGGGAAAAGCTGTCAGAGATAGTAGTGGATCAGTGTGAGGAATTGGGACTAGCTTAAGGGTTTTAAAAAAAGGGAAGGCAAGGAAGAGTTGGGCCAAAGGGCTTATTTTCATGTTGTAAACCTTTGTGATTCTGTGTTGCTTTTGTTGTTCATCCATTGTTATCGATGTGGACCTTAACACAATTAGTCATTTTCAGGCTGGTTGTGATGTGTCTGAAGATGACTGATCGGGTCAATTCAGGCACAGAATATCCTGGCACGTATTGGACAGAGTTGTGTAGATACTGTAGTTGTTGCACTGGTGGCTCTGGACTTGCACAGCTTGTGATTAAGTTGTGCTTCAGCAATAAACCTTGCTTTGTAAGCTTGACAGCCTTGGTGGATGAGGCAGCACCAGGTAGATATGCCAGCGTTTTGCAGGTGGTTGTCTCTATGTCAGGCGACTTCAGGGAGCCCTTGAGTGTGTCTTTGAAATGTTTCTTCTGCCCTCCTTGTGACTGCCTTCCAGCAGAGAGTTCCCCAAGAAGGACTGCTTGGGTATGTGCTTGTCTGACGTATGGATGGCATGACCTGCTCATCGGGGTCTGCACTGTCATCGGCAGTGAGTGGACTAATGGTAGACTTGCTGTAAAGAGAACTTCAGTGTCTGGTACTTTGTCTGATACATAATATTCTGTGAAGACAAGTCATGTGGAAATGATTGAGTTGTCTTGCATATCTTTGATGCACAGTTCACGTTTCACGGGCATACAGGAGAGTAGTGAGTACCATGGCACTGTAGATCTTAAGATTTGTTGTTGGGCTGATTCATCAATGTTTCCATACAGTGGAGCGCTGTCTACCAAAAGCAGAACTTGCCTTTGCTATTCTGCAGTTAACTTCTATATCAACAGTTACTACTTGGCAGAGGGTGCTGCCAAGATAAGTAACTAGTCCACTGCTTGTAGTTTCTGCCCTTTGACTGTGATTATGGGTTCTGTGTATGGTGCATGGAGAGCAGGCTGCTGCATGACTTTGGTCTTTTTAATGTTGATGGTGAGTCCAAAGTTGTCCCAAGCTGTGGAAAATTTGTCTGTCCTGACTTGCACCTCTGGCTCTGAGCCTCTCAGCATTCTAATCAGCAATCTGTGACTGTCTGTGTTGATATGTGTGTTATTGCAGACCAGAACACTGCATTTGCCTGACGAAGACACAGAGTGTCGAAAGCTCGCATATTTACTATCAAATAAATCGGTTGGATTTAAAATTGGTATTGCTAGATTCTTACTGAGTTCTCTCTGAGCCAGTATACAGGGTGCAGTCATCGGCAAAGAGGAAGGCTCTCAGAACAGTCTACATTACTAATTCTGTAGGCTCCTGATTAACTACTGTTGGTTTGATGGTGAGAAAATGAGGGAGGTATAAGGTCTTCGTGTTAAGAATTGTTAAGCTATATAGTTATGATGAACCACAGCATTTGTGGATACTTGGTTTTGAGTTACTAGTCCATGTTATTCAGTATGATGGTAATTGCCACAAAATGTGGAGACTGTCCTCAGTCTTAAATTGGGACATTGTCTCCACAAGGACAGTACAATAGTCACTCCTGTCAGTAATGAGCAACTGCATCCAATGAGTAGTTGATGAAGCTGAAGTTATTTAGGCTTTTCCCACATTTTGGTCCTCTTGCTAGTTGTCTCAAGCTCAATATGGTCACTGAAGTCTTGGTCAGCAGTCATACTATGAAGCTATATTTGGTAGCAGACATTGAAATCCAACCCCTTTCACTCCCCACCCCCCCTCCAAATTCTGTTCCCTTGCTTTCCCTTGTGTCCTCTACGTGCTGTTTAATGTAGAGAAATATGATTCATCGGCTGTTGAAGCTGGTCGGTCATCCCCCTGATTGCCCATATATCATCTGAAGTTGAGACATTATGGGATCCGGAATCAGTATTGAGGACACTTGAGGATCATTATCCCCTGACTGTGTTGTACAAAGATAACTCTCCAAAACCCAACCACTATAAGCATGCCACAAATGAGGAGTGAAATGGAAATGTCTCCAGTTGTCTGGATGAATGCAGTTCCAATACTCTGATGAAGCTGGACACGTCCAGGACATGAGCAATCTGTTTGATTGACACCACATCCAGCACCCTGTACAAGATGCACTGCAGCAAGTCACCAAGACTCCTGGAAATGCACCCTCACACCCTGCAAGCTCTACCTGCTTGAAGGACAAGGACAGCAAATGAATAGGAGCAAAGCACCTTCAAGGTATCCTGCACTCCACCCCATGACTGTGCCTTCACTCTGGCTGGGTGAATATCCTGCAGTTGCCTTACTAACAGCGGAGCACAATTATGTCAGGGTTCAGTAAGGCAACAGCACATCTCCTTGTCAAGGGCATTTAGGAATAGGCAAGAGAAATGCTGGCCTTCCCAGTGATTCTCAGGTCATGAGACAAACAAGATGTGGTGAAGTGGGTTAGAAGGGCAGAATGTTTACTTACCCTAGCGGTGTGGATTAAATCATTGACTCTTTACCTGCACGACAGCACAGTCCTCCCCTGCACTCCATGGACGCCAATTCCTTGGCTATCTCTCCCTAGGCTGCAATGGCCAGCTGGGATAGCTTCCTGAAGTCATCTCAGGAGCCGAGGACATCCTATCTTCCTGAATTTCTTCCAGGAGATGCCGTAGTGATGCATTGCTGAAGTGGGGAGATGGGACTCTCTGCCTCCTGCTCATTCTTTCCTCCTTCCTGTTAGTGAAGGCCTGTCTGGGTGTTCGGACATGACAACAGGGCATCTGACCTCTTGTTTGCCCCTTCATAAGACTCAACACAGAACGTGCACACACAAAGAATGAGGTGGAGCCATATTAAAATTACAGCCTACTCCATGACAGGAATCTTTCTCCACTACAAAAATATGGTGGGAAGGAAATATCTATTGTGGCATGATATGTAAATGCTGAGATTCTGTAGTTGAACCTTTGCTTTGATCACTGCATTGTTTTGAGAGTCTTGAGCCTCCTCACTTGACCACCATTGCTAGGATTCAACAAGGTTTTGCACAATTAGAGGAATTATGGGTACATTGGATTCTTTTGCATTTGGTCAGTATATAATGGAGTCTGAATCCTATTTTGGTTTTCAACTGTTTTGTATTTTAGTTCGACTTAAAATTTGAAATATAACTTGTGAAAATTAAAATGCAAATGCAAGGAAAAGAAAGATCTTTGGTCAATGTCACTGAATGGAAAAGTAATAGCTTTGTCATTTTGCTTAATTTTAAACTTACTCTAAGATTGCAGTGATTGCAATAAACGTACTTGGGGATGAAAATGTTATTGTTTGATTTCAAGCAAATAGCAAGACGTTTTCCAAAATATTTTCTTAACTCCTTTGAATACAAGCTGCAATAAATAGATAATTTATTTTTGAGGGCTTTGGGTTTACTTTCAATATGTCTGCTTGGTTCAATCCGTTTAGTAGCACTTTCACCTCTGCACCAGAAGGTCATGGGTTCAACTACACTTCAGGGGCTTGAGAACGTAATCTTGGCTAGTTTTTCATTGTACTACTGTGAGAGTATTGCATTGGAGGCAATGTTAAACTGAGGCTCTGTCCACCTGTTAAAGTTGATGTAAAAGATCCCATGGCAATAATGTTTCCTCTAGATTTCATGGCCACATTGTCTGCTAGCAGCCCAAAGGTTCCTATGCAGGCTGTGTACAGAATAGACCTTTCAAGATTATGCACGTACAATGCAGCACAAAAGAATTTTAAGTGCCTACACACTGAAATGAATCATACACGCACAACAAAAAAAAAACCGAAAGGGGCACACTGCCCAGAACTGTTTAAAAAATTCCAGGGGAGAAATCTTTGTATTTCTGGTTGAAAAATCTCTCCAAACTCTGAATAACTTGTTATATATCTTGTTGTTTGTGGAATCTTGCTATGTGCTGGCTAGCTGCTGTGTTTGCCTAGCTAATAATCATGATTATGCTTCAAACCTACTTCATTGTTTCCGAAATGCTTTGGAATGTTCAGAACACGTGAATGGTGCTAAATAAAAGCAAGTTCTTTCTATGTATGATTTTGTTTTGAACTAAGAGGACAGAATGCTAATTTCATTTTTTTTTCAGGAAAATTCTAGACATTATGTCCTCTGCCATTGAGTGGTAACAAGTATATTACATCCTTTCTAATCTGTAATCCCTGAGTTATTTCAAAATTCTTATCAAATTTGCAGAAGTCAGCCGTGAATTTTTTTTTTTCAAATGAATTATCATATGTGCTTTTTTCTAAAAAAAAAAGTTGTTGTTCTTGACTGAAAGCTTGAGGATTATTTCAGTTTGTGCCATGAACTCCAGCTAATCATGTTTTGAATGTCTCAGGCACAGTACATGCAGCTGGCAGTGGATTCCAAAACTGTTAAAAACATATTGGCCAAAGTTTTCAACTTGTTACACCAATAGAAACAGCATCTGTTTTATTTGAGGTGATGCCATTATTCCTGGCATGAACACAAAACAGCCGTAGTACCAACATGACATTATATCCCAATTCTTATTCAGCGCTGCCAAATTGGACTTGGCTCTCGATGCAAAAAGTCACTTGTTTTTTTCGCCCTTCAAACTGGAGTGCTCACATGATGCAGAGCACTTAATTTGGATGGGACAGATTGCTTGCATTAAAAAATCCAATAGTTTATTTCTATATTAATAAATCAGTGCAATTTGCTAAGAATAATGACCAAATGATGTAAAGGAGGTGTGGATGTTCCAAAGGGTCTACTTTATGATTCCCTGATAGCATATTTCAAGGTGAGAGGAGGGTGGGCTCTTAAAATAGAACAGGCGGTCTGCCTGCTTTAGTCACCAATTGGTGGTCATTTAAGAACTTTGTTCTGCCTCTGCTACAATTCTATCTGTGATGGGGGAGGGAGGAGACAAGGCAGGCAACCAAGCTGCATTCGTCATGTGGACAGAAAGGTTCACATGTCTCCTTTTGGGGGGTGGGGGCTGTTTCCTGATGCCTTGTGACACTTGCACCCCCCCCTCCCCTTCCCAACACCGTGTCCTCTTTTATCTTGGCTCCACAGTCCTCCCATCCCACACCCTCCAGTTCTCTTGCTGTGGGGTCTGCCAAGCATGCCCAACCAAAATCCTCAACTTAACAGAAATTCAGGATCCATCACGAGTTCTTTTCATGGATTGTCTGTTGTTGGGATGGTGTTAGTTGCAGAATGTTTCTATTAAAGGTGTCTTCTTAATCTTCTGTATGTTAATGTATTTTTGACTGCATGTAACAGTGTATAACTATACGGTAAAAGTACAGCACAGATATGGAGCTATCACCATCCTATGCCTCATCAGGTCTCTCAGTAACACCATACTGACTTTAGGTCTAGATCATGTTTCTTCTTAAATCACTATGCTCAGTCCCACATTAGCCTGCCTTCCCTGACACCTATAGTCTCAGTAAAGTTTTACAACACCAATTTTAAATCCAACCAATTTATTTGTAAGTAAATTCGCGAGCTTTCGACTCTATAGCCTTCGTCAGGCAAATTCAGTGTTCTGGTTTGCAATCGCACTCATATCATAACAGACAGTTACAGATTGCTGATTAGAATGCGAATCCTTACATCTAACCTGCTATTCAAGTGTTAAAGTGGCTAACAATGCGTGTGAAGGGAATCCTGAGCATTGGTTAGAGAATTGTGTATTTTCTCCAGACAGCACAGTAAGTGAGGTTTTTTGCTAACCCAGGCAAGTTACGGGGGTTACAGATAGTGTGTCATGAAGCCAAGATCCCTGTTAAGACCGTCCTCATGTGTGCGGAACTTGGCTATCAGTCTCTGCTCAGCAACTCTGCGCTGTCGTGTGTCACGAAGGCCCCCTTGAAGAAAATTTACCCGCAGGTCGGAGGCCGAATGCCCATGACTGCTGAAGTGTTCGCCCACAGGAAGGGAACCGTTTTGCCTGGTGATTGTTGAGCGATGCTCATTCATCTGCTGTCATAGTGTCTGCACGGTCTCCCCAATGTACCATGCTTCGGGACATCCTTTCTTGCAACGTATTAGGTAGACAACGTTGGCTGAGTTGCAAGAGTATGTACCGTGTACCTGGTGAACGGTATCCTCACTTTTGATGATGTCGTCCATGTCTATGATCTGGCATGTCTTGCAGAGGTTGCTGTGGCAGGGTTGTGTGGTATTGTGGTCACTGTTCTCCTGAAGGTTGGGTAGTTTGCTGCGAACAATGATCTGTTTGAGGTTGTGTGGTTGTCTGAAATCAAGAAGTGGGAGTGTGGGGATGGCCCTAGGGAGATGTTCATCGTCATCAATGATATGTTGAAGACTCTGGAGAAGATGTCGTAGCTTCTCCGCTCCGGGGAAGTGCTGGACAACAAAGGGTACTCTGTCCACCGTGTCCTGTGTTCGTCTTCTGAGGAGGTCAGTGCGGTTTATCGCTGTGGCACATCAGAACTGTTGATTGATGAGTCGAGCGCCATATCCTGTTCTCACGAGGGCATCCTTCAGCGTCTGGAGGTGTCTGTCACGATCCTCCTCATCTGAGCAAATTCTGTGTATACGGAGGGCTTGTCCAGAGGGAATGGCTTCTTTAACGTGTCTAGGGTGGAAGCTGGAGAAGTGGAGCATTGTGAGGTTGTCTGTCGGTTTTCAGTACAGTGAGGTGCTGAGGTGACCGTCCTTGATGGAGATGCGTGTGTCCAAGAATGCAACTGATTCTGGCGAATAGTCCATGGTGAGTCTGATGGTGGGATGGAACTTGTTGATATCATCATACAGTTGTTTCAATGATTGTTCACCATGAGTCCAAAGGAAAAAGATGTCATCAGTGTATCTAGTATATAACCTTGGTTGAAGATCTCGTGTAGTGAAGAAGTCTTGTTCGAACCTGTGCATGAAGATGTTGGCATACTGGGGTGCAAATTTGGTTCCCATGGCTGTTCCATGTGTCTGGTTGAAAAGCTGATTGTTGAAGGTGAAGACATTGTGGTCCAAGATGAAGCGGATGAGTTGTAAAATTGCATCTGGAAACTGACAGTTGTTGGCATTGAGTACTGAGGCAGTTGCAGCAATACCATCGTCATGGGGGATGTTGGTGTAGAACGCCAAGACATCCATTGTGACAAGGAGTGTCCCTGGTTAAACTGCTCCATGTGTGCTGAGTTTCGGTAGGAAGTCCGCAGTGTCAAGACAAAAGCTGGGGGTTCTTTGTACGATGGGTTTCAGGATGCCCTCCATATAGCCGGAGAGGTTCTCACACAGGGTCCCGTTGCCCGATACAATGGGACGGCCGGGTATGTTTGCCTTGTGTATCTTTGGGAGGCAGTAGAGATCTCCAATGCGGGGAGTACGTGGAATGAGAGCCTGGAGAGTGTTCTGAAGGTCCGGATCAAAGGTTTTGATCAGAGTGTTGAGTTGACAAGTGTGTTCTTTGGTCGGATCTGCTGGTAACTGTCTGTAGTGTTTCACATTGTTTAGTTGTCGGTACACTTCTTTACAGTAGTCCGTCCTGTTCAGTATGACGGTGGCGCCTCCTTTGTCTGCTGGTTTGATGACAATGTTGCGGTTGGTCTTGAGAGCACAGATGGCCTTGCTTTGTGCTTGGGTGATGTTCGGGACTGTCTTGTAAGTGCGGTTGATGAATCTGATGTTCACGCACCTCCTGATGGCTTGGGCATACATGTCCAGTTGGGGGCAGCGGCCTTCCGGAGGAGTCCAATTGGATTCATTCCTCTTCCGTTGCTGCACTGCGGATCCCTCTGTCGGCTGTTCTGGTTCATTAGCTATCTCATTGAGTCCGCTATGGCGAACACTTCAGCAGTCATAGGCATTCGGCCTCCGACCTGTGGGTAAATGTTCTTCCAGGGGGCCTTCGTGACACACGACAGCGCAGAGTTGCTGAGCAGAGACTGATAGCCAAGTTCCGCACACATGAGGACGGTCTTAACAGGGATCTTGGCTTCATGACACACTATCTGTAACCCCGTAACTTGCTTGGATTAGCAAAAAACCTCACTTACTGTGCTGTCTGGAGAAAATACACAATTCTCTAACCAATGCTCAGGATTCCCTTCACACACATTGTTAGCCACTTTAACACTTGAATATCAGGTTAGACGTAAGGATTCGCATTCTAATCAGCAATCTGTAACTGTCTGTGTTGATATGAGTGCTATTGCAGACCAGAACACTGAATTTGCCTGATGAAGGCTATAGAGTCGAAAGCTCGCGAATTTACTATCAAATAAATTGGTTGGATTTAAAATTGGTGTTGTAAAACTTTACTGAGTTTATCCCAGTCCAATGCCGGCATCTCTACATCATGACCCTATAGTCTCAGCAGTGACCACTACATTCTGATGCAACTTGAATCACCTTGGCCAGCAGCTATCCAGGATGGGACTTCTTTTGAGATGGTGGCAGAAGTCCCAATCTGACTCTATTACACTGATGATAGTCTTAATATCATTTCTGGGCAGCCAGGTTTCTGGGTTGTGCAATGCTGACCAACCTTTTGGTAGGGGGGATCAGGCAGGCAATTCATCCCCCTGTATATAATCCACCTTATAGAATGTTTCAGAAAGCAGTGTTGGCATGAAATATTACAAAACATAGCTTGCTAATCAAATAATGCAACTGTCCTCAACAAACAAAATGGAAACAATGGGTGGATTTTTCAGTCTCTCTCTCTCTCTCTTTCTCTCTCCCCCACCCCTGCCACTCCACTCAATGCCAACAACACCAGAAATTTCCACCTGAGGTCAATGGATCTTTAAATGGTGTGCCAAATTTTGCGTTCCACCCATGATGATTCTTGTGGCAGGTGGACCAGAAAGTTTATATTCATGTGAAAAGTAAGATATAAATATTACTGTTAAATATCACACATTTAAATGTATGAGATGTTATAAAAATGCGCTCAACAATTTTCTGCATACTGTATGTAAATCCTTTGAAACTGAAACAATATTGTGCAAAATGTGTAACGTTCTGAAGAAAGTGTTTAAAAATTATTTATTAGTCACAAGCAGATTTACATTTACTGTGAAAGGTCTTGTTTATCATTGAAATTGCTGTTCAGTTGTAGTGAATGAAAAATTATTATTGAGAAGCTACCTTTTAATATAGTTTTTTTGTTCTTTTCAGGGTTGTTTCCAGCTGTGTTAAATCTCGCTACCATGGCTGAAATCAGTGCCAATGCCACCTGCGGTCAAGATGGGCCTGAAATGTATTGTAAACTGGTAGAACATGTTCCTGGACGGCCATTTAGAAACCCACAGTGCCGAGTTTGTGACTTGAAAAGCAGAAATCCAAAGGGTATGTGACAGATTCCTTATGGAGACAGTTGTCAAGGAATTGTTTATTCTTGACTTATTACTGTCTGGGGTTTTTCCTGTTGAATGCACTTATGACGTCCTCTGTAATTATTTGGATGTGAGAGAGACAGTGCTTGCTCTTTAATTTTTACTTGGTGCTTAAGAGTCGGAAGTAAGATTCTTTTCTTTCTGAAGTTGGTAAACTTTTAATAACTTTGTTTGGATGTTTGAATAAACTATTATTTAGTTTAGTCTTCAAAAACTAAAATTGACCCATATGACAAAACTGGATCTGCAAACGAATCAGAGATATTGCATTTATGTATGATTGTTTAATGTTGATCATGGCATTTTGGATCGCAGCAAAATGATTGTCCTCTTGTAGTATAAGCATTTGAGTTTCCATTTTGTCCTTCTCTGTTTTAAAGAGCCTCTAGCTGCATTGTGGTCTTGTTTGGTAGTAACAAGCCTTCAAAGGAAGATCTCAACAAACAGCTCCTTTTTCATTCATTTGCTGGTGGTCCTGGTGGTAACCAGCAAATTTAAATGTTATGATCGATTTATTCAACTGTAGGCATGTTGATCCTATTTCTAACCTCATTCCTGTCCATAATAATTCTAATCCAATGTTATCATTCTGAAAAGAGCTGTTTTGCTAATTTACTCGAGTCCGTCGGAAAAACTCCCCTATCAGGTTGCCACAGTTCCACAGATCACAAAATAACCCATGTTCCCTTGTGAATGTGGACATAATGCATGATGCCATCCACCTTAACCTCTCTGCAGCTTGCAGTTTCAGAATCTTCCACCAACACCCGCCCTCCACTGTTCAGCTCCAAGATACTACTCTTGATTTTAATGCTACTTATCCATTTGTTGCAGAGCGCCCCCAGTAATGGGCTTCTCTTCACAATAAAGTGGATGAGCTCAGGGCCTGGATTGCTGCTTGGAAATGTGATGTGGTGGCCATTACAGAGACTTGGATGTCTCAGGGACAGGACTGATTACTTCAGGTGCCAGGATTCAGATGCTTCAGGGAGGGAGGTAAAAGAGGTGGGGGAGTGGCATTGTTGATCAGGGACAGTGTCACAGCTTAGAGAAGGAGGATGCCATGGAGGGACTGTCTACGGAGTTTCTGTGGGTGAAAGTTAGGAATAGCAAGGGGTCGAAAACTTTGCTGGATGTTTTTTATAGGCCGCCCAATAGTGACAGGGATGTTGAGGTGCAGATAGGGAAACAGATCCTAGAGAAGTAAGAGTTGTCGTGATGGGAGACCTTAATTTCCCAAACATCGACTGGAATGTCCCCAGGGTAAGGGGTTTGGATGGGGCGGAGTTTGTTAGATGTGTTCAGAAGGGATTCCTGACACAGCACGTGGATAAGTCTACGAGAGGAGAGGCTGTACTTGACCTGCTGCTGGCTAATGAACAAGGACAGGTGTCAGATCTCTCGGTAGGTGAGCATCTCAGGAATGGTGATCATAATTCTATCTCCTTCACAATAGCATCGGAAAGAAATAAGATCAGGCAGGTGTTTATCTGGAGTAGGGGGAAATATGAAAACATCAGACAGGAAATTGGAAGAGTAAACTGGAAGGAGATGTTCTTGGGGAAAAGTATTGAAGGAAGGTGGCGGATTTTCAAGGAATGTTTGTCTGGAGCTCTGCACGACTACGTTCCAGTGAGACCAGGAGGTTTTGGTAGGTGGAGAGCACCATGGTGCACAAAGATTGTGATGAGCCTGGTTAGGAAGAAAAGAAAGGTGTACAAAAGGTTCAGGGAGCTAGGGGATGTTAAAGATCTAGAGGCGTACAAGACTTGTAGAAGGGAGCTTAAAAAAGAAATTAGAAGAGCCAGAAGGGGTCACGAGAAGGCTTTGGCGGGGAGAATTAAGGAGAATCCCAAGGCGTTCTACAAATATGTGAAGAGTTAAAGGATGAGAAGAGAAGGGATAGGACCTATAAAAGGTGAAGGAGGAAAAGTCTGTGTGGAACCAGAAGAAATAGCAGAGGTGCTTAATAAGTACTTTGCCTCAGTATTCACAGTGGAAAGTGATCTGGGAGGTTGTACTGCAGGATTGCGGCAAACTGAAAAGATTGAGTATGTGGACATTAAGAAAGAGATGTGTTGGAACTGTTAAATTCCATCAAGGTAGATAAGCCACCAGGTCCAGATGGGATGTACCCCAGGTTACTGTGGGAGGTGAGGGAAGTGATTGCAGAGCTCCTGGCAATGATCTTCGCAACGTCGATGGAGAAGGGAGAGGTTCCGGAAGATTGGAGGATTGCGGATGTGGTGCCTATTTTCAGGAAAGGGAACAGGGATAGCCCAGTGAGTCTGACCTCGGTGGTCAGTAAATTGATGGAGAGGATTCTGAGGGACAGGATTTATGAGCATTTAGAGAAGTTTAGTATGATCAAAAATAGTCAACACGGCTTTGTTAAGGAAAGATTGTGCCTTATGAGCCAAGTTGAGTTCTTTGAAACTGTGACTGAACACATTGATGAAGGAAGAGCAGTGGATGTGGTTTATATGGATTTCAGCAAGGCGTTTGATAAGGTCTCCCATGCAAGACTTCTTAAGAAGGTGAGAGGGCATGGGATCCAAGGTGCTTTGGCCTTGTGAATCCAGAACTGGCTTGCCTGCAGAAGGCAGAGAGTGGTTGTGGATGGATCTTTTTCTTCATGGAGGTCAGTCACCAGTGGAGTGCCCCAGGGACCTGTTCTAGGACCTTGCTGTTTGTCATTTTCATTAATGACCGGGATGAGGAAGTGGAGGGATGGGTTAATAAGTTCACCAACGGTACGAAGGTTGATGGTGTTGTCGATAGTCTGGAGGGATGTCTGAAGTTGCAGCGAGACATAGATAGGTTGCAAGACTGGGCAGAGAAGTGGCAGATGGACTTCAACACGGATAAATGAGTGGTGGTCCATTTTGGCAGGACCAATGGGATGAAGGAGTACAATATCAAGGGTAGAAGTCTTGGCAATGTTGAGAAGCAGAAGGATCTTGGGGTCCGGGTCCATAGGTCTCTTAAATCAGCCCCACAAGTGGAGGATGTGGTCAAGAAGACATATGGTGTACTGGCCTTCATTAATAGAGGGATTGAGTTTCGGAGTCGGGAGGTAATGCTGCAACTTTATAAGACCCTTGTGAGACCCCACTTGGAGTGCTGTGTGCAGTTCTGGTTGCCTCAGTACAGGAAGGATGTGGAAGCTATTGAGAGAGTGCAGAGGAGATTTACAAGAATGTTGCCTGGATTAGGAGGCATGCCTTATGAAGACAGGTTGAGGGAGCTAGGTCTCTTCCTGGAGAGTCGAAGGTTGAGAGGCGACCTGACAGAGGTTTATAAGATGTTGAGAGGAATCGATAGGGTGGACTCTCGGAGGCTATTTCCCAGGGCTGAAATGGTTGCTATGAGAGGACACAGGTTTAAGGTGCTGGGGGGCAAGTACAGAGGAGATGTTGGATTTAAGTTTTTCACTCAGAGAGTGGTGAGTGAATGGAATCGGCTGCCATCAGTGGTGGTAGAGGCAAACTCACTGGGGTCTTTTAAGAGACTTCTGGATGAGTACATGGGATTAAATGGGATTGGGAGTTAAAGATAGTTCTATGGTCTGGTAAGTACTGCTATGATTGGCACAATTTGTGGGTCGAAGGGCCTGTTTGTGCTGTAGTGTTTTATGTTCTATAATATTGCCTTTGTCCACTCCGGCTGTTCAGAGGATCTCCTCTGGGGCTCTTTGGGGATCTGTCCTCTTCCTCAATGAGCCTTCTTCATCATTGTCTGTGTGTTTGTAGTATAAGAACAGGAGTAGAACATGTTGTCTCTTGACCCTCTTCTGCAATTCGATAAGATCATTGCTGATCTGTGACCGAGCACCATATACTAACCTTTGGCTCATATCATTTAATACATTTAGTTAATATATGTCTCAGATTGAAAATCAACCATTGATTCAGCATCAAATGCTATGTGAAGAAGGGAGTTCCAAATTTCAGCTACCCTTTTGACTGTTGAAGTGTTTCCTCATTTCACTTCTAAAATATTTCATAGAATCCCTAAAGCGCAGAAGGAGGCTATTTGGTCCATTGAGTCTATACCGATTACAATCCACCCAGATCCTATTTCCGGAAACCCATGCATATACCCCACTAATTCCCCTAATATTTGGGACAATTTAGCATGGCCAATTAACCTAACCTGCACATTTTTGGACTCTGGGAGGAAACTAGAGTACCCAAAGGAAACCCAAGCAGACACAGGAAGAATGTGCAAACTCCATATCATAGAACATAGAACATAGAACAATACAGCACAGAACAGGCCCTTCGGCCTTCGATGTTGTGCCGACCAAAATAAAAAGCAATGCCCCTCCAAACTAAACCATTCCCTTCTCTTCCATATACTTATCAACTAACCTCTTAAACGCCACCAAAATTGGCGCATCTACAACAGCTGCAGGCAGGGCATTCCACTCCCTAATCACTCTTTGAGTAAAGAACCTACCTCTGATATCCGTCCTATAACTCATACCCTTAATTTAAAGCTGTGTCCCCTCGTGCTAGCTTTCTCCATCCTAGGAAAAAGGCTATCACTGTCCACCCTATCTAAACCTCTAATCATCTTATATGCTTCAATAAGATCCCCTCTTAGCCGCCTCCTTTCTAACGAAAACAACCTCAAATCCTTCAACCTCTCTTCATAGACCTGCCCTCCATACCAGGCAACATCCTGGTAAACCTCCTCTGTACCCTCTCCAATGCCTCACATCTTTCTTATAATGTGGGGACCAGAACTGCACACAATACTCCAAGTGCGGCCGCACTAGAGTTTTGTACAGTTGCAACATGACGTTGCGGCTCCGAAATTCAATCCCCCTACCAATAAAAGCTAAGACTCCATATGCCTTCTTAACAACTTTATCCACTTGACTGCCTACTTTCAGGGATCTATTGACAAATACACCAAGATCCTTCTGTTCCTCAACACTATTAAGAGCCCTACCATTAGCCCTATACTCTACACATTTATTGTTCCTGCAAAGTGCATTACCTCACACTTTTCCACATTAAACTCCATTTGCCACCTCTCGGCCCAGCTCTGCAACTTGTCCAAGTCACTCTGTAAACTAAAACACCCTCTTCACTATCTACCACTCCACCAACTTTAGTGTCATCTGCAAATTTACTGATCCATCCCTCAATACCCTCATCCAGATCATTTATAAAAATTACAAACAGCAGGGGCCCCAAAACAGACCCCTGAGGCACACCACTCGTCACCGAACTCCACGATGAATATCTCCCATCAACCCCACCCTCTGTCTTCTATCTGCCAGCCAATTTCTAATCCAATTAGCTAAATCACCCTCTATTCCACACATCTGCATTTTCTGTAGAAGTCTTCCATGGGCCACCTTATCAAACGCCTTACTAAAGTCCATATATACTACGTCAACCGCCTTACCCCCATCCACCTCTTTGGTCACTTTCTCAAAAAACTCAATGAGGTTAGTAAGGCATGACCTACCCTTCACGAAACCATGCTGACTATCCCCAATCAATTCATTTCTCTCTAAATAACTATAAATCCTATCCCTAATAATTCTCTCCAATACCTTGCCCACAACAGAAGTAAGACTCACTGGCCTATAATTCCCTGGAAGGTCTCTCTTCCCCTTCTTAAACAATGGGACCACATTCGCTATCCTCCAGTCCTACGGAACCACACCCGTAACCAACGAGGACCTGAAGATCAGAGCCAGAGGCTCTGCAATCTCCTCTCTAGCCTCCCAGAGAATTCTAGGGTAAATCCCGTCCGGCCCAGGGGACTTATCCAACTTCAAACCCTCGAGAATTTCTAAAACATCCTCCCTATCTACTACAATACTTCCCAATTTGCAACCCTGTACCTCAGTGCTCTCCATAGCTACATTTCCAGCACTCTGCGTGAATACCGAAGAGAAATATTTATTCAGTGCCTCACCAATCTCTTCAGGCTCCATTGGTCGACAGTCACCTGAGGCCAGAGTTAAATCTGGGATCCTGGGGCAGAATAGTAGCCCCTGTACCAGCATGTTGCCCTAGTTGGTTCTAATTATTAGATTATGCTTGCGAGTCCTAAACTACTCGACCAGCAGAATTAATTTTCCATGTTGGCATTATCTGTTATAATTAATATCTTGAAAACTTTTGATCAAATCATTGCTAATCTTCTAAATTACAGGAAATACAACTCCAGTTTGTGTAATATTACTTCGTAATAAATTGCTTGGAGTCCAGGTATCATTCTGGTAAACTGAACCTGTACTCCCTCCAAGGACAATATCCTTCCTCACATTGGTGCCCAAAGCTGCTCACTGTGGTCTAAAATGAAAAGGATGACTCAAAAGCTTGTCAGTTTACTATCAAACAAATCAGTTGGACTTAAACTTGGAGTTGTCAGACTTCTCACTGTGGTCTAACCAGGGTTTTGTTTAGCTGTAGCATAACCTGTACTTATTAGGTATTTATTTTTCTGTACCCGTTCATGATGTTTTAATGATCTGTGCACATGCACCTCCAAATCACAGCTTAAGTAAATCATTTTTACATTCATATTTTACACAATTTGAGTTTGATCCTTTTTTTTATAGAACGACACCCCATAGCAAATGCAATCGATGGCACAAACAGATGGTGGCAAAGCCCTAGCATTCAAAATGGAATGGAATACCATTATGTGACCATCACTCTCGACCTGAAACAGGTAATGAACATAATAGCATGATAACTTTCAACTGCTTGTTATTTTAGTTCACTATCTTGTTCTCGTACTCCTACATCTGTTCCACTGAAACCCAGCAGAAGCTGGAGGAACAGCTTATTATTCTACAATAAGGCAATTTCTGACTTTCAGGACTCAACTCTGGGTTCAGCAATTTCAGACTGTACTTCGTTCTTTTCTGTTGCCAAGTGCCAGTCCTTATTTCATTTTTACTTTCAGCCTGAGCTGACATTTATTCTGCTATTAGCACCTGCTTTAAACCTATGTTTTGTTCTTGACTGCAACCATTAACACAACTTTTGGCTTTTGTTCCTTGAAATGCTTGTTCTTTAACCTTCTCCAAAATCAAACCTATCTATGACCTTCCCTTTTGTTCCACCCCACCTGAACCACCCTCTTTAAATATCATGAAAGCATTCCTACCTCTCTCCCGTTCGAAAGAAGAGTCATACTGGACTGAA
Organism: Sphyrna mokarran; assembly: GCA_024679065.1. Classification (NCBI taxonomy): domain Eukaryota; kingdom Metazoa; phylum Chordata; class Chondrichthyes; order Carcharhiniformes; family Carcharhinidae; genus Sphyrna; species Sphyrna mokarran. The sequence continues at coordinate 68,251,074 of JAGIQG010000005.1, forward strand.
AATGTCAACTCCGTTCTTCTCTCTCCACAGATGCTGTCAAACCTGCTGAGTTGTTCCACCATTTTTTGTTTCGATCGCAGATCTCTAACATCTGCAGTTTTTTGATTTTATTTAACTAACATGTTCATCAATTATGTACGGTATTTATAGAACCTAGATGAATGGTAGAAGATACACAGTAATTAGTAAGTAATACAGAGGATAATACAGCAAATGCTGGAAATTTGAATTGAAAACAGAAAATTCTATGAATATTCTGATAGGTGTGCAGGTTCTTAAGAATATAAGAAATAGAGCAGGATTAGGCCACCTAGCCCCTCAAACCTGCCCACCATTCAATAAGATCATGGCTGATCTGAAAGTGGTTCAGTTCCACTTACGCGCCTGCTCCCCATAACCCTTAATTCCCTTATTGATCAGAAATCTATCTCCTCGTGACTTAAACATATTCAACAAGTTAGCCTACATCGCATTGATGGGCAGAGAATTCCAGAGATTCACCATCCTCTGAGAGAAGAAGTTCCTCCTCAACTCTGTTCTAAACTGACTCCCCCTTATTTTGAGGCTGTGCCCTCTAGTTCTGGTTTCCTTTCTAAGTGGAAAGAATCTCTCTGCCTCCAAACTATCTAGCCCCTTCATTATCTTGTATGTCTCTACAAGATCAACCTTCAGTCTTCTAAACTCCAACGAGTACAGGCCCAATCTACTCAATCTCTTCATAAATTAACCCCCTCATCTCTGCTGTCAACCTGGTGAACCTTCTCTACACCCGCTCTAAGGCCAGTATATCCTTTCATAAATAAGGAGACCAAAATTGCACACAGTGCTCCAGTTGCAGCCTCATCAGTACTCTGTACAATTGCAGCAAGACCTCCCTGCTTTTATATTCCATCCCCCTGCAATAAAGGCCAATATTCCATTTGCCTTCATGATCACCTGCTGCACCTGCAAACTGACTTTTTGTGATTCATGCACAAGGTCCCCCAAGCTCCTCTGCAGAGGAATTTATCACCATTTAAATAATAGTCCATTTTATTATTATTCCTTCCAAAGTGGATAACCTCACACTTACCAACATTATACTCCATTTGCCAGATCCTTGCCCACTCACTTAGCCTATCCAAATCTCTCTGCAGACTTTCCGCACCCTCCACGCAATTCGCTTTCCCACTTATCTTTGTGTCATCAGCAAACTTTGTTACCCTACACTTGGTCCCCTTCTCCAGATCGTCTGTGTACATGGTAAACATTTGAGGCCCCAGCACTGATCCCTTCAGGATGCCACTAGTCACCAACTGCCAACCAGAAAAGCACCCATTTATTTCAACTCTCTGCTTCCCTGTTAGATAGCCAATTGTCAATCCATGCTAACACTTTACCCCAACTTTGTGCACTTTAATCTTCTGCAGCAACCTTTTGTGAGGCACCTTATCGAACGCCTTCTGGAAATCTAAAAACACATATCCACTGGTTCCCCTTTGTCAACCACACCCGTTACATCTTCATAAAAATCCAGTAAATTCGTCAAACATGACTTCCCTTCATGAATCCATGCTGTCTGCTTAATCGAACCACTTTTTTCCAGGTGTCCTGTTATTTTTTTTTTAATGAGGAATTCCAGCATTTTCTCAACTACTGACATTAAGCTAACAGGCCTGTGGTTACCCGCCTTTTGTCTACTTCCTTTTTTAAACAGTAGCGTCACATTAGCTGTTTTCCAATCAGCCAGCACTTCCCCAGTCCAGTGAATTTTGATAAATTACTACTAATCTATCTGCTGTTACTTCTGCCATTTCTTTCAGTATCCTGGGATGCATTCCATCTGGACTTGTCAACCTTTAGTCCCATTAGCCTACCAAGCACTACCTCTTTAGTAATAGTAATCGTTTTAAGGACCTCACCTCCTACAGTCCTGTGACTGTCAATTTTTGGTAAGCTATTTGGGTCCTCTACTGTGAAGACAACAAGACACAAAAAACTTGTTTAAGGTCTCGGCCATTTCCTTGTTTCCCACCACTCGCCTTCTAAGGATCCAACATTCACTTTAGCCACTCTTTTCCTTTTTATGTATTTGTAAAAACTTTTACTGTCCGTTTTTATGGTTTGCGCTAGTTTAATTTCACAATCTATCTATCTTTTCTTTATTGCTTTCTTAGTAGTTCTTTGTTGTTTTTTAAAGCTTTTCCTATCTTCTAATTCCCCACAGGTTTTGGCCAGTCTGTATCTCCTTAGTTATCCATGGCTGGTTATTCTTTTTCTTGCATTCCTTCTTTATCGCTGGAATATATTTTTGCTGAGTACTGAGAAAAATCTCCTTAAAAATCCTCCACTGTTTCTTAGCTGTCCTATCAATTAGTCTGCGCCCCCAGTCTATATTAGCCAATTCTGACTTCATCCTATTTTACTGCCCTCTGTTCAATAGAGGACACTGGTTTGGGACCCTACTTTCTCACCCTCCATCTGTATAAGAAATTCAACCATATTGTGATCACTCATCCCAAAAGGATCCCTCACAAGAAGATCTTGAATTCTACTGTCTCATTACACAGGTAAGAGAGAGAGAAATGAAGTTAATAGGTGAATGTAATAGACGTAGCTGGAAAGTCAGGAGGAAATGCTGCTGCAGCCTTTTTCAAAAGCACTGATGTAATTCAATTGTGATCCTATAGCTAATTGGTGTTGGGGCTGATATCCAAATCCTATCTTTCCCAGAGCTATTGACGAATTGGAATGCAGATGGTTATTCAGGCTCAGCACTGTAGCCGAGTGAACTGGCCACTGATGGGACCTGGACAATGTCCAGGTTAGCCTGACAAGTGGCAAGTGATGTCCATACCGCACAAGTGCCCAGGCAATGACCATCTCCAAAGATCGAGAATCAAATAATCCCCTTTGACATTCAATAGCATTCCTGAGGCTGAATCATTTATTATCAACATCGTGGGTCATCTTTGAGAAGAAACTAAGCTGGAGTAGCCACTAAATACTGTGGCTATGAGAACAGGTTAGAAGCTGTGAATTCTTTGGAGAATAACTTCTCTCTAGACTCCCCAGAGCCTGTCCACCATCTACAAGGCACACATCAGGAATGTATTAGAACACTCTTGACTTGCCTGGATGAGTAAAGTTCCAACAACTCCCAAGAAGCTTGGGTAAAAAGCAGCCTGCACCACACTGACAAACATTCACTCCATCCACCACCAACATAAGCAGTCTGTACCATCTACATGATGCACTGCAGGAATTCACCAAAGTTCCTTCGATACTGCTTTCCAAACCCATGACCACTACCAACTAGAAAGATGAGGATGCAGACACATGGGAATACTATCTGGAGGTTCCCCTCTTAACCACTCATTATTCTGACTTAGAAATATATCACTGTTCCTTCATTGTCATTAGGTTAAAACCCAGGAATGCCTTCCGTAACAACGTTGTTGGTGTTCCTATATCAAATGGACTGCAGTGCTGAAGGAGGTAGCTCACCACAATCTTGTTTAGGGTCATTCAGAATGAGCAATGAATTCTGGCCTATCCAGTAATACCTACATACATGAACAAATAAACAAAAGGTTGATTGGGGACAGCTAATTCAGGCAATTATGAAAGAGACTGCACAGTTAAGGGAAGTATGTATGGCTTATTGGGACCACCTGACAAGTGGGTTTTTCGGGTAGTCATTGTTGAGCATGGTGGGACCCTATGCAGGTAGAGGGGACAGGGAAAATGGTGGTTGGCAGAACAGGAGGCGCATTCCATGCGCGCCAAGATGCTCAATCAGGCAAGCTCCCTTCCTAAGGAATCCACAAGGAAGATGCCAATTTTTATTGACTGGCCTTCCACAAACCATTAATTGGCCAGTAAGGAGCCTGAGTTGGCCTTCAGAAGGGAACACTGTCCTCAACTTTCCCTGTTGCTGAGTGAATTAATTACGTGGCATCGTCAAGTTGACTGACATTCCAAAACCCTTTTTCTCCTGATCTCTGGCACTCCTGATTCTCTGGCTCTTCTGCTTCCCAGCTACTCTTGAGTACAGTATTAAATACTGTCCATGTTTCAGGAAAATGCTCTTTTGTTTGAATTTGTTTGCAGCATGAAGACTATGGCCTCAAAATGACCTGACAAGTCACAAACTCACTTAATCATGAAGACTTCTTACTTACACCTCCATAACATTACCCTATTCCAACACCCTCCCTCAGCTCATTTGCTAGTGAAACCTTCATTTGTGACAATTCCAATCCTTTCCTGGCTTTCCATGTGCTCACCCAAAATTCTGCTGTGTGCATCTTAATTTATTCCAAGTCTCGTCACCAATTCCCCTTGTATTTGGCATCCTGTATTATTCCTGATCCAATGACACCTCAATTTTAAAATCCAGATCCATGTTTTCATGCCTTTCCCTTCACACTCTCTATACCTCCCCCAGCTCCATGAGCCTTTGCAAAGTCTCTGTTTCTCCTTCCCTAAACCTCCCTGTCCCTCTATTTCTTTCTCTCTTTTTATTTAAGATGATCTTTAAAACCTACCTCTTTGATCAACTCTCATCACCTGACCTGATATCACCACCTGTTGCTGAGGTTCAAAAATGTTTTAATTGATGTGTGCTAATGAAACATCTTGGGACAACTTTTAAAATGTTAAGCGCTCTATATAAATGCAAATGGTTATTTATTCATGTGTCAGCAAGTAATGACTATTGCAATAAGGATTGCAAACTGCCGAGAAATAACACATTTTTGTAAGTTATGTCCATTCAGCTGTTTCCCTGATAATAGACTAAATTGATGTTTTAATTCATTGGTGGTTTGCACTCATCACTGATTTAAACCCCAGATTAGAAAATGCAATGTGGCACTAAAATAGATGAAGCAACTTACAATATCAAGAACACTACTTTCTATCCCTCACTAAGCCAATGTGAAAATTTTTGATACCTGGAAGGCAAGCCCTTTTGTCTTCATATAGCACGTTCACAGCATTTGACCCAAAATGTATCTGTGCATGTCCAGGTTGAATGTGTTGCACAATATAGTCAGAGAATGATTTCAGTCTTGCTGGTGCCCCATTTTGGTGACTTGTCATCAGAAATCAGCCCGCTGTGACTTTTAGAGCAGCCTTAGATGGGCAGTTTTCCATCTCAAAATTGTCAGCAGCCTAATAAATATGTTTAAATGAGAATCATATTGTTTTCTGGACCTGACAGTTATTTTTCATACTAATCAACACTGCCCTACCGCAACCAGCAGACGTATTGTGAGCAGTACATTCTGAGAGATGTTGCATCAAGGGGCATTTGCCCACTTTCATGTAGATTTCTGCAGAAATCTTTCACAATCAGCTTGCTGTTAGTTCATTCATTTTAAGCTTAAAAGAAATACTTGTTTACTGCTTATTGTAGCTGGACAATTTCCATAAAGTTTGCAGGGGAATAGCAGCTTGATTTTCTGAGGACAAAATTGGATCATATTGGTATTCCATCAAGCATAGAAGGAGAGGCAACAGTAACAAGTGGAAGAACCACATGGGATTTCAACTGCTGGGAGTCCATTGAGGAGAGCTTGCAGAGTTAACAACTCTCAGCTTCACAGAGTCTTGGTAAAGAAAGAACTGATATATTTTCTAAGATACTTTTACAGAACTGTGATTTCTCAGTGCTGGGGACCAGGTTCGATTCCCGCATGAGTGACTGTGTGGAGTTTTCACGTTCTCCCCATGTCTGCATGGGTTTCCTCCAAGTACTTCAGTTCACTCCCACAGTCCAAAAATGTGCAGATTAGGTGGATTGGCCATGCTAAATTGTACATTAAGTGTTAGGGGGATGTCAGGGGGATTAGTCGGGTAAATATATGAGGTGACAGGGAGAGGGCCTGGGTGGGATTGTTATTGGTGCAAGCTCGATGGGCTGAATGGCCTCCTGCACTGTAGGGATTCTATGATTATGATTCTATGATCTAGCATGGAATTCCCAGTTGCAGTATGGGTATGTAGGGCTGGATTTTAGAGACACCAGCTGTCAGATCAGGGGCTGTAATATTAGGCACCATAACATGGACACTATTCCTGGCACCTGCCCGCCCATTTTTGCTGACACCTTACCAAGGAAAGGTGGCATGGTGGTTAGCACTGCTGCCTCACAGCGTGAAGGACCTGAGCTCAATTCCAGCTTTGGGTCATTGTATGTGTGGAGCTTGCACATTCTCCCCATGTCTGAGTGGGTTTCCTCTGGGTGCTCTGGTTTTCTCCCACAGTCCAAATATGCATGAATTAAGTTGATTGGTGATGCTCAATTGGCTTTAGTTTCAGGGAGATTAGCAGGATAAATATGTGTGGTTACAGGGACAGGACCTGGGTGGGATTGTTGTCAGGGCAGGTTTGATGGGCCTCAGGGCAGGTTTGATGGGCCACATGGCCTCTTTCTGCACAGTAGTGATTCTATGATGAACAAGTAATCATAAAGCCCACGTGCCAGTGGGCCAACTAAGGCCGTTTAGTGACCACTGAGGGGGCTGCTGTTGTGATTTTACCTGTGGCAGGAGAGGCCCACAACAGCCATATAACCTAGCATGTTGCACTGCTCAGACTGGAGACTAGTTCAGGGTGAAGGTATTTCCATTCCAGGGCTCTGTGCTCATCAGAGGAATCCCCTATTTATTCCCACCCTGTGTTTTTCCCCACCCCGATGGTCCTTGCCCATCCACAACAGTGATACCTTGACTTACTTTACATCTGGGGGTCTATTGCACTTGCCTTCTTCAGGACTGGCTGTATTCTCAGCAGTGAACATTGATCCCCGTGGTATTGCTGGGATTGGAAGACTGCCAGTCAATCTCTTGGAGATGGGACTTTTTCCCATGACATTGGCTAAATGACTATGGGTGGAGGAAAGGGGATTTAAAATTATGATGAATGTTTCTGACTGATGACCTTACATCAGAATGTTGATGAAAGTTAATTAACGTGAAACATTGAGCTGGATGTTATGTTTCCCTGCCTACAGATTTAAATATAGGACACATGAAATATAGTAGGTGGCTTTCCTGCCACCCATTTGCACACTCCTGATCTTTCTGAAATTTTACAAGAGTGGGGGATGCATTGGGCTCACTTGCACTTCCTGGTAAAATCCAATCTATTAATTCTGTTGACCTCTCCACAGATGCTGATAAACTAGCATTTCCTTTTTGTGGTTCGTTTCCCTAGTTTCTGCCCTGCTGCGATACCTTGATTCTCTTTTGGGTGACCTGGTCCCTACTTGGCTAACGGACACAAAAATCACAAGTTCTCAACATGCTGGATGAAAGATGTTACCCAGATAAACCAATAAGTAATTTATCTAGTCTGTAGGGAATAAGCAATTTTGTTTCACAGATTAATAATCTTTAATGAGCTGCCCTTAAAGTTGCATGTTTGTATTTTTTAAAGCAGTGCTTGTAAGTCTATCATTTTTTCAAATCTATTCTGCAGAAAAAAAGGTCAAAATCTTCTAACATGTCACAGAACTCCATTCCCAATCAGATATTTTAATATTAGGAGAGAATGGACAGTGACATTTATTCTTTTAGGATTTAATGTATACAACATATCCTTCACCTTGCACCAGTCCTGAACATCTTTCTTGCTGACACTGTATTTATGGTGAGTAGCCATGGTCCTGCCATTTTCTTCTGCATATTGTACAACTTTGAGTTTGAATGCTGCTCTGTAGGATTGACCTGAGATGACTGAAAGTATTTTGGAATGAGGCATCGGGTTTGCTTGGATTTATTCATGAAGTATTGACATTTAAAATCCACTTAAAATGGTAGACAAATTAAAGCAGTGAGGTCCAATGTTCAGGGGAAATAAAAGTGGGTAAGGAAAAACATGGTATTTAGGAGTCTGATTGAAACCTGACCCCTGTGTTATAATGCAACTTTTATGTTGACTTCTACCTGAATTCATGTGAAAGCAAGTTGCATTTTATTGTGTCCAAATATGCTCCTGCGGAAACTGGTTAGGAAGAGAGAAAATTTGATGTAACCACAGCTCAGATGAAAATTACAAAGTTAGATGAAACATAATGATAACAGCAAGAGTGGAAGAAATGAATAAATTAATTGACAACAAGTAATTGTTTGTGATTTTAATTGAGCTCGTGGGTAGAGATGAAAAGATTCCCACATTGAAACTTGTAAGGATATGTGGAAGAACAGAATAGAAGAACATAAGAGGAAGGCCACCCATTGTGCCTGGCAAAAATGATTTTTTGAACAGGAACATGTCCAGTGATTGTGCTCAGGACGCAATGTATTGTGATTTTCCTTCAGTTGTGGTGTAAAATAAAACATTTACATATTATTTCTACAAACATGAAAATTCATATTCTTCAGAATAAGTCTATTTATATTCCAAATGGCACAAAGTTAGAGGCTATGAATTGTATTTATCACCAAAAAAGATTGAGATTTCCTTCAACAATTGATGTATTATGCTCTCTTTAGCTATTCTAGATGGTTTTCATTTAGTATGGACACAACATGAATTAAAGAAAGGTAAAAATTTATATTTTATAATTCCCCTTCTAAGATTCTGACAGTTTTTTTTCTTAGCTCCTCCTCTTCTGAAGGCAGTGATTCGTTCTGGGGTACAGGTCCACGATTATTGCAGTTCCTGACACTTTGCCCAAGGGCTATTTTTTAAATGTGAGCCTTTGCAGTAAGCACTTGTGTTTAATTGACTTGGCTATTATTTAGGTGTTTGCTGAGCATAAATGTAAATATGCTTTCAAAAAATTGAAGTGTCAATTTAAAAAAAGACTGAAAAGCTGGCAGCACTAGTTTTAAGCTGCTGCAAGGATCATGGCCAGGAATATCCTCTGAGATGATGCCACTGTCACAACCTGGTTGGGTAAATAGGTTTTTCAATGCACTTCTGGCAATGTTTTGGTGGAGTGGTAATTGAGAAATATCCAGCCAATAATGTTATCAGTGTAAATAAAAATTGAATTATTTAAGTTAAGATCATAAGCATACTCATGTAAGTTATATTTTTTCTCATTTTCATATTATTATGATTCATGTTCATGATCCATTCTTAGTTATAGTGCCCAGCAGCCCTCTGGTAATTAATTATAATATCTGTTCCTTGGGTACGTTCATAACACAATGCAAATCCTTCCAACACGCCAATGGATGGCAATAAGAGCAGGAGAGACCCCTGGTCAGTTGTGCTTGATATGTAGTGGCATCCCTCAAGCCAAAAGCCTTGGAGTAGAGTAGTGAACTGTTGGGTGAATTACTAACAGTGGAAATGGATGAAAGTCAGCCTTAATACACCATTAGGTGCAGGAAGGAGATGACCTGGTTACCGAGTATTGTTATTTGTTTGAATTGAACCCAGTTCTAGTTTTATGTGAGTGGCTGAAATTATTCTTAATGTTGTCTTTAGCAGGATCAGTTGGATTTTATGGGATACCATATTCCCCATCCTTTCTAACAAAAATCAGTCAGGAGTCCACCCTTGAGAAAGCCGGACGCCTTGCAGCCATTTTGTGCTTGGTGGGGTGTTAATGGCTCAGGGCAAGACCTCTCCTGCCACTTTGGGATGAGGTCTTGGCTTCACAAACTGCTGGCCAATCAAATTGGCTCCAGAGTCCAAGCAGTGGTGTGCTTTGTGTATCAGTGGGTCTCAGTGAAGGATGTGAAGGGACAAATTTGAGTGATTAAAGCTGAGGATTAAAAGGGGATGTTCTTGGGCCTTTGTGGGAGAGGAATGCTTTGATGGACATGGTACCCATGAATTGCCCCCAACATTGCCTAGTGACAAGAGATCCAGTAAAAGCTGTTGGGCTACCTGCTTGGTGTGGGTCATGGGGGCAAGATGAAGCACTTCAAAGGCCATTAATTAGCACGTAAGGACTTCAACAGGCACAAGTTTGTATGTATCCAACAGCTCCACTGCCCATGTAAAATGGGAGGAGGTCAGGAACAAACAGGGACTTTGAGCTTTTGCTTCAAATACATTGGCATGTATTCTTACCAAATTAAATAATGTAGTGATTTAATGCTTAAGTAATGTACATGAATTTGACATGCATGTTAATAATGTGTTAAGAATAATGCAGAATTTCAACTCCCTGTTAATCATACCTATTTATTGTTAGAACTAGCTCATTGGATAATGATCGGCAAAAAGACCTCAATCTTTTTGAGGAAAATGAAACCAATGAAACCAAACCAATTGCTTGGGATGATACAACGTTAGATTGCATTTTCAAGTATGTTTCCTAAAGACATAATGGAACATAAACAGCAGTGTAGCAAACTGGATGCATTCATCACACCTCACTTTTCAGACAGCAGTTGAAAATATATACTGTAAGCATGTGGAACTTGATAGGCAACTGACGGATTTTTCCAGCTGACAAGATATTATAGAGGTGAAGGTTAAGAATATTGCCTGTCAACTTAAGAATAAATCACTTATGTATTGACAGCATATGCCAACTTTGACTGTCATTCACTTTTCACCTCCAAATGTTTTTATGTTTTATGCAACTTTAGAACCACATTTTTAACTTAAACTTCTTTGGGTGCCAGCTGTCAGAAGAGTAAAGTTTTGAGAAGTGAACAAAACATTTATAGTGCAATGTGATCAGATGAGAATCATTGATGATATGGTAATCATTAAAACACAACTTAAAAATTTAACTAGTTTGTATGGACAGCAGTAGTTATTTATGTGATAATTTGGTTGGAAATTGTCTTTCGAGTGCCAGAATCCCAATCTTCAAAATGGGAGATTTCCCTTATTTGTTGTTCAAAGCAGTTTCCTCTCATCCTTATAGCCCACCAGGGCATCATGCCTGAAACAAAGCTGGCAAGTGATTTGCTGCCAGCCCTCGAGCAAACTTCTTCTTTGATAAGTCATTAGAAGCTTGATGAAGTTGATTTGCTCCTTGAACTTCCTTTCTTCCAGCTGGCAAGAACTTGTATCTTTCCTGGGATTAATCAAGACTGGAAACTTGCTATGTGGAGAATCACAGATGCTAATTGACATTAGTACTACTTTGTAGTTGAGCATTTTGGTGCATCAGTGTGTTGCAAACATGCCAGTTACTTACATCAGTGACTATTAAATGTGACATTTGCAATCTCACTTAGATAAACAAAATTCTGACTAAATAAGTCAATGAATACATTGTCCTTGTCTATGAAACAATAATTTAAAAAATCACAACCACCACTGAACAGAAATAACTCAATTAACATGAAGGAATTGCTATTGGGAAAAGTTCCATTTTGAATAAAATCCCAGAAATATTATTAATTTGTTTTTTAACAAAGGCTAGAAGATTTATACTTATTAGAATGGTGTTTTTTTTAAGAATTAATTCAGTGGGAGATAACCCATTTTGGATCTTTGTTACCAAAACAGAACTCTTCCCAGATACGGAGCTATACTTTAAAAGTAATAAATAAGAAACATGACTAGTAATATTTTTTATCAGTTGTCATTCTCCCTCAGGGTTATAATTGTAGTGCTTAGATTGTTGTGCTTTACAGAAGATCATTTAAATTCAGATAATTTTCCAAATATGCACTGGGCATCTTGCCCACTTTGAGTACATACTTGAAATTCAGGCATACACTTTGCATAATTTTCTTACTATTATTTAATGCACACTGGAACTTCTGATATGTAGCCTCAGTGTAGGAGGTTCATTGCCAGGAATGCCAAGTTCAGACTTTACCCTGCTACTGCTAACATAGTTTATTGTCCTTTGTTGAGAGAAATACTGGTGTGTTGCCTATTTGTAAGTTTGAAATTCCAACAGTGCTGATGAAATATTGCAAATATATGAATCCAGAGTTTCCATGATGTATTTTACGCCTCTATGATACTTCTAAAACAAATTGTTACATTGGCCACTGCTTATTGGAGGAATCTGGCACAAGTAATTGACAAAAGTTGCACTGTTGAACTTGCAGGGCTCTGCAAAATCGAGTCACAAGGTTAAAGCAGGAAAATTGCTCTTCCAGGCGCTCTCTCAAATTAATTCCCAAGATGTCTTAACAATACTATTATTATACTTGTACACGATTTTGAATGTTTCAGTGATATCTGTGCCTGGAGGATGCCAGGAATGGCCACAGTCAGAGATGAAAATATGCAACTCATTCACATTCCCAAACAGTTCTTGGAAGGCATTGAAGACAGGAGAAACAAGTGTGGATGCCCTTAAGTTATGTCCTAAAATCAGATTTGCTGTAAAGTGATATCTTTGATACTGACTGTACCTCCATTTCCCCAAGCTGCAAAAGTTTTATCAGATGTTCAACATCCATTGCAGGGTGTTGCGGGGCATTTTCAGGGACTAGGCATTGCCAAAAACTTCAGCTAACACAAAGACTTATGAAACCAGCATCCTGATTAAAGATGCATCTTTATTTGATCAATGATCAAAAGGAGAGATGAGCATTGAGCAGTTCAATGCCTCAGTACAAGAGAAGGTCTTAAGCATTCCAATATCACTTTGGGGTTACAATACATCCATCAAACGATTGTACATTTCTCAAGTTTGCTTCCCTTGTCTCTCCAGTAGTTATGAACCAATCATCATTAATACAAATCAATCGTTGTTAACAATTGTCGTAGTTTAGCCAATTACATTCTACCCTCTGATATCATAGGATTACATTGGTCCGTAGAATCTGGATGCTTCTTCCCCCTGTAGCTTAGCAACCCCAGACACTTAACTACAAAGGTTTGTTCCCACCAATTCTCATTCACATCAATGGCCAAATGTCAGAGAAGAACCCTCTTATCAAGACATTTGAACAGTCCTATTCATAAAGTGGCTTTGGGAACCAAACTGCTTGTAACTTTAGCTGATAACACTATATATTTTGTGGTTTCATTATTCTGAAGAATCTGCTTCTGTCTGTTAAGGCTTCATCCCATCATCCCTCACGGCAGTCTGTGTTTCGCTGAAGTGTACAGTTGCTTTTAAAACTGCAGCTAATACATTTTAAAATCCCAAAATGCATTTTAAATAAAAAATATTTGTTCAAATCTCATACTTAGTTAAATCTCTTAGTGTGTTTCATATAGACAATTCCCCTGTTTGACTGATTTGAGGTCATTTCACTTATTGCTAGTATTTTATTAATGACTTAAATCCCTGATTATTTTAAGTTTCTCTAACCTATTGTGAATTTCTCCAGGGTAATTAAGGCAACATGTAATACACATCTCTATTCATGCCGACATAGATACTTTTCACTCTTGACTTGTGCAATTAATTCTTCAAACATCAGTCTGACTAAAGTCACCTTGAACTCCCTATTTTGCAATTGGTCAGACTTTTTTTATTCATTCATGGGAGATGAGCTTCACTGCCTGGCCAGCATTTTTTGCCCATCTTCAGTTGCCCGAGGACAGTTGTGAGTCACCACATTGCTGTGGCTCTGGAGTAACATATAGGCAAGACCAGGGAAGGATGGTAGATTTCCTTCCTTGAAGGACATTAGTGAATCAGATGTTTTTTTTCTGACAGTGGACAGTAGTTTCTTCATCATTAGTTGATTCTTAATTCCAGATGTTTTTTATTGAATTCAAATTCCACCATTTGCTGTGGTGGAATTCAAATCTGGATGCCCAGAATATTAGCTGTGTTTCTGCACTAATAGTATAGTGATAATACCTCTCAGCCATCACCTTCTCAAGCATGCAGAATGCCAAAACCATTCCTGCACTTTAATGCCTCATACGAGCACATCTCTTTACCACTCACATTCTACATGTTCACTATTTGTCAGTTTTACTTGCAATTACTTATATCTTTGCTATCAGACAACTCCATCTTATCGGAGGAAAAACTTAGGCAGCTCATGGGAAGCACTTGGCTCTCGATGTAGAAGAAACTGGGATCAAAAGCGTCTTGGCAGTGCTAATGTACTGACTGGCCATACAGTGTGACTGCGACCCTGATTTCCATTTGAAGCAACTCACAGCTAACTTCATCCACCAAGCCCTTCTTAATTCAAAGAGGAAGATGCCTTATTCTTCTGCTTTCCACTCTCAGTACACAATTGCCATAGCAGCAGACAGCACAGAAGGAGAATAGTGATGGTGATGAGGATCAATTCACCCAGGAGTCACAAATGCATATCATTGTCATCATGCAGGGCATAATGGTACCCTGCTAGAGCATCACATCAACCAAGGCCAGGCTGCCCAAGAACATCCTGTAGGTCAGTTACCATAGGATTAGTATAAAAGCAAAATACTGCAGATGTTGGAACTTTAAAATAAAAACGGAAAATGCTGAAAAAATCTGGCAGTATTTGTTAAGAGAGAAACAGTTAATGTTTTGAATCCGTGTAACTCTTCTTCAGATTATTGGATCGTGAAATTAATTCCATAACATGCTTCTGACAAGCATGGGCAGCCAACTATCTCCAGTAATGCTGGTCCTCAGATGACACCTAAAAAGACCTGAGGAAAGGCCAGGAGACCTGCCACATAAATCTCTCGATGTCCCTGAATATTGATGGGACGGAGAGGGAGAAGATGTATGAAAATCTGTTTGTGCTTCGAATCTCTGCAAAGCAGTCAGAGTGTGCAGATGCCTGTGAACGGAAAGTTATCTGATGATCTTGGTGGCTGTAGTACCTTCTATATCTGGGGTGCCCTGCATTACCTTGACTGTAATAATGGTGCAAGTCCAAGGTAGGCAGTTGTGTGTAAATGAGCTAATTAGAAATGTTGGTGCATTATAGATTGCTTCCCAGTAGCACTAGAAAGCTGCTGAAGCTATTTCCCAGAAGGGTAGGTGTAAAAGTATTGGTAGTTCCTCCATGGCATTTCTCACAGGGAATATTCTCCCAAGCTTATTTAGCACCACTAAACTGCCTGAAACAACAAGGAAATCCATTGCCATGGTTTTAAAGTATTGTTCCTAAGAAGCAATTTCATTAATAGAAGTGAGAAAACGTAATCAGTTCAACACATCTGTAATAATAATGCTTCAACATTTCTCAAGATGCAAATTAGCCACTTAAATGGTATAAATATAGGAACTCTTTTCAAGCCAGCCGTGAACAGTACCAAATTTATGTAGCATCTTTAGTGCAGTAAAACATCCATGCACGTCATGAGAGTGTAATCAGACAAAAATTGATATTGAATGAAGGGAAGATATTAGAAGAGTGACTAAAATCATGGTCAAAAGGAATGGTTTGGTCCTAAAGGAGGAAAGAAGTGAAAAGGTTTAGGGAGAGCAATCCAGAGCTGTGAGGGCCAAATGATTAAAAACCTGGGCACCAACAAAGGAGCACAGGGAATGAGGGATGCATGAGAGGTGAGCATTCTTATAGCACAAGATAATCGAAATGAATATTCGTTCTCAAAGAACATTGGGTAGAACTGAATGACATTGTATTATTACTGTTCAATGGACCATCTTAAGTCATTTGAAGGAATAATTTAAGAACTTATTTTCGCCGCTGTATCTTGATTCTTGTCCACGCAATAGAATAGCATTCATTATTTACCATTTTCAATGCTTTCTGTTTTCACTTTCATGTTTCTGCCTTGTCTTGTCTTTTAAAGGTGTTGTATGTTAAAAAGGGTCAAACTTTACAAAACATGAATTATGTTCATGAAACATGAAAAATGAATTAATTATATTGCAACTGAGTAAAATTGAACGTGAAAGTAACTTAATGTCCTAATAATGAGTACATTCATTTTTTAAATATTTCATATAATACATGCTGCCAAGGCCAGCATCCCTCATTGCCTTTGAACTGAATGTTTTGCTCAGCCATTTGTGAGAGCAGTTAAGACCCATATTGCAATGGATCTGGAGTTACATGGGGACCAAACTGTGCCAAATTTCCTTCCCTAGAGGACATAGCTAACCAGATGGACTTTTTCAACAATTGATGATAGCTGTCAAGGGCCAGCTTGCAATTTCAGATTTATTAATTGAATTCAAATTTCACCAGCTGCCGTTGGAGGGTATTTCAACCATGTCCCCAGGGCATTTGTTTGGGCCTCTGGATGACTAGTCCAGTGACAATACCACCATCACCCCTCTCTTCCTGGTTTCCTATTTTGAATTTATGAAGTAAAATACCATAAAACCAATAAGTAAAATTGCTGAAATAAATTCACAGTTCCTATCTGCCATTTTCACATATAGTAATGAATAAAAGTTACTATATGCTGGATGCATTTCCAAATTATTTTGAACTGGCTAAGAGAGCCCACGTGGATTTGCAAAAGATAAGCAGCGTCTAATCATCCCAGCAGATTTTTACAGGAGAAAACTCAAGCAGTATCTCAAGGGAATGAGTATGGATATAATTTATATAGACTTCAAGAAAGCATTTGGTAATATTCCTGAAAGGAGTGTGTTAGATGAAATGAAAGCCCTTTGAACTGACCACCAGTTATTGACCTAGTTTAGACATTGTTTAGGCAGTAGAAGTCAACGAGCACGAATATTGGGTATGTAGTTGAATTGAAGTGAACCAAGTAATAGCCCACAAGGATCTGTGCTGGCACATCAAGTATTCACTGTATTTGTTAATAACATAGCTAACATTGTAGAGAGCCATATTTTCAAGTTCTCTGATACCACAGCTGTGGACTAAGGATAGTGGTATAGTAAGTAATGTGGACATGAGCTTGAAAGTACAGAGACATAGATTAATTGAATAGGCAAAACTGGGCAGATATTTTTTAATTCAGATAAGTGAGACATAATTCATTAAACAACAAAATGACAGAGTGGAACATTTATTTAAAGGGTACAAAGCCAGGAACAGTAGAAGGCTGAAAAGAAACTGAAATGTAGTTCAGTACACAAAATAATCAAAAAGACTAATGAGACGTTAGTCTTTATAAACACTGAAAATAATGGTGAGGAAGTTTTTCTGCTATTCAAATTACCATTGATAGGCCATATTTCAAACAGTTGTGGGTGAATCACCTCAGACAGGACATATTGGAGTGTAGCATAAATTCACCAGAATGTTATCTAGGAACCTGTATTTAGATTGAAGGGCAATTGCATGGACCATCTTGTATTCCCTGGAAAATGGAAGATCAAAGGATGATTTAGATTTTTTTAGGATTTTGAAAGGAAATGATAAAGTAGATTTTGCTAATCTGTTGGCCTAAGTTGAGGGATATAATCTAAAAATTAGAACAACATCATTTGGAAGCGAAGACATGAAACATTTCTTTCAAAGGCTGATTGTTCAAATCTCTTCAATAAAAAGCAGTTGATGCTAGCTCAAAGAATAATTTTTAATTTGAGATTGACAGAACTTTGTGAAGTAAGGATATTTACTGGTGTGAAACATTGACAGATGAATGGAATTCAGATACAGGGAAAGTTGTATCTTATTACTTTAATTGAGTTTTTTGAGGAAGTAAAAGGAGGATTGATGAGAGTAATGCAGTGGATGGAGTCACATGGATTTCAACTAAGGTATTTGACAAGATCCCATATGGCAAGCTAGTCAGAAAGTAAAATCCCATGGGATACAGGGGAATGTGGTGGGTTGGATCCAAAATTGGCATGATTCAAAGGGTAATGATTGACTGATGTTTTTGTGAAAGTAGTTTCTAGTGACATTCTACAGGGCTAGCGTTGGGTTCCCGGCTATTTGTGATTTATCTGGACTTAAACAAGGGAGGCATGATTGGGAAATTTACAGATGATGCAAAAATAGGCTGTTAATTGATAGTGAAGAAAATAGCTGTGGACTCCAGAATGATATCCATGGTTTGATCAAATGGAAAAGAGGCAAATGGAATCTACAGAAGTGTGAAGTAATGCATTTAGTGACCACAAACAAAACAAGGCAATTCACAATGAACAAGGAGGTTACTGAGAGGGGTTGAAAGAGTGAGAGACCTTAGGGGACACGTTTATAGGCCCTTTTGGTACAGAGGACATATGGAGCAACAACAATATTTTACTCCTTGAGAAAACTAGGGACATAATGCTAACACTATATAAAATGTTGGTTATGTGCACAGTCCTGGTCATCACATTACAGGAAGGACAGAATTGCTGTGGAGAGAGTGCAGAGTAAATTCAGAACAATGTTGCCAAAGCTTGAAAATTGTAGCTATGCAGAAAGATTAGTATTGTTTTCCTTACAATAGAGGAGGCTGACTTGATTGAGGTGTACAAAATTATGAGGGGCCTGGATATAGTGGACAGGGAAGACTTGTTTCCCCTAGTGGGGCGAATTTGATTACCAGGAGGCACAGGTTTAAGGTTGGATTAGAGGGGATATTAACAAAAAGTGTTTTCACCCAGAGTGCATGTCTGCAATTTGCTGCCTGAATTGGTGGTTGAGGCAGAAACACTCATCTTATTTAAGTTACCTGACCTTTACCTGAACTGCTGTAACTTCAGGGCTGCAGATCGAATGCTTGAAGGTGGATTAGAATGGGAGGCTCAATTGTTATTTTTACTTTTCTGACTGCTGAGCTGAATGGCTTCTTTAAGACATAATATTTCTATTGTTCTAAGCATGATTTCAATGAATAGGAAAGAATAAAGAAAACCACAGTACAGGAACAGGCCCTTCGATCATTACAGGTTTAAGCAGTTGAATGGCCTCCTTCCGTTTCTTCATTTGCATTTCTGAAACAAAATAGACTAATTTACCCATTAATTTCATTACTTGTTTTCAGAAGGATTGTATGTAGATCTGTCCTTGTAGCTATGACTGTAACACAACAATCTGCAACCTTTCCTTTCCTTCTCCCCTACAAACTCTGTGATCAGTATGCTTTGTATAGCGCATAAGAAACAATACTTATCACTATATACCAATACATATGCCAACAATAAATCAAATCAAAATTCTTGCTTGACACTAAGCTTGAATTGGCATTTTCACCCGAGACTTGAGTGTCGTAAATTTGTAATAAGAATTCCGTGGGGGATTTTGTAGAGATGGCAAGAATGGAAAATATCTGAAATGCAGGTGTAAAGTCAGTAGTATGTTTGTGGCATGTTAAGCCTTATCCCTGCCTGTGGTGGGTTCGTACTTGTAATGTATATGGATCCCATGAATACTCATTGGTGTAAAACAATTACTAATGAAATTCTATCCTCTGGGTAAACCTTGCAGCGCACAAAAATTTCATGGCCTTGGGTTCATGACTGTTTAAAGATGGTATTTTACATCGTTGTGGTTGAGGTAAGGTCTGGCACAAGGTGATAAGTGTTGAAAGGTTGGTATTCTGGTGTAGAGCGGTATAGAGAAGGAAGGGGACAAAGAGGTGACAGGGTGGATAGAAGTTTGATGTTCAGGTGCAGGGAGGTACAGTGGAGGGAAGAGCAAGTGTCCTGGTATTGTGTTTCTGTTAAGATAGATTGTATCCAATTGAATATAGTAAGATAAAGGGTCAAAAGGACGAGTTTGATGCTGTCAATGTTAGGATCTTTTAGACTGAATTGAGAGTGCTGGATTTTGTGATATGATCTTAAGCTACTGTCAGTCGTTACACACGTGATTACTTAGTTGCATGACTTGCAGTTTGTCTGCAAACTCCTTAGTCGGAAAAAGACATATGCCTCACAGTCTTCCAGTGAATATTATTTGCATATAATCTTTTCTTCAAATAAGGAACTTAAATCATTGTAAGCAGCACGATCTTTACGCAAAATTGGATATTGGTGTAGGTGCAAACATCCTTCCAATGGATGGGATGCTAGTTTGAGTGATGGACTGGAAAACGTTCCCTTTGTAGTTTCTTGCGGTTTTGATCAGAGTAAGAGCCATACCAAGGTGTGATACAATCAGAAAGAATGCTTTCTATAGTGCAGCAATAAAAATTGGTGAGAATTGTAGTGGACATGCTGAATTTCCTGAGCCTTATGAGAAAGTAGAGGTGTTGTTCATCTTTCTTAACTGTAGAATCAGGGTGGATGGACCAGGTTAGTGATCTAAATACGTTGGAACTTGAAGCTCTTGACCATCTCCACTGCATCACCATTAATGTAGACGGGGGCATGTCCTCCACTACACTTCCTAAAATTGATGGCTATCTCCTTTGTTTTATTGAAATTGAAGGAGAGATTATTGCCGTTGCACCATTTCACGAGATTCTCTATCTTTTTCCTGTACTCTGTCTCATTGTTGTTTATGATCCGATCCAAATCTCCCCTGCCACCTCCATCCAGGTGCCTTGGTTAAGCAGGAGGGCCTTCTGATGCCATCTATAGAAAAGAGAATCTCCTGCTTTCCCTGATGGCCTGGAGGAGGATTTGTAGGGAGACAACACTGAATCCTGGTCAGTGGTCAGATGTTAAATCTGATGGGCTCTTTGGATGAAACTCTGAAGGATCTTGCTTTCTCCAGCACTGGAGCATTATGGCAGTGATGCACAACCTCCTTGTTTGAGCATGAAGCTCTATAATTATAATCAAGTGGTAAATGGCAAAGAGACATAGCATGGAAGTGATGTAGACTTCTTGTAATGCTATGGGGAATGACACACTATTGACAAAATTCCCATCCCCTGTGTGTGTTTGAATGAGAGTTGCATTGTATGGATGTTGGAGAATTGAAAGGGAAGTGATATTGATCAGGATTGTAGAGGGGGTTTTGGAGCATTGGGGAAGAGTTTGTCGTTACTCAAATATTATGGGATCTGGCTGCTATGTGATGGAAGGGGACCCAGGAAAACAGGACACAAGCATGTATTTGATTTGCTTTAGACTGTCACACATTACCTTCCAATAATGATCCCACCCATCATTCTCTGCTACCAGTCTGCAGCTGCTTTCTTTTGTGCCCCACATCATTAACAGTTCTTGCCTTGAAGCATTTATGGATAAATTATCTACTTCTGCACTCCCAGCACACATTCAGACCATATATTGTGAAATTACACACTTGAGCCTCTGATTTTCCCTTCAGTAAATTTATTGCTCTCCTGGCATGCATAGAGGTGGAAAAATTACCCTTTAGTACAGTATTAGGAGCTTGCCAACTTCTGTAGTCTTTGATAAACAGATTTTCATCAACAAATTAACTGAAAAAAATTTCAAACCTTAATCATTTGAACAGGTTATGGATTTTTATATTAAATAAATTCCTTAAAACTCAAAAAATGAAGAATAATTTATAAATAAATGAGTGAGAGAGTAAAACAAGTAATCCACAGTCATCAAGCAATCGGAGTTCTCTCCTACAAACTTCAGCACGTTGCAGGTATGGCTAAACACAAAGATCTGTGACATTTCAGCACAGAAAAGCACAATTGTTAATCAATGAAAAATACTGCAGATGCTGGAATTTAGAATTTTTAAAAAAATGTGCAAATGCTTAGCAGGTTAGATAGCCTCTATCAAGAAGGAAACAGCATATGTGGGTTGGAAGTTTGTTATGTCAGCAGCAGCCTTGATGTTGGGCCAGAAGGTTAGAGGCAAGCCTATCTCAGTCATTGAGGGAGACCTAGCCAAGTTTAATGCTCGTTGAACAGTTGATGAGATTGGGTTGGGGCTTAGGCCTTTCAAGGAATGAAATCAACCCCCCCGCCAAAAAAAAAACTACTCCGGCTCCCTCCATGAGTTGCTGGCTATTTGTAGCAGTGACTCTTGTTGGAACTGCACCCAGTTGGCAGGCTCAGTGATGGCCTGACAACATAACAAGTGGGATTGAAAGTTGCTGGAACCCGTCAAGCAAGACCTGGTGAGAGAGAGTGGTGTAGGAGATATGATGGTTGGTGAGGTTTGAGGGAATAGCCACTGCTGCTGCGGGTGGCCGAGGGGGATGGGGGTGGCAGAAGATCATCCTCCATGGGCTTCCTCGAATGCCCAAAGGGAGGCTGTCATCTGCTGCACACCTTCCTCATTTTTTCCACTTCCTGTCTCCAGTCTCACTCCAATAAGCCAATGTTTCAAATAAATAACCTTTCATCAGAACTTGCCTGAAATAAAATTCAGAGAATTCAAGCTACATGTTGTTCAGTCTTTTGGAAAAAAACAAAGAAACTTTCAAATTTGCACAGGATGAAAGGCAATTAATTTGTGCTGATGCACAGGTTTCATATTGTAAATTCTGCACAATGCACACCCTCAAAAAAAAATGTGATTGAAATGTATTTCCAAATACCATGAAGTAAAATTATCTGGTTGAAATCCAGGCTTATGAATCAAATACTGAGGACTGAAGAAATTGAAGATAACAAAAGGCACAAAAGCAAGAACGTTTTGGGGAAATTTTATTCTTATGATTTGTGATTTTAATGTTGTTATTCATTAATATTTTAATCTCTCAATAAAAAAATTGAAAAAGCAATTTGAAAATTTTGATTGTTTCATCACCGAACTAAATGGAACAATGTTTACATTTTAAATGGAGTTGCACAGTATAAATGTTTATGTGTAGACATTCATTTTAGATTTTTTATATATGGTTTTTAATCCTTTGTATTACTTTCAAAAATGTGATTGAATCTTAATGCGGGTGCATGGCTTATGGACAGCATATCCATGCTATTATAGAATACTTTTGTTCTAAAATGAAGTTACAATGCAAACATTTGGAAATTGAGGCTGGAATTCTCTGGCTGTTCATGCCTCTGAGATCTTCTGGTCCCATCGATGGTGAACTGTGCCCACCCCCCCTCCTCCCCTAATGTGGGTTTCTCAGCAGTGTGGGGTGCATTCAATGGGAAATTCCATTGATAGCAGTGGGAGAAGAATATTCTGTCACCGAAGAACGGCTCACCACTTCCCACCGTGAGAAATACATGGCGGGGAGACCAGATGGGAAGGCAACAGCAGAGTTATTTATTTATTTCTAAATAAGCAAAATTTAGAAAGCAATGAATGAATAGCACTATAATTGTACTGAGCTAGTATCTGTCAGTGTATCCAGCCTATATAGTATTTTTATTTCAAGGTTGTCACTTTCCGCACATTGACATATTTTAGTGATGAATGAGCCACTAGTCGTTTTTTGACTACAGTGGAAACTAAGGCAATTTCAACAACTGCATTAGTAACCTCTGAAATTTTGTAGACATATGTAAAGATAAAGCAAGGACCAGAAATTTCCCATCCTGTTCGCCACAGGAATTGTAACAAGTGAGAGAAAATTTGGTGGAACATTTCAAAGTCTGTTGACTCATCACTTAAAAACCTGGATTTTCACCATGTCCTGTTCACTTGGGAGCATTTTAAAAATGGTGGGCATGTCCCAACTCCGATCCTGTTCCCAGACTACCTAATTTTCAGGAGTGCCTTTAAAAAGCACGGGCTGCTTCATTTCAAAAACTTGCATCTGACACTTCCAACTTGTCCAACTCCGATGCAGAGATAGGTATCTCCAAGGAATCAGGGCAAATTTTTGAAGAGTCATATTTCACGGTCTCTTAAAGGAGTCGTGAATCTTAATTTGCATGAGGGGACCTTTTCAAAGGTACATTTAAAAGGACCCCCCCATTTTTCCTATGCCAAGATAGCCCTCCATCTATCCCCTCGTGTGCCTTATGCCAATCCCTATAGTTCCATCCTCTTTGGAATGTTATTCATCCCTATGCCAAGTGCTGGTACATCCATAATCATTGCCCCTCTGTACACTTTGAAGAACTAATTAACCTCAGTGTAAAGATGACAAGCTAATAAAAATGTCAATAATTGAAGTTTCAAAACCACAAACTGCAAACACTTGATTCACCTAACTTATGAAATTGTAAAATTGATAGCAGAAATCAGCAGCCTTAGTTCTCAATCAAATAATGTTTCTTCTGGGCACTGGTACTCTGTTATTAAAATAAATATCTGGGCTCTCAGCCAAACCTCATGGATAGAATATGGGAAATACTTGATGGGTGAATGAGTCAGCCAGAAAGCTGACGGTTGGAGGGCCTTTGTTTTTTTTCCCCCCTGGGACATAGCCCTGTCACACCGAGGAGGCATTTAAACAGCCACCTCTGTAACTGACAGCTCCTGTAGCTACTTCTGCACTTTCTTCCAGGTCAGCTGTACGAACTCCAGCCCTCACCCAGTCTTCCTGGCGGGCATTTTCTCCCAAGGTAGGTGAGCTGGGCCGGGAATTTTCCCAACTCCCTCCATCTGTCTCTCAGATGAAAATCCTTGCTATAATATCCATATTTCATAGTAAATGAAATTCTTTCATGAAATATTTTAAAAGATACAAATTGATGACTTTGCACATGAAAAACAGCCTCCGTGAAGGGACGCAGATAGGTATAATTAAATCTGGGGTATAGCTAGTTTTGTGGTGTTTTTTAAAACAATCTCTAGGATCCTGGCTATCATGTCATACTGACCATCACATGTCGCAAGTAAATCATGCTCAATATAAGTGGTGGCACTGTACTAGGATTTTCAATCGCCTTATATATATTACAGTTGTACATTTATTTGATGGTGACAATAGTAACAGTATGGTTTTAAGTTTGTATAATCAGACAAGTTGAGTTGTATGTTATCACTACATTTTTTTATTCATTCATGGGATTTGAGCTTTACCAGTGTTGTGTGTCAGATATTTGTGTGACAGTATTTAGGTTAATATCCATCAGATGACTTTCTCTCTGTGCAGTTTCTAATTACACAGCAATCTGTGTATTGGTTCCCATCAACAGCCAGCATTCAGAGACTGCTGAATATCAGTGATAATAATAAAGCAGTAACATACAATAATGCAAAGGTGATATTATTAAACAGTTCATAAAAGTTGGGAATTTGACTGTGTAAATACTAGACCTCTATCTGGTATAGCTATCAGTATTTGGAGAGTGATTTGATGTGGATAAACATTAGGTTGAATTTTGCCCAGGAAAAGGAACATATTGCTTCCCGACTCCCCATTCACTGTAAGAGTTGGCTGGCAGCTGACACGCCTAAAAGAAGCTTATCCTGCAGCTGTAATTTGCTGGGGGTTGGGTGGGCTGAATGAGCAGAGAGTGGACTTCCACCCTTCAGTGAGAAGATGGGGAGGATGTCTTATCTTCAAGAACTGCCAGCCCATCTGTTGGCCAGGATCTCCAGCAGTTCCAGCAGCTGCCTGACCTTGCTGGGATTGCGAAGAGGCCCATAGATGAAGAGGACAGAGGACATGGACCCTGGGAGAAGCTTTGGGATGAGGAGCAATTGCGAATCTTAAGATGGGGGTGGGCAGGTTTTTGAGGACCAAAGGCCGCTATCATCTTGGGAAGAGTGTTACTTCCCGCTGGCCCAAAGGGTATACCCTTCCCTTTCCTTCCCACTCTCTGAGCAATTTCCTTAAAGAAAAGTCTGCCTGCCCACATAAACCGTTTGATAATTTGATATTAGTCCAATGAATTAACTTGGTAACAAGCTCAATGGCCATCAATTTAGTGTGGGCTGCTGATTTCAGCACCTACTGTATTATGGGAGACAGCTCGGAGTTGGCAGAAAGGTGGAGGGCTTATTGCCCTCTGTCGAAAACACTCCAGTGGGGCGAGGCAAGATTTGGGAAAGGTGGACTGTTGTTGGTGGGGAGCTGTAAAATCCAGACCATTAACTGCAGACTGACCTCAGAGTTTGTTACATTTTAGGAATTACGTCAGAGATGTTTCAATATTTTTGTACAAATATATCTGTATGGAAGTGTATGTTTAAAATGATTCCAAACGAAAACCTTCTGCAAAGAAGATTCATTCATTTTTAAAGAGAACTGCATGAAAACGTTCAGTTTTACAAATGAACTTAAAATTATGTTTACTGATTATTACTAGGAACTTGACACTAAATTAGCCATGCATATTTTATAGGTGTTCCAGATTGCTTATGTTATAATAAAGGCAGCCAATTCTCCACGCCCTGGGAATTGGATTTTGGAGCGTTCAATAGATGGCATCACTTACAAGCCATGGCAGTACTACGCTATCACTGATACAGAATGTCTCACTCGTTACAACACTGTGCCTCGGCCAGGTAACCCAACGTACATGTCCGACGATGAAATCATTTGCACCTCCTTCTATTCAAAGATTCAGCCTCTGGAAAATGGTGAGGTAAGGCTGGAAGTTAAAGTAAAAGTTTATTTATTTGTCAGAAGTAGGCTTACATTAACATCGCAACAAAGTTACTGTGTAAGTCCCTAATTGCTAAGTCTTGTGCCTGTTTGGGTACAGTGAGGGAGAATTTAGCATAGCCAATCAATCCAATTAGCACACCTTTGGAGTGTGGGAGGAAACGGGAGCACCCGGAGGAAACTCACGCAGAAACGGAGAGAATGTGCAAAGTCCACACAGACAGTGACCTGAGTGGGGAATCAAACCTGGGCTCCAAGCACTGTGAGGTAGCAGTGCTAACCACTGTGCCACCATGCTGCCCGAAGCTGCATAATCCTGATGTTGCTTGTGTTAAAATCAATGCTTTACATAATATTATAATTAAAAGTAAATGTAAACAGAATGGAATAGTGTAGCTATTGATTTGCACACAATATTGCATCTAAGCAGTGTGACCTGATATTACCAATATGTGTGAGGAATAATTTATAATAAATAATTTATGTCGTGTTGAACAATGACATCATGGACTCAACTCACAGGTGAAAGGAAAGAGTGCACAAAAATGAGAAATGGTGCTGCAGGGAAACTCAGAAAATACAAGCCAGAAATTTCTTTAGGAGGCTGTGCGCCAGAGTAAGTGGTAGGATGTACCCGGCAGCATGCTCTACTGCCAACCCTGATATTTATGAGGTAGAGAGTATGGCCAGGTGAAGCAGATTTTTGATGCCCTGTCCCAGCAGAAAATATCATGTGCCACATCATGCATGTGTTCAGCTGGGGCCATTGTAAAAACTAACAGAAACTGCAACCCTGTCTGCTTTGAAATGTATTTATTTTTGGCCTACTATTTGGATATGTTGGCCCCAAAACTCGGCTGGGCCATTGAGTGAACCCTACTTCCTACCAACTACATATTAGATCCTAACTACAGATTGGAAATTAAATTGCTCTTAATTGCAGGTTGGAAATTGAAATTGCTGTTCTCTGGAATCCTCATCCTTTCTGTGTCACTGGCTTTGTAAAGGTGCAGGTGTAGACAACGTGATGACTTCCCTTGCGGGTTCAGGACTAAAGGAAGGATGTGATTGCACTCGACAAGGGACTGATTGAGGTGTACACAATGGCGGGGGCATAGAAAGGACAGATAGGAAGAAATGTTTCCCCTTAACAAATGGGTCAATAATTAAGGGGCACAGAGTTAAGGTAAGAGGCAGGACATTTATAGGGGATTTGAGAAATGTTTTCATCCTGAGGATATTGGAATTCACTGCCTGAAGGAAGGGTGGAGGTAGAAACACTCACAACATTTAAGTAGCGTTTGGGTGAATGATTGAACTACGATAGCATGCAAGCCTATGGTGCTGGAAGATGGGATTAGAATAAATAGGTCTTGATCACCAGCCCAGACAAGATGGGCTGAAAGATCTCTTTCTTTGCTGTATGACCCAGTCTACCCAGTCTTGGCCATATCTGGCATATTGGTGACCCTGTGAACATCTTCAAACATTTTTTGATCATGATATGGACAGGACTATGTCCCACACTTAGATTAATGTAACTCTATATTTCAAATTTCAGTGGAATTACTGCTGAAGCAAAGTGGCATCCAGGTCATGAAAAATACACAAAGAACTTTGATGAAAAGGGTAAAAATATAATAATTTGTAATTCATCACCCATTAGAATATGAGAGTATAATTTTCTGGACCTGTGCCCTTGCAGGCAGGATAGCCTAATGCATAGCAGATATTGGAAGATTGAATGTGCTGTGCTGACCACAGAACCAGTGCAGTTTTATGATATGCACTGTACTCTGGCAATTTATTGCATCTGGATGTAGACTCAAGGAAAATAGCACCTATAAAAGTTTTAAACTCTGAGACTCATCTTAAAGGACACTATGGGATTTTGTTTTTCTGTGATAGCAAGATCAGCTTACGTAAATGAGGATGAACAAGGGTGTCTATGCTTCTGGATAATGATTTCTTATTCTGACCGTTTTAACGAATTTTGAAATGGACCGATTTGTTGTGTTTCTGCCACGATTCTAAAATATTAGTAATTCCTTTGAGCCTTGCCTCCTCTCCTTTTGAAAATTGGCTTGACAGGAAAATATGTCAGAAAGCTGTTGTGTGCTGTTTCTGATAACTAAAGATAACTTTTCACCATACGTTCTGTAGTAAATTTGTTTCATTGCAGCTCTTTCATTCTGTCGGATCAGGAACAGAGATGAGGCCAGACAATTTTAAACTTTCCCTCCCATCAAATTCAAAAAAGCAAACTTAGTGGTGTAGGAAACATTCGCACAAATTGGAACAGAATGGCAGATTTAATCAGGCTCTGAGCCCATTCTGAGAAAGGCAATCAGTTGTTCCCCCTGCTTTGCCTAAGTTGTCACTTACCAATATGATAATCAACCAGCTGGGTTGGCTGTTTAAGTGCCAGTTATTGAATAACCTTATGAAAACAACATCTGGAAGCATATTATATTGACATAGTGGTTATAATGTGAAAATGCCTGCAGTAGAGAGGAAACAAAAGACATTTGTAACCGGATCAAGTCCTTTGTTTCGCTTTTGTAAATTAGAACTATTTCTGGTTGCTCACATTTATACTGGAAAATATTTGCTGAAGCTTCATTACTTTAAAATTAACTCCCTTGTTCAATATAAGTGAAAGAAGTAATCCAAATAAATAATGTCTCCAGTTCCAGACATGTAATTATTTCAACCATCTGTGAACCACTGTGCAATTGTTTGCGCATTAAAGAGCTGTTATTACAGCACAATGGTCAGATATGATTTGTGAATTAATATTTTGAAAATTACCCGTAACACAATTTTATAAGTGAAGTATTTCTGTGGGATAGGATGAGATAGAGGCATTTTTTAAAAATGTATTGACTGTTTGGCTTGGTCACTTAAGCAGGTAGAATTCAACAAGCAGTATATTACCGTTCTTAATGTGATGCTCTCATTCAGCAATATCAGTTTACTGGCAGATACTTAGAGAATAAACAATATATTTGTAAACATTTGATGAGCCTGAATTCCTATAGCACACTTACGAACCTGAAGTTGAGTATTGGTTCGTGAATATTAATATTACCCTCTTTTTGGTTCAGATTCACACTTCCCTTATTAACGGGAGACCAAGTGCCGAAGATCCATCCTCAACTTTACTAGAGTTCACCTCAGCTCGCTACATTCGCCTGAGGCTCCAGAGAATTAGGACCCTTAATGCTGATCTTATGACATTAGCATACAATGATGCAAAGGATATTGACCCTATTGTTACGAGAAGGGTGAGATTTTTTACCTTTTATTTAAGAAATGTCAAATTTGAGTTATATTACATTCAATAATTTAGCTGTGATAGTTTATTTTTTTAATTGAACTCTAAATGATTTTAAAATTCTTTGGCTTTAAGAAATCTTATTAATGTTCAATTAAATTATTCTTCTGTTTTATTAAATATGCGAACCATTTCATATCTTAAGTTGTAAGTTTATTTAAGTCAACCCAATTATGCACGATAATATGAATAAATAAATATGATATATAAATAAAGTGCAGCTATTTCACCCTCATGGCACTTTCATATTGGATTGATAAAGTTTAAGAAATAATTTATGTTGTATTAGAGTCCGGCACAGAAAGGGTTAACATGAGAATGAAGACAGTACTGAACGCACAATGATGGGGAAGGCAATGGCCTCATGGTATAATTGCTAAACTATTAATTTAGAAACTCACCTAATGTTCTGGGAACCTTGGTTCGAATCCTGCCTTGGTAGATAGTGGAATTTGAATTCAATAAAAAAATTCTGGAATTAGTAATCTACTGATGACTAAGAAACCATTGTCAATAGTTGGAAAAACCCATCTGGTTCACTAATGTCCTTGAGGGAAGAAAATCTGTTGCCCTTACTTCATCTGTCCTATATGTGATTCCAGGACCACAACAGTGTGGTTGACTCTCAGCTGTGCTGGGGCAACTTGGGATGGGCGATAAAGGTCAGCGATGCCTATATCCTATGAACAAATTAAAAAAAAAGATATTAGGGAATACGTCATCCCATGTAGTGTTGGATAGAACTATGTCTAGAAGACAGCATGGGAACAGCTCCTTGGTTGGATTTAAGTGTATAATTTCTAGTAGTTGATAAATACTTACTGTTGAACTACCTAAGACTATAAATACTTTAATAAGACTTACTAAACTATGCCCAACATTCAACAGTAGTGTAGTAATTATGGTACTAAACACATAATCCAGAGTTTGAGTTTAAATCTTGCCATAACAAATTGTGGAACTGAATTCAATGAAGCTGGCAATAAATTGGTTAGTACTAGAACATAGAACATAGAACACTACAGCACAGAACAGGCCCTTCGGCCTTCGATGTTGCGCCGACCAATATAAAAAGCAGTGCCCCTCCAAAATAAACCATTCCCTTCTCTTCCATATACTTATCAACTAACCTCTTAAACGCCACCAAACTTGGCGCATCCACAACTGCTGCAGGCAGGGCATTCCACTCCCGAACCACCCTTTGGGTAAAGAACCTACCTCTGATATCCGTCCTATAACTATCACCCTTAATTTAAAGCTGTGTCCCCTCGTGCTAGCTTTCTCCATCCTAGGAAAAAGGCTATCACTGTCCACCCTATCTAAACCTCTAATCATCTTATATGTTTCGATTAGGTCCCCTCTTAGCCGCCTCCTTTCTAACGAAAACAACCTCAAATCCCTCAGCCTCTCTTCATAAGACCTGCCCTCCATACCAGGCAACATCCTGGTAAACCTCCTCTGTACCTCTCCAATGCCTCCACATCTTTCTTATAATGCGGGGACCAGAACTGCACACAATACTCCAAGTGCGGCCGCACTAGAGTTTTGTACAGTTGCAACATGACGTTGCGGCTCCGAAATTCAATCCCCCTACCAATAAAAGCTAAGACTCCATATGCCTTCTTAACAACCTTCTCGACTTGACTGCCTACTTTCAGGGATCTATGCACATACACACCAAGATCCCTCTGTTCATCAAGACTACTAAGAATCCTACCATTAGCCCTATACTCTACACATTTATTATTTCTGCCACAGTGCATTACCTCACACTTTTCCACATTAAACTCCATTTGCCACCTCTCGCCCAGCTCTGCAACTTGTCCAAGTCTCTCTGCAAACTATAACACCCCTCTTCACTATCTACCACTCCACCGACTTTAGTGTCATCTGCAAATTTACTAATCCATCCTTCAATACCCTCATCCAGATCATTTATAAAAATTACAAACAGCATGGGCCCCAAAACAGACCCCTGAGGTACACCACTTGTCACCGAACTCCACGATGAATATCTCCCATCAACCACCACCCTCTGTCTTCTATCTGCTAGCCAATTCCTAACCCAATTAGCTAAATCACCCTCTATCCCATACATCTGCATTTTCTGCAGAAGTCTTCCATGGGCCACCTTATCAAACGCCTTACTAAAGTCCATATATACCACATCAACTGCCTTACCCCCCTCCACCTCTTTGGTCACTTTTTCAAAAAACTCAATAAGGTTAGTAAGGCACGACCTACCCTTCACAAAACCATGCTGACTATCCCCAATCAATTCATTTCTCTCTAAATAACTATAAATCCTATCCCTAATAATTCTCTCCAATACCTTGCCCACAACAGAAGTAAGACTCACTGGCCTATAATTCCCTGGAAGGTCGCTCTTCCCCTTCTTGAACAATGGGACCACATTCGCTATCCTCCAGTCCTCCGGAACCACACCCGTAACCAACGAGACCTGAAGATCAGAGCCAGAGGCTCTGCAATCTCCTCTCTTGCCTCCCAGAGAATCCTAGGGTAAATCCCGTCCGGCCCAGGGGACTTATCCAACTTCAAACCCTCCAGAATATCTAGCACATCCTCCCTATCTACTTCAATACTTTCCAGTTTGCAACCCTGTACCTCAGTGTTCTCCACAACTACATTTACATCTCCCTGCGTGAATACCGAAGAGAAATATTTATTCAGTGCCTCTCCAATCTCTTCAGGCTCCACGCACAACTTCCCACTGCTGTCTATGACTGGCCCTAGTCTTGTCCTAACCAATCTTCTATTCTTAACATATCTAAAGAAAGCTTTAGGATTCTCCTTAATCCTATCAGCCAAAGTCTTCTCGTGTCCCCTCTTAGCTCTCCTCAATTCACTCTTTAGCTCCCTCCTGACTAATCTATAGCTATCCATTGCACTAACCGAGCCTTCAAGCCTCATCCTGACATAAGCCTCCTTTTTCCTTTTAACCAGCAAATCAACTTTTTCATGACCATGAAAACCATCAAGTTTGTTGTGGGGGGGGGAAAAAGACTAGCAATTCACCAATGGCATGAACTCCTCTCAAACTTGTGACTCTTGTGACTGTTATTGTCCTCGAGGAAATTAGGGATTAATTCGGTAAGCATTGTGGTCATGCTCATCGTGCAGTATCACAAGAACAAATTCTTAAAAACAATTAAGGATATGCTGCAGTTAGTGCTGAACTAAAATTTATGTGAAACAAAGTAGTTATGCTTGAAGTAATACAAAGCTGAAGGACAACTGGACTAGAAATTTGTTAAAATCTGCATATAGCCGTGGATGACACAAAAAGGTATTAATTTTACTAAAACTATTTAAGATTTGCTTT
The DNA here is from genome assembly GCA_024679065.1 of Sphyrna mokarran. Taxonomy (NCBI): domain Eukaryota; kingdom Metazoa; phylum Chordata; class Chondrichthyes; order Carcharhiniformes; family Carcharhinidae; genus Sphyrna; species Sphyrna mokarran. Next base: position 68,283,814 of record JAGIQG010000005.1, read on the forward strand.
ATCCACGTTGTTAATTTTACATTGCAGTAAAATGGATAAAATTAATGAAATACCAATAGCAAGTTTCATTGGAAGTGTTAATCTTGGATGATAGATTTTCATAGGATCATAGAATCCCGACAGTGCAGAAGGAGGCTATTCAGTCCTGCAAGCCTGCACTGACTGTCCAAAAGAACATCTTATTCTGGCATGCCCCTCCACCGTCACCCAGACCTTATCTCTGTAACCCCATGCATTTAGCTCATTAATCCCCCTAACCTGCACACCTTTGGGTACTAAGGGACAGTTTAATATGGCCAATCCACTTAACCTGCACATCTTTGGATTGTGGGAGGAAACCAGAGTACCTGGAGGAAACCCTTGAAGACTCGGGAGAGTATACAAACTCCACACAAACACAGGCTAGAATCAAACCTGGGTCACTGGCACTGTGAGGCTAAATTAGCAGTAGCTAATATGACTATTCAAAACATTTTAATATTGATCATTTGGAATAGGGAGAAATTGTTAGTTTATAATGATAGTGATAATAGCAATGATATCAAACATTTGCATTTTGTAAAACCAGATTTGATCATTGGTGATACAAATACACAATATAAATAGCTCTTGGTATGAGAAAGGTTTACTTCATCACCACCAAATAATGACACAAGCGAGTGCTAATTTGTTTACTTTTTCATTGCCAATAACCAAGTGGTTTGAGGATTGTTGATTGTGTGTGAAGCATGATATCCAGTTTATGACTCTTTTTCTCTTCTTGCGCTCTAAAATTAGTTTTTGTTTTGCTCAGCTGGACTGGATTTAACTTAGAATGAAACCTATCAGCATTTAAGGTTAGGGTCCTCTGCTTAACTAATGATATGCCCGTTTGGGAATATCAACTGTGTTTGAGGATCTCATTTCAATGATCACATCCATAGTAAATAAGGTACAATAACATTATACATATTGATGTTGATAATACTTCTCTTTTTTCCCTTTTAGTATTACTACTCTCTGAAAGATATTTCTGTTGGTGGGATGTGCATCTGCTATGGACATGCAAGTGCTTGTCCTCTTGATTTAGTAACAAATGTATGTATATTCCTTTTTGTTCAGAAGTAATGTAGAGATGTGTCATGCATTTGGTATCTTACTCAGAAAGATTAAAAACAAATGTTGTAAAGCCCATCATGGTGGACTAGCTAAAAGGTATATGTAATTCTCAGACCACCTTTATCAGGCATATGTTCAATCCTCCAAGTAGCTGATTGGATGCATTGATATAGACCTTGCAAAATTCAACAAATAATTTTTGGATTACTTGTGGAATAAAAGGTAGTATAAATCACCCTGCTATTCAACAAAAGATAGAATGAGAAACAGGGAACCTCAGTCCAGTTAGCTTGACATCAGTACATAAGTAAATGCTGGAACCTGTTGTTAGGAAAATGGTAATAGGGTATTAGAAATTCATATTACAATTGAACAGTTAGTGTGGAGGCCTGTGACCAGCGGTGTGCCTCAGAGATTAGTGCTGGATCCACTATTATTGATTATTTATATTAATGATTTGGATGAGAATTTAGGACGCATGGTTACTAAGTTTGCACATGATACCAAGATTGGAGGCATAGTGGATAATGAAAAACATTGTCTAGCACTGCAATGGGACCTTGATCAATTGAGCCAATGGACTGATGAATGGCAGATGGAGTTTAATTTAGATAAATGCAAGGTGATGCAGTTTGGCTGATTGAACTAGGGCAGGATTCACTCAGTTAATAGTAGGACATGGGAGAGGGTTATAGAACAAAGAGATCTAGGGGTACAGGTTCATAGCTCTTTGAAAGTGGAGTCACAGGTGGACAGAGTAGTGAAGAAGGCATTCAGCATGCTTGGTTTCATTGGTCAGAACATTGAATACAGGAGTTGGGATGTCTTGATGACGTTATACAAGACATTAGTAAGGCCACACTTGGAATACTGTGTACGGTTCTGGTCGTCCAAAGAAAGGATATTATTAAACTAGAAAAAGTGCAGGAAAGATTTATTAGAATGCTACCAGAACTTGATGATTTTCAGTTATAAGGAGAAACTGGATAGACTAGGACTTTTTTCTCTGGAGCATAGGAGGCTGAGGAGTGATCTTATAAAGGTCTATAAAATAATGAGGGAAATAACAGACAAGGTACATAGTCAATATCTTTTCTCAAAGGTAGGAGAGTCTAAAACTATAGAGAGCATAGGTTTAAGGTGGGAGGGGAGAGATACAAAAGAGCCCAGAGAGACAATTTTTTCACGCAGAGTTGGTGACTGTCTCGAACAAGCTCCCAGAGATGATGATAGAAGTGGGTACAATTTTATCTTTTAAAAAGCATTTAGACAGTTGCAAAGGTACTATGGGTATAGAGAGATACGGGCCAAATGCAGGCAATTGGGACTAGTTCAGGGGTTTAAAAAAGAGGATGGCATGGATAAATTGAGCCAAAGGGTCTGTTCCTATGCTGTAAACCTCTGTGACTCTATGGATTATTGCAGGGAAATTGTGTTTTTTGAAGTTATAATTTGCAGGGTAGATAATTGAATGTAGCACATTTGAATTTTCAATAAGCATTCCATAAAGTGTCAAACAAGAAGATATTACACCAAATTAGCATTCATGGAATTGGGGGATAATTCATTGGAATGGATTAATGATCGGATAATGCACAAAAGACACAGAATAAGAATAAGACTTTTTTTTTGGGTGGGCAAGTTGCAACAAGTATCACAGGAAGAATGGCTGTGGCAATGAAATATTTAAGTTAACAAATAATTTGAGACCATTTCATTTGAAAATGTTCCGTTCATCTGACAGAAATTCAGCTGCAAATGCGAGCACAACACCTGTGGAGATAATTGTGACCGTTGCTGTCCTGGATTCCATCAGAAACCTTGGGAAGCTGGAACGTTATATAGCAGCAAGTTATGCGAACGTAAGTAAATAAACAGATCATTCTGCAAATGGATCCATCATTTGGGAAATGTTCTGCGTCATTTATTTAAACGAAACAGTGGATCTGAGGTTTGTTAAAAACCATATAAAAATGAATGTTATTTTAATGTTGATTAATTGTAGCTTAACAGTATTGTTTACACTGCATTCAAATAAAACTGCTGTATTTATTGTACATGTTACACCAAAGTAAATTATCAAAAGAGTCATTAGCCTTTTGCTGACAATTTATTATTGTAAATGTCAGATGACTACGGGGAGAAACTCATTTGACACAGATTTCTGCTAAATCCCCCAAAGCCCTCTTTAGGTTGTGCAGGTATTGGGCCACATTGATACTTGTCTATGGGGCATAAACTCAGGTCTGCCAGTGAACAGGTTTGTACCTGCTTTCTTTTGAAATGGTGTTGCGCACAATATGAATATAAAAATGTCGAGATTGGCTAAACCAAAATTAAAATTCCCTCCTTATGTCAGTGACATGGTGTGAAGATATTCAAAGAAAGGAAAATATTGACCCAGGGTTTATTGCGTCAGGGTATCTGATGGATCGTTCATTAGTTAGACTTGTCCATGCTACATTTAGATATTTAACTTTTCTTTGGCATGGAAATATTGTAAAGTTGCAAGCTGGTAATGTTTCAGCAAGTGGTATATCTAGCCTGAGTGAATAAGGCAACTAAATGGACATCTTTTACCTGATTAATTTGAAGAATTGAGAACTTAACAAAAGAACAACAATGGGGGAAGTTTAAGTTAGAAAAGCCAAACATAATGCCACATGAGATGCAGAAAGATAAACAGAGGGAAAAAAGATTGCATGAAGGGGGAAAGACAGAAGGAAATTTTTAAATTAATGAAGGGCAAAATTAATACTTTAGAATCTCTCATAACAAATATAGCCTGAAGGAATGAGCTTCCACAGTTTAACAGTCAAACATTGAGATGCCATTTGCAAAGCTAAATACACTGCAACAGTTTGGTAGAAATACTTGGATATTTGCATTTAACTGTGTACTTACTTCTCAACTTAAGTTTGTACATGAATAACAGTGAACACCATTAACTTACACTATTACTTTGACAGTAAGATTTGAGCCATGAACAGTTGTGTTAATATCTTTCTTAGTTTTTTGGGTCCATTCATTCATTTGAATAGATGAGGGGACAGGACTGATAATGAGTTTTAAAAACAATTTTCTTTTATCAAACAGAACTTAAAATATTAACATGATAAAAGCAAAAAGAAAAAGCGAACTTGGGGATTGGCTTCTACTGCCTGTCCCTGTACTGAATTTGATCACACTGAACAGATCTTGAAAACAAACTAAAGGAACACAGACTAAAATCCAAACTATATTGGAAATGTTTTTCACAGTCTGTCTCCATCTTTGAAAACAATTCTTGCAGCTGCTATTATGAAAAGCTTATTTGCCTGCATCGTGAACCCCTCAGAAATGCTGTCAATTTCTAGCTAACCTTTAACCTTCCGATTCTATATGTAGTTAAGTTAGCAGTTGATTGTTAAGCTTAGCAGAGTTAGTTGCATAGGCAGAAATGGCTTAAAATGAAGATTTTGCATAGATTGAAGCAAACAGGGCCAAGCATAGCATCCGGTTTAATTTCTGATGGTCTACAAAAAAAAGATCTGTTCTGCTACTTGGGAAAAAAATGTGTTCACAGAGACTTCAAAGTTAACATGAATGTCAGTGGCATCACGTATCTTTTATATACTACAGACCTTAAATCTGGCAATTACTTTTTGCTTATTTGACTTATCTTCTGTTACTTATATTGATTACCTATTATCACCAATTTCCTGTTGTGCATTATTATTACACTTTTATCTTCAATACTTATTGCATTGTATTTTTTTGATTCAAAAGTAAAAATCAGCAAGAAGAAAACAAAAGATAGGGAAGGAATGAATCAAAAATAAGGAAAGCAAGTACAAAACTATCATTCAAAAATTCTTAAGGACTTATGAAAATAACCAATCTCAAGTGATCACTCAGATGCAACAAATAAACATTATAAAGAAAAGGTAAATTAATTATTTAAAATCTTTCAAAATGTTCTTCTCCCCACAAAGTTTATAATATCCAAAGTAAAATTCTAAATAGATTTCAGGCATGTAGATGCAGTTAAGGTACAAATGAGCCATAAGAGATATTCAAATATTGAATGCAGCACAGGGAGAAACATTAGACAGACTTATGGTGAGGTATTTAGGCCTAGAAAGGGGAGAATTCAGAACTGATCTCATAGATCAGTCACAGGTAGTTAAGTGATGGAAACTGTAAATCCAGAATACTACTCAAAAGTAAATTTTAAAAGTAAGGATATGGTCTCAAACTCATAAAAAGCAAGTTTAGAGCTGATATCTGGAACTGTTTTTCTCTATGAAGTTTGACCAAAGCTTCTGGGTTCAGCACAGATGTGAAATTCTGAGTGTCATTTAAGAAACAGTCAAATTTTATTTTAGCTTTTGAGTTTCTCTGGATGGATGAATTAAGATGGACCAAAGGTCTTTTCCAATTATAGGCTAGATTTAATCCAGCTGGTCAAGCCAGGAAACGCACTGGCCAGGGCCGATTTAGTTTGGGAAAGGTTCTTCATCAGTCTCTCTGCAACAACAAAACTTCTCCCAATTAAGTGGGAGGGCAGAAGGGGCTGATATACCTTTACCTAGCATGAGCAGCCGGCGGTCAATTAGTGGGCTGACAGTCATCTTTGAGGCAACTAAAATTTGATGGTGGCTCTGGGATTAAATGGAGGCAGCATGCTGTACTGTGCCCATGGCAACCTATCTAGCAAACCCTGCCTGTGGCCACTTGAGGAATCTGGCATTGGGTAGGGGGTGGAGGCTCAAACCTCTTTCCTCCCCCCCCGCCCCCGGCTCCTGCTTCCAAAACACTTGCCATCCTTCTCCCATGACTCCCATCCTGCGGTCCACTTTCACTTACCTTTGGCTTGGGATCCCACAATGTTCCTAGACCTCTAGTGGGTGCACTGTTGACAGCTAGCACCATTTTCTCAAGATCGGGAAAGAAGGAACACCAGAAGCTGATGCCAGCTTTCTGCACATCCCAGTGACTGGACCAATGGTGCAACCAGATAAGCTGAGAAAATAGGCAGTCTTTCTGTTCGGTGAGTGAGAGATGTGCTTTGTGAAAAGGAATTAATGCTCCAAGCAAAAATATCTTTAAAAATTCCATAAGTTTGTGACATTATTTTGCCTTACCAAAGCAACCTTTATCATTTCAGAATGCAATTGCCATGGAAAAGCGAGAGATTGCTACTATGACCAGGATGTAGCAAACAGGAATCAGAGTTTAAATATACAAGGAGAGCACATTGGTGGCGGTGTATGTATTGGCTGTGCTAACAAAACATCTGGGATAAATTGTGAGACCTGCATTGATGAATACTTTAGGCCAGAATGGGTACAGTAATGAAGATTTTTATTCTGCTTGCTTCTTTTCCTTCAAATCCGACAACTCGTACGTGAATAATGTTTAAGAATGCATTACAAAAGCTTTGGTTCCATAACACAACTCTCATTTTGCCCCAGCTATAAATAGTGTGCAAAACTAACTTGGAAACCAATAAAAATGTTCATCCATGTGTAATAATCTTTCATATAATAATAGATAGATGTAGAAATGAACATTAAAAAATTGGGAGGATTTTTCAGCCATTCCCACTTTGTTTCATTTGTTTCATGTTCTCGTCAAAATATGGAATTGGATTAAAAAAAATCATTTATCTTATCTTTTCTGTATTTTAAAATTAGAGATCATACACTAGACCTCATGCAAGTGGTTCAATGGACTTGCCAAATCAAATGCATATCAAGAAGTCATGTGCACACTAATCACAATATTTTGTGCTTTGAAATAAATGAATAGTAATGTGAGGTTATGCAAAGTTTACTCATTTAAGTTTGTGACCCAAAACCACCTTTCCCCATTTCTTCCTTTCCTCTCCTTTCCTTTCCTTGCAGCAGGTGCTGGTTAGATGAAGTTGGATTTGGAATTTAATTCCTGACCCCGAAGGGAATTTGAAAGTGAGGGGGGGTGCTGGATGGGGTCCCAGTGCTTCTTTCCTAAGGAAGTTTGTGGCAAGGTTGTTCATGGATAATCTTCCCACCTGTATACTAATTGAGGCCCTTAAGTGGAAACATAACACTCATAATTAGTGCTCAATAAGTAAAGCTCTAGGGTCACATCATGTCATCTTTGGCATTCAGTCATCAATAGGAAGGGCAATTGCCAGCCTACCAACCCAGAGAACAAATGCTGTCATAATTAGTGCAGCTCTTGGGGTGAGGGCTTTGGAGCTTCTTCATTGTCAAGTACTCAGTGCATGAACAAGGTGATCAGCATCCAGAAAGCTTGGGATGTCACTGAGAGCCACCCCTGCAATTTTTTGCAACTCCACTTGTCCTCCTCAGCCAGCAACTCATTGCCTATCTATGACCCCCATTCTGCTATCATTATCATGTTGCCTGGATCCTTCTATGATCCAGGATCTCTGGTGGCTACATTGCTGGCACTTAGCACTGTTCTTCTAATGTTGCTGATAGTATCCAAAAGGATCAAAAACGAAATGTGGCAGCTGCCAACTCTCACCCATTGTAAGTAAATGAAACTTGCTCCAAAACCTTTTCTTTCAGTTAATTGGTTGCTAGAACTGTAGAGATTGGCACTATAATGCAAAGTATACTTTATGTTGCATAATGTTATACAAAAGAGTATACTTCAATTTATGTAAATCAGTCTTTTACAATTTTTTTCCAGGTTTCTCCTCATGAACCAAATCCATGCATACCTTGCTTGTGCAATCTAATTGGATCCCTGCACAAAAAATGTATTAAGGACGTCAAACACATTGAAGCAGGTATTCTCGTTATGAAACATATATCGTATGTCTGTTTAGCAACACTGTGAAGTGTTTCACTTGGCTTTTCACTACAGTAAGCTCTCATTATCATTCTAGGTCTGCTTCCTGGGTCCTGCCACTGCAAGGTTGGTTATGGTGGAGATAAATGTGACAGATGTGCATTTGGTTTCACTGGCTATCCTAATTGCATTCCCTGTGGCTGTAGGATTGATGGAAGTTTGAATGTTGATCCATGCATTGGACTGTGCATTTGCAAGGTAGCATCCCACTTATTCATAACTAATGTTACTACTTAAGTGGGTAATCCATGGAATGTGTAAATTAAGTAGGGTAAAACATAAATGTTTAATTTTTTAAATCAAAATGTGTTTTTATTTTTCTTCAGTTGAACATTCCAACATATCGTTTAGAGTTATTCATAACATGTAAGTGATAAACTGAAAAAAGTATTACGTTTGCTATGGATAACTTAAAAGAAAACTGTTCTTAAAGGAATGTCAATTAATATTTTTGTGATTCTGTGAGTATATGCATTTCATTGATTTTGGGAACAATGACCAGGATAATGCCAGGTTTGTTTTCTCATGCATGTTAAGTTAGCTATTTCTTTATTCCCTACTTCTGGAGTGATGTGGGTACTTCCATTGGAGTAGTCACACTGAGTTGCTTCACAGAGCCTGTTTGGCGCTTGCATCATGTTAGTGTATGTAAACGAGGCGCCATCAGATAGATGATTCAAGCTTCCCACTATTACGATCAGGCGAATGATGCATGTACAAGGCTGGTTGGCTGCTCAATTAGCAAGACCTGGCCCTGCACACTTACTTCAAAATGATTTAGGAAATATGAGTTCAATTCCTAGTTTTCCTATATTTTTATTAGTTTCTCTGCTCAAGAAGTTCAGCTACAGGATATTCACTATGCATATTGTTATTCTGTTTTTATTTACTTGATTATCTCAAATAAATTTGCTTCACCATTTTAAGCTTGAAACCATGTTTGAGAGTGAGATGATGTATTTGCCAAGATATGTTCTGAGGCACAGTTTAAGGTTTAGTGGTTACAAGTAATCAACAAATAAAATTCTTGTTTTGTATCTGAGGCACGTCAGCAAAAGATATCTACCTAAGTAGAAAGGGCCGAGAGCTTCACGTTTTCAGGTGTCTAGATCAACCTGTCCTGGTTCCCCCATGCTGACACTATAGTTAAGAAAGAATACCAAAGCCTCTACTATAAAGAAATTTAGCATGTCAGCTATGATTCTTAGCAACTTTTACAGATGCAACACAGAAAGCATTCTTTCTGGTTGTATCACAGCTTGGTATGGCTCCTGCTCTGCCCAAGACTGTAAGAAACTATAAACGGTTGTGAATGTAGTCCAATCCATCATCCGTAAGTCTTCCATCCGTTGACTCTGTCTACACTTCCCACTACCTCGGCAAAGCAGCCACATAATTAAAGACTCCATGTACCTCGGACATTTTCTCTTTCACCTTCGGAAAAAAAGATACAAAAGTTTGAAGTCAAGTACCAACTGACTTGAGCAACTTTTTTCCTGCTGCTTTCAGACTTTTGAATGGACTTACCATGCATTAAGTTGATCTTTCCCAGCTATGACTATAACACTACATTCTGCACTGTCTTGCTTTCTTCTCTGTGAATGATATGTTTTGATTATAAGCATGCAAGAAACAATATTCTTCACTGTATGTTAATATATGTGACAATAACAAATCAAATCAAATCAAAGCTTTAAAAGCTATGATCATCTTGAAAATGCAGGGAGTTAGTTCTTCCCCATGAGAATGATTAAAGATGCAAAAAAATTAGAATAAAAAAGGTAGAAAAAAAATCCAAAACCCTGACAGAGTCGGTGGGGAGGGGGGGCTGGAAACAAAAGTAGGATGGGAGGAATTTTGAAGTTGATACTTGAAAACAAATTTTGCTCGTGATAATATAAATGATCCCAACTAACACGGAAATTGAAGTTTTAGTGATCTGTTTTCTCAGTCCTGCAATTTTGAGCCTTTCATTAAAGATGAGGAAGTCAACAAAAATTGTTAGATGTTTTTGCTTTTCATGGTATTGTCTTAATACCCGATTGCTTGGGATATTTTCTGGCTAACCTTCTTGGCAGAACGTTCAGGCTTACATCCTTTCGTTGGATATACCTGATCTCCTGGTGTTTGCTTGCAGTGACTGGTAAAGTACCTGTAATTGATGAAATGCATGTTTCCAGCTCAGAGATAAGTGTCTATTAATGCTCTGTAGCTTGCTTGACTGTAGCTCTCGACAGTGCTTCAGCTGTGTTCTGACTTTGCCCTGACACGCACTTCATTGTAGAGTCATAGTGCATGAGTCTTCGTCAGAAATGCTATATCTTTGATGACAGCTCAACAATTTATTTCAGGTTCAGGAGAGTGATCAGAGGTTTATAGTTCACATCAATCCTGAATTGCAAGCCCATTAAGTAATCTGAGAAATTTTCATGGGCTCATGCTGCTGCTAGTGCTTCCTTTTGAATCATTGCATGAAATGTTTTTTCCATTTCGTTAATGATGGACAATGTAGTAAACTAGTTTTTTCCTGCCTTCCTCTGGATCTGCAGAAGTAACTACTCCAAGCTACGTGGTTGGTGGATCAGCCTCCATTGTTGTCAGTTTTGGATCATAATATGCCAGCACATCGAGAGAGACAAGAAAGTCTCTAATCCTGTTGAAGACTCAAGGCTCAACTCGCCTTGATCTTTTCTCAGCTGATTTCTTAAAGGTTCATTGATGATGGAAAGTTATGGGATGAATTTCATCACTTGATTGTCCATGCCAAAAAATTATATATGTCAGCAACACATTTGAGCTATGGAAACTCTAATTCCTCAATTTTTTTTGAGGATCTCCATTATCCCTTTCTGGTGGATAGTATGACCTAAAATATCTAATGCTCTTCCCAAATTCACACTTAACAGTGATAGTGAGGTTTGCTTGTTCAACCGCATTTAAAACCTCTTGAACTCTATTGTCATGTTCTTCCTCAGCACCAAGGATATGCAAATCACCAATGTTACAAATATGCCTTCTTTGCCTTTGAGGATGTTGGACATAGTGCATTGAAAGACTTTTGTTGCAGAGGCTACATCAAAGACAAGTCAGTTGACACAAAAGTGACCATAAGGTCTGATAAATGTGGTCAATAACCATGCCTTTTGGTTAAGAGGAGTTCACTAAAACCCACTGCTGCCATCCAGCTTTGTAAGAAGAACACTCATGGCAACTTCACCAACCCTGTCATCAACAGAAGACATTAAGTGTATCTCTCTTTGAATGACTTTCATTTACTATGTCAGGTACTGTGCCCAAAAACCAGCACCAGACCTGAGCATCACTTTGTAGGCACCGTAACAGAAAAGATAACTCCTTGATACAGCAGCTCATTAAATTGCCCTTTGACTCTGAGGCTGCAGAAGCCTCAGCCGAACTGATATTCAAGGTCATCAGTGCAGACTTCAGATCAGCCTTTCCAAAAGTTAACCCACGGAAATCAACTGGCCTGGATGGCATACCCCAGACAAGCACTCGGAGCTGGTGGAGATATTCACAGACACCTTTCTCCTCTCCTTGCACCAATCTGAGGTCCGTATCTGCTTCCCTGGACAAAAGAAAAGCCAGACAGCATGCCTGAATGATGATTGCTCAGTAGTTCTGACATCCATCATTATGAAGCGCTTCAAAAGGTTAGTCATGGCAAGGATCGATTCTTGCCTCCCAAATTGCCTGGAACCATTACAATTTGCCTATTGCTGCAACAAATCCCCAGCAGACACCATTTCTCTGGCCATACACTTAATCCTAGAACACTTGGATAACAAAGACATCTATACCAGACTCCTATTTATTGACTACAGCTCAGCCTTCAATACAGTTATTCCTATAAAAGTCATCTCAAAACTCTGTGGCCTAGGGCTTGGTTTCATTCTCTGTGACTGGATTCTAGATTTCCTAACCCATAGGCAGCAATCAGTAAGGATAGGCAACAACACGTCCTTTATGATTATACTTAACACCAGTGCCTCACAAGGCTGTGCCGCAGTTCCTTACTATATTCCTTATGCACTTATGCCCCTGTGGCCAAATTCCCCTCCAATATGACTTTCAAATTTACTGATGACACCACCATAGTGGCTCGAATCTCAGACAATAATAAGACACAGTAAAGAGAGAGACAATCTGATGAACTGCTGTGACGACAATAATTTCCCTCTGAATGTTAGTGAAACAAAGAAAATAGTCATCGACTTCAGGAGGCATATTGAAGATCATGTTCCTGTCTACACCAATAGGAATGAAGTGAAAATGGTCGAGAGCTTCAAGTTTCTTAGGGTCCAGATCATCAACAACCTGTTCTGGTCCCTCCATGTCAATGCTGGTTAAGAAAGCCCACCAGTGCCTTCCTTTCTCAGGAGGCTAAGAAAATTTGGCATGTCCACTATGACTCTCTCGAACTTTTACAGATGCATCATAGAGAGCATCCTTTATGACCAAGACTGCAAGAAACTACAAAGAGTCATGAATGAAGCCCATTCCATCATGCAAATCAGCCTCCTATACATTGAGCCTGTCTGCCCTTCCTGCTGCCCCAGAAAAGCAGCCAGCAAAATCAAAGACACCAGGAACCCTGGATATTCTCTCTTCCACCACCTTCCATCAGGAAAAAGATACAAAAGTCTGATGTCACACATCAACTAACTCAAGAACAGCTTCTTCCCTACTACCATCAGACCTTTGAACAAATGTACCTTATATTAAGTTATTCTTCTCTACACCCTACCTATGACTGTAATACATTTTGCACTGTCTCCTTTTTTTCTCTATGAATGATATGCTTTACTTGTATAGTGCGCAAGAAATAGTACTTTCACTGCATACCGATACATTTGACAATAAATTAAATCAGAAATTGCTAACTTTACAGAATATAAAAGGTTTCATTAATTTCTTTATCCTTGTATTTTAAGACTGTAGTGATCTGACCTTTCACTTTAAGCCAATATTTTTATTTCTGACAGCCAGATCTCCACATTAAGCATCCAGTTTGTCTGTGCCTAGTTTGAATTCTGCTCTGTATCCTTTGACATCCAGTTCTACACACCAGAACTGGTGATTGGGATCTTTAATTTCTCCCAGGAACATTTCATCCTAAATGTCCCTTTATCCCATTTGTATTCAGAATGATGAGAGGCTCATTACCTTTCTCATCCTTTCTAATGTGTTTGAAATCTGCAGAATTGTTTAGAATGTCTGGTCTAGTGACAATATTTGGCTCCCTTAGCTGGACATTTTCTGTAGTAATATTTGTTTTAGTGTATGTGAAATATTCTGAAGGTGGCATGGTGGCACAGTGACTGCTGCCTTATAGTACCAGAGGTCTGATTCGATTCCCAGCTTGGGTCACTGTCCGTGCATTCTCCCCATTTCTGCGTGGGGTTTCCTCCCGTGCTCCAGTTTCCTCCCATAGTCTAAAAGATGTTCTGATTAGGTGGATTGGCCATGCTAAATTCTCCCTCAGTGTACACAAGCAGGTGCTGGAATGTGGCAACTAGGTGATTTTTACAGTAACTTCATTGGAATGTTAATGTGAGCCTACTTGTGACACTAATAAATAAACTTGTGATGTACTTGAAATCTTCACCCATGGGCTACCAATCAGTAGCTTCAGTTTCTCAAATTGTCATCTCCAGCACTGCCACTATAAGTCATGGATGAGTGATTTGTGATTGGTCTCCCAAAAAACTATTTATTTAAACTTTTTACAACATTACATCATAAGCATATGGTTTCCTGTTCGGTCCCTTGCTCTCTTGTAGTCTTTTTGTCAATACTGCATGTATAAATTTTTTCCCAGCAAGCATATCTCGCCGCAAATTTAATGTTTTTGCTGTAATATAAGTAACACTTCAAAATTCTCTAGTGTCACTTATTAGCATTGTTATTCTGTGATTTCATTGGAAACAAACCAAATGATCTTACCTGGAAATTACTCTTGTTTTTCTGAAATAATATATGCCTTTCATTACATGAAAATATTTGTAAATTAATAATAAAAGTTTATATAATTTCTATTTGGCACAGGCCAATGTTGAAGGAGAAAATTGTGACCGGTGTAAAGCAGGATTCTTCAACCTGCAGCTAGAGAACTACTACGGCTGTGACCCGTGTTTCTGTTCAGGGGTATCCAGTCAATGTGAAGCCTCTCAATGGACCTACAATAATGTAAGAGATATCAAGTGGCAAATAACCTTCGTGTGATGTATATATTTGACTGCTATGGGGGTACATTTTTGAGTTTACGCTAAAGGCAGAGAGCTTGGAAGCTTGCGAGGCAGTTTTTAGCTTTTCCATTCATTAAATTCATGAAAAATTATGGGTGGTGTGACCAAGGTTTCCTAATATATGTGACTGACAGTAATTGAAGTGGGAGAGGTACCACTTTAATCTTCCCTCTCTACTCATATCTGTAGACCATGTTTGAGAACCTTATCACTTTTTCAACTGGGTTTGTCCAATTAACTTCTGTAAATTGAGTGAATCCACTTGGAAACTCAACATTTATCAGTGCTAATTCTTGCTCAGTCACCTGAATCTGTGTTAGTTTTCATTCCCTTCCTAGGCTCACAGCTAAGGCTGACAAACTCATTCGTCACAAGAAACCTCAATGTATTGCATTGATGTACGGTGCATGAACATTGACATGCAGTACATGAACTTACAATACACTGACCTGGACTTCAGCAATTCAGGAATGCACTCACCAACATTTTCTTGAGGAGAATTAGCAATGGGTAATAAATAATTGCCTAGCCAGCGATGCCAGTAAATGAATTTAAGAAAATATGTCAGTTGAAAATAGGAAGATGTTTATCTGGAGTAGGGGGAAATATGAAATCATTAGGCAGAAAATTGGGCAAGTAAACTGGAAGAAGTGTTCTTGGGGAAAAGTACTGAAGGAAGGTGGCGGATTTTCAAGGAATGTTTGTCTGGCGCTCTGCACAACAACGTACTGCTGAGACAAGGTGGTTTTGCTAAGTCACGGGAATCGTGGTGCACAAAGGTTGTGATGAATCTAGTCAGGAAGAAAAGAAAGGTGTACAAAAGGTTCAGAGAACTGGGAGATGTTAAGGATCTAGAGGAGTATAAGGTTTGTAGAAAAGAGCTTAAAAAGCAAATTAGGAGAGCCAGAAGGGGTCATGAGAAGGCCTTGGCAGGTAAGATTAAGAAGAATCCCAAGGTGTTCTATAAATATGTGAAAGGTAAAAGGATCAGAAGTGAAGGGACTGGACCTTTAAAAGGTGAAGGGGGAAATGTTTGAGTGGAACCGGAAGAAATAGCAGAGGTGCTTAATGAGTACTTTGCCTCAGTATCCATGGTGGAAAGTAATCTGGGAGGTCGTACTGCAAGTTTGCAGCAGACTGAAAAGATTGAGTATGTGAATGTTAAGAAAGAGGATGTGTTTTAAATTCTATCACGATAAATAAGTCACTGGGACGGGATGGGATGTACCCCAGGCTACTGTGGGAGGTGAGAGAAGTGATTGCAGAGCACCTGGCGATGATCTTTGCATCGTCAGTGGAGATGGGAGAGGTTCTGGAGGACTGGAGGATTACGGATGTAGTTCTTATTTTTAAGAAAGGGAACAGAGATAGCCCGGGAAATTACTGATCTGTGAGTTTGATCTCAGTGGTTGGTAAGTTGATGGAGAGGATCCTGAGAGACAGGATTTATGAGCATTTAGAGAATTTGAGCTTGATCAGAAATAGTCAACACAGCTTTGTCAAGAGCGGGTCGTGCCTTAGGAGCCTAGTGGAGTTCTTTGAAAATGTGACTGAACACAGTGCCGAAGGAAGAGCAGTGGATGTGGTTTACATGGATTTCAGCAAGACGTTTGATAAGGTCCCCCATGCAAGAGATCTTGAGAAGGTGAGAGGGCATGGGATCCAAGGGGCTTTGACCTTGTGGATCCAGAACTGGCTTGCCTGCAGAAGGCAGAGAGTGGTTGTGGATGGGTCTTTTTCTGCATGGAGATTGGTCACCAGTGGAATGCCCCAGGGCACTCCATTCTAAGACCCTTGCTGTTTGTCATTTTCATAAATGACCTTGATGAGAAAATGGAAGGATGGGTTAGTAAGTTCGCCGACGATATGAAGGTTGGTGGTGTTGTGGATAGTCTGAAGAAATGTCAGAAGTTGCAGCAAAACATACATAGGATGCAAGAATGGGTGGAGAAGTGGCAGAGTGACTTCAGTGCAGTAAATGTGTAGTGGTCCATTTTGGCAGGAACAGTAGGATGAAGGAGTACAATATCAAGGGTAGGAGTCTTGGCAGTGTTGAGGAGCAGAAGGATCTTGGAATCCAAGTCCATAGGACTCCTAAATCGGCCTTGCAGGTGGAGGATCTGATCAAGAAGGCATATGGCATACTGGCCTTCATTAATCGAGGGATTGACTTTAAGAGTCGGGAGGTAATGCTGCAACTTTATAAGACCCTTGTGAGACCCCACTTGGAATATTGTGTGCAGTTCTGGTCGCCTCACTACAGGAAGGATGTGGAAGCTATTGAGAGAGTGCAGAGGAAATTTACAAGGATGTTGTCTGAATTGGGAGGCATACCCTATGAAGATAGGTTGAGGGAGCTAGGTCTCTTCTCCCTGGAGAGACGAAGGCTGAGAGGTGACCTGGTAGAGGTTTATAAAACGTTGAGAGCAATAGATAGGGTGGATTCTCGGAGGCTATTTCCCAGAACTGAAATGTTGCTACGACAGGACACAGATTTAAGGTGTTGGGCAGCAAGTGCAGAGGAGATGTTACGGATAAGTTTTTCACTCAGAGGGTCGCTGGGGTCTTTTAAAAGACTTCTGGATGAGTACAGTACATGGGATTAAAAGGGATTGGGAGTTACAGATAGTTCTATGGCCTAGTAGATATGGGTATGATCGGCACAACTTGTGGGTCGAAGGGCCTGTTTGTGCTGTAGTGTTCTATGTTCTATGAAAACATAATCTAAAAATCATCTAGTTAAAAATAAAATGTGTTCTCTCTCTTCAGTCCATATCAAATCAGAGATAGTGGGCCCTGATTTCCCAGAAGTTTTTTTTCTGCATCTCACTAACTTTTGGAAAGGGTGTCTGACTTCAGCACACAGGAAAACAGTGCTTAGCAAATTGTCATTTTTCTGGAAGGATTGGGGGGCACCTGCAAAAGTTAAGATGACAAACTGGAAAAACAGCAACAGAGTTTTGGTGGTGAGAATTAGATTATTCATTAGACCACCAAAATAAAAGAAAAACTACAAATGCTGGAAACCTGAAGTTAAAACACTAAATGCTGGAAAAACTCAACAGGTCTGGCAGAGAGAGAAACAGAAATAAAATTAAGTCCGTAAGTCTCTTTTTCAGAGCTGGAGAGATAGAAATGTGATGGGTTGCATACTTTTGAGAGAGGTTGGAATTGATGGAGCAAAGTAAGTCAGAGATAGGTAAGAGCTGAATTCGGATCTGACAATGATGTCATAGCACAAGACTAAGGGAGTGTTAATGATCGTGTTAAAGGCTGAAGAATGTGCCAATAGCTGCCTAAAGGTTTGATCACAGAATGTATTAATAGCAGAACAAGAATCAGCACCATGTGAAAGTCAAACATAAGAACAATTTACAGATTGGTCACATAAGAGGATTTGGAAAAGAACCTAAGAAAAATTTTGAAAACATCAAAAATGAAGGACAGCAGCTGTGGTCTGAAATCGTTGAACACAATATTACGCCCAGAAGTCTGTAAAGTGCCTTTGCTTAGTTTGCAAGCATGACACTGACAATCCTATTGCTTCCAGTTCAGTTCACCATCTAGCTCTCATGCTCACATTTTAGTCCCTGGCCTGTTGCAATATTGCAGCACAACACAAACTGGAGGACTGAAACCTCATCTTCTGACTGAGCATTTCACAGCCTTCTGGATTAACATGAAGTGCAACAACTTCAGGCCATGAACCTCTGTCCTCTTTTGATGAATTTCTTCTCCTAACCCATTCCATCCAGACGGCCAGACTGTCCTTTATTTTGGTGTTTTGTTTTCAGAGAACACTTATCCTTGTTTTGGCTGTTCTTTGCACACACTCCTATTTGTTCTTAAAGCTACTATGAGCATCTTCCTTAGTTTTTAACTCTTTAATTAATAATCTATATGCCTGTGACATAATTGTCAAACCTCTCCTGAGCTCCCACTTACCTCTGACCTATTTCGCAACACCTGCTCTACCAGCTCTGTTCAACACTGCTGTTACCAATGTTTGCCTTGCCAAAGATATTGCCAGTCCTACTGAGTTTGTCCAGGATTTTCTGTTTCTAATTTTACATTTAATTACCCGTTTTGCTCAATGCATCTTTATTGTGAGGGGTACATGCTAGCAGTGAGATGTCTAGAAGAACTTGACGTAGATAAATAACACATTTTTCCCTCAACTTTTACTTTTTAGGTGACTGACATGTTTGATTGGTCCCTCACTGATCTGCAAGGTATTTCAAAAATTCTGCCCAGACAGGATGGATTATTGCAGGTGAACATTAACAAATATGAAGACATCAAGATTTTAGCACGGCCATATTATTGGAGTGCACCAAGTGCATATCTGGGCCACAAGGTATCTAATTCTCAAGATATTAATATAATAATTTAAAATTGTTGATTGGTTTCAGCATGTAAAAAGTATTGCTTCTAGAGGTGTCATTGTGAACATGATTTGATCCATTCAGTATGATGAAGTTCAGCCAAGGTTACTGTGACAGTCTAACCAGACTAACCTTTATATTTCCCCTCTCTCAAAGTTTCTTGTAATCAGTGCTTATCTAAGCAATTCTAACATAATTCCAGCTGTCCATAATTCGTACACTTCAATTTTCTCTGTAAACTATGTGTGTGTGGATGTGTATATGTATGTGTGCAGCTGTGCAAAATAGATTAAAGGACAGCACATGAATAGACCCTTCAGCCCACCAAATCTGTGCCGACACAGATGCCCCTTTAATCTAATATTTCCTTGCCTCTATTCCCTGCTATTCATGTGTCTATCCAGATGCCTCTTGGACATGGTTATAGAATCTGCTTTCACTACTTCCTCTGACATTCACCAACTTCTGTGTAGAGAAACTTGCCCCTTCTCATTTTCAACTTATGACCTGAGTAATTGACCTTTTGACGCTGGGAAAATGATTCTGACTAGCACTGTATCCAAGCCTGTCATAACCTTGTCAGGTTCCCCCTCATCCTCCGATGTTCCAAAGAAAACAATCCAAGTTTGTTCAATCTTTCTTCATAGTCCATATCCTCCAAACTAGGCAATATCCTGGTAAATCTCTTCTACACTTTTTCCAACGCATCAATATCCTTCCAGTAGTGTGGCGACCAGAATTGTATACAATACTCCAAAGGCAGACTAACCAAAGTTTTATACAGCTGCAACATTATTTTTTAAGAAGGAACGCGTCAAAATGCAGATCATGAAAATATAACAAAACTTACTCCAACTTATAAATCAAAGAAAGGGCTTAATAAAGGAATTTTATTACTCCAAACTTCAAGCTATACCCTGGGCCACTCCATATTTCTCTCAATTCCATATGGATCCTTATTTATAGTGAGTCAACTGGTCAGCTGACTATTAAATCACTCTGTCATTGGTTGCTTGGTTTACTGGATCATTTGACCTTCACATCTTGTTCCCATTGGTCACATTACATCCAATACAAAGATGTCATCTGTTACATTCCAGCATCAATTCTGATACTCATGCTCCGACCATTGAAGGTCAGCATGCCATATGCCTTCTTGATTAACTTGTCCACCTGAGTCAGCACCTTCAGGGAACTGTAGATCTTCTTGCCTAGATCCCTCTGTATGCTAACATTTCTAAGGCTTTCCATTTACTGTATATTTTCCTTCTGCAATATACCTTCCAAAGAACATCACCTCACATTTGTCTGGAATTTGTCTAAATTCCATCAGCCATCTTTCGGCCCTAGGTCTCCAGCTGATTTATATCCTGCTGTATCCTCTGACAATACCTCTCACTATTCTCTATTCCCCCAATTTTTGTATCATCTGCAAAATTACTAATCAGACCACAGACATTTTCCTCCAAATCATTTATTTATAAATATATTAGAAACAACAGAGGCCACCGCACTGGTCCTTGTGGAATGCCATTTGTCATAGACTGTTAGAAATGTACACTTCCATTGCTGCTCTCTTCTTTGTATGCTTTCTATGCCCAAGCCTTCAAGGGCCTTGCATGCTCTTAAGTAAGTCACCTACACACTCTAGGATAAAATCGGGGGAATATTCCTCCACCATTGGTTTGTTAAGTATACACTTCTCATAAGTTTAATCTTCAACTTTCTGATCAGGACTTTGGGATACTTAAATAGTTTACACAATTCAGCTGAACAATCAATTATGCATTTGCATTTGATTCTCTGATGTTAAAGCAAATCTCCATAGCTTTTGCCAGATTAAGAGCAACGCTACCTACATGTTATGCTTAGCAAATATGGCAGTTATGCTGGCTTCCATCATGCAGTACCATGAAACCATGCCATGCTGCGATTTGGGTGTTCCTTTGGAAGTATGGACCTTTTATTATTAGTTCATGGGGTGTGGAATTTGCTGGAAAGGCAATTACCCAAGGAAAGGTGGTGGGAAGCCACCTTATTGAATCTCTGCAGGTCTTGTAGTGTTGGTAGACCCACAGTGCTGTCATATCGAGAAATCTAGGATTTTCATCTAGCAATGATGAACTAATTATGACATTAAGTCTGCTTAGTGACTTGGAGTGAACTTGCAGATTCATGTACACCAAATGCCCTTGATTTTCTCGGTAGAGTTTGTAGGTGCTCCTAAAAGCAGTGCCGGTGGCAGAGAGAGTGAATATTTAACTTTATTCTTGGGGCACCAACCAAAGGGGTTTCTTTGTCCTGGATGGTGTTGAACTTCTTGAGTGTTGTTGGAGCTACACATCCAGACAAGTGGCTTGATTTGACTTGATTTGATTTATTGTCACATGTATTAGTATACAGTGAAAAGTATTGTTTCCTGAGCTTAACATACAAAGCATACTATTCATAGGAAAAGAAAGGAGAGGGTGCAGAATGTAGTATTACAATCATAGTTAGGGTGTAGAGAAAGTTAATACAAGATAGGTTCATTCAAAAGTTTGGTGGTAGCAGGGAAGAAGCTGTACTTGAGTTGGTTGGTATGTGATCTCAGACTTTTGTATCCTTTTCCCGACGGAAGAAGGTGAAAGAAAATATGTCTAGGCATCATGGAGAGTATTCCATCACACTCCTGATTTGTGCTTTACAGATAGTGAAAAGCCTTTTGCAAATCAAGAGGTAAGTTACTAGCCATAGTGTATCCACTCTTAACCTGCTTGCAAAGCCATAGGTGGAATTATGTGGCTGGTCCATTTAAATTGGTGCACAAGGGTGACATCCCACAGCACATCAATGTTGGGGAATTCATAAAACAAAAAGAAATAGGAATAGGAGTTGGTGTTATGTCTTCTTGAACTTGTTTCGCCAATCAGTAAGGTCATGATTTTGGCCTCATCTCCTCTTCCCATAAGCTTTTACTCACCAGGTTGTCAGCATTGAATGTCAAGAGGTAGTCATTAGATCATTTCTTGTTGGAAGTAGTCATTGCTGGCAATTGTGTGATGTTAATGTCACTTGTCACTTGTCAAATTAAGTGTTAAAGTTGTCCAAGTCTTGCTACATGTGAGCCCAGAATGATCATTAATCAGGCTTTCACGTATTTTATATATACAATGTGGTCTGTTGTCCTAGCTCTAACCATCTGCCAAAATGGACTGCGTGTACCTGAATAGCATGTAGTTATAACAAGTAATTAGAAAGGCAAATCGAAAACTGGCCTTTGTGACCCTGGAATTAAATATCAAAGTTAGGATGCTTTGCTGCCGACAGAACATTGGTGACACTACACTTAGAGTACTCTGTACAGGTTTGGTCTCTTTACCAAGGCCAGAATTTTGTGGTTGCTGAGCAGGTATGCAGTAGACACAAAAGGTTGTGAAATGGAGCACAATGACATTGGGAAGGCATTCCAACATTATCTCACCACTTTACGATACTCGATCAGCAGGTGCACATGGAAGGTGGGATCACACTTGTCATTAGAACATAGGAACTCGGAGCAGGAATAGGAGTTTTATAATATATATATATAAAAAGTAAGGTCTGAGATATTTGAAGCTATAATCCAATGGAAAATATAAAATATCTGACAACTTTGCAAAAACCATGCAATAAAAGTAAAGTGCAATCCGTTAACGAAAGCTTTTCTGTTAGTGAATACTTGTGTTGGCCTTGTCCACCATCACTTGCTGAACATTTTCATAAGTTCATAAGAAGTTCATAAGAACTTCAAGCCTACTCCACCATTCAATAAGATCAGGGCTGATCTTTTTGTGAACTTAGCTCCCTTTACTCGCCCACTCACCATAATCCTTAATTGCTTTATTGTTCAAAAATTTATCTATTCTTGCTGTAAAAACATTCAATGAAGTAGCCTCAACTGCTTTACTGGGTAGGGAATTTCACAGATTCATTACTCCTTTGGATGAAGAAGTTCCTTCTCAACTAAGTCCTAAATTTGCTCCCCCTTATTTTGAGGCCATGCACCTAGTTCTAGTTTCACCTACCAATGGTAACAACCTTCCTGCTTCTATCTTATCTATTTCTTTCATAATCTTATGTTTCTAGAAGATCTCCCTTCCTTTTTCTGAATCTCAATGAGTATAGCCCCACTCTCTCAGTCTCTCCTCATAAACCAACTCTCAACTTGGAATCAACCCAGTGAATCTCCTCTGTACCCTTTCAAGTACCAGCATATTCTTTCTCAATTAAGGAGACCAGAACTGTACACAGTACATCATATGTGGCCTCACCAACACCTCATAAAGCTGCAACACAGCCTCCCTGTTTTTAAACTCTATCTCTCTAGCAACGAAGAACAAAATTCCATTTGCCTTCTTAATTATCTACTGCACCTGTAAACCAATTTTTTGTGATTCAGACACAAGGATTCCCAGATCCTTCTGCTCAACAGCGTGCTGCAATTTTTTACCATTTACATAATAGTCCATTTTGCTGTTATTCGTACCAAAATGGATAAACCTACATTTACCAACACAGTATTCCATCTGCCAGATTCTTGCCCACTTAATTAGGCTATCTATATTCCTTTGCAGACTTTGTGTCCACTGCACACTTTGCTCTGCCACTCATCTTCGTGTCACCTGCAAATTTTGATACAGTACACTTGATCCCTAACTCCAGATCATCTACGTAAATTGTAAACAATTGCAACAGTTGACAGTTAAACAGCCAAGTAAGCCCACTTGAAGATCAATTGTTAATGATTCGGAGTGGCCTGTACGCATTTGCACTTAGCACATAGGCCAATCTTTCAGATGGTCTTCATATTTTTCATTGATTCAACATCCAGGTGAGATAGAAGGCCCAGAGGATGTTGGTAAAGTGAGGTGTTAGGAGTTTTATTGTGTGTTGTATGGAATTGGTATTGAGATTGTTTCTGGCACTCTGTTTTTGATTCCCATTGACTGCAGTTTTGCTAGGGCTTTTTCATGCCACATTTGTCAAATGCAGCGTTTATGTCAAGGGCTGTCATTGAAGTTTAGAACGATAGAAGGTTATCTATTGAAACACTCAAAATTTGGAGTGTACTTATGGGGTAGATGCTGAGGGGGTATTACCTCTGGTGAGTGAATATAGAGTTAGCGGGCATAATTGTAAACAAAGGAGTCGGATTTCATGGAGGTCTGGAGGCTTTGATGGTTGGCTGGAAAGCTGATAAAAGACCTACTTTGCCTCCTTTGGAAAGTCCCAGTTGTTCTCGGATACTTGAGTAACCAACACTAGCTTTTTTCTGGGATTAAGGAAGGCATTACTGTGGAGGCCATTGCTACTGCTGGAACCTCACCGAATGGAGGCCACGAATCAAGGAGTGACTGGTTACTGGTGACAGGGATTTTGTGTGGTTGGGGGTCATGAGGAGAGGAATATAGGGAGGTTGGCCATAAGGATATGGGTGTTTTTGAGTGAACTCTTTTTGTCCCCTTTCTGGGGTCATGTTCTTTGATCAGATACTGAGTGCCATTGAATGAGTGGGCATTCTTCCAGAGAGAACGCACAGTTTTACTTGTCATGCATGCCTCATGTTGGCAACATTGCCCACCAGTAGGTTAATACCAGCACCTTGGGATGAGACCTTTTTTTTTTGCACTTAAAAAAAAAACTTACTTTTTAATTTGATTTCTTATTGTCATGTGTATTGGGATACAATGAAAAGTAGTGTTTTTTGCGTGTTATACAGACAAAACATACCTTTCATAGAATACACAGGGTAGGAGGAAAGGAAAGGGCGCATAATTTGGCATTATAGTCACAGCTAAGGGTGCAGAAAAAGCAGAGGTGGGAAGATGACAAGGTTCAGCCACACCATCATCCCACCTAATGAATTGCTCTTCCCACCTCCAAACATATCATGAGAGAGGCCACAGAATTATACTAAAGGGGTCTCCCGTTTAAGATGGAGATGAGAAACAATTTTTTCTCTCAAAGGGTTGTTTGGCTTTGAAAATACTTTTCACAGAGAACCCTGGAGGCTGGGTCATTGAATATATTCAAGCCTGAGCTGCACAGATTTTTAATTGAAAAAGGAGTTATGAGGATAGGCAAGAAACCAGAGTTAAGACCATGGCGACACAGTGGTTAACACTGTTGCCCCAAATGCCAAGGACATGGGTTTGATCCTATGTGGATTTTGCATATTTTCCCTATGTCTGCATGAATTTCCTCTGGGTGTTCCAGTTTCCTCCCACAGTCCAAAAGATGTACTGGTTAGGTGCATTGGTCATGCTAAATTCTCCCTCAATTTCCCCAAACAGGTGCCAGAGTGTGGCGACTAGGGGATTTTTTACAGTAACTTCATTGCAATGTAAACCTACTTGTGACAGTAAATTTAAAGTATCATATCAACTTTGATTATATTGAATGGTGGAGCAGGCTTGATGGGCCAAACAGCCGATTGTTGCTCCTCTGCTTTATGATCTTATGATATCAATACCTCACACAAAAGCCTAACCCGCCTGCCATTATTCTGTTAATGTTTCAGTTCTTTTGAAAAAGCACAATATCAGATTCTCATTGGGAAATGCATTGCAAGCAATAAAAGAGCATGACAGTTGATATAAAAACCAATGAAATCCACGCTCCAGTGGGAAATAAGGGAAAATGGTGCTGTACTGAAAATATATTTACTCTAACATTACTATATTCTTTATCAATATCATTGATATTATCTTGCATCTCTGGATGCTTTATTCATAGTCATAGATCCTTACAAAGCAGAGGGAGGCCATTTGGCCCAGCGCATCTACACTGACTCTCTGAAAAAACATTTTACCTAGGCCCACCCCATACCCCAACCTCGTGTATTAACCCCATTAATCCCCTAATTCACACATCTTGGGACACTTGGGGCTAATTTAGCATGGCCAATCCATCCAACCTGCACATGTTTGGACTGTGGGAGAAAAGCTGAGCACCCGGAGGAAACCCATGCAGAATGTGCAAACTCCACACAGACAGTTATGCAAGGCTGGAATTGAACCCGGGTCCTTGGTACTGTGAGACAGCATTGCTAACCACTGTGTCAAATTGTAATCAGAATACTGCTGAAAAGAGAGCCATGTTTCAAAGAAATAAACAGCACGGGAAACAGGCCCTTCGGCCCAACGAGCCCGCACCGCCACCCCGATGTTCCCACCTCTACCTGTGATCCCTGTCTATGTTTATAGATCTATGAATTAAAAACCAAATTTGAGACAATTTAGGGAGAATATGTTTTGCCAATTAGCCTAAGAGCACATCTTTGGAATGTGGGAAGAAACCAGAGCGCCCGGAGAAAACCCACGCAAGCACAAGGAGAATGCGCAAACTCCCACAGACACAGGCCCAAATCCATGTATCCGCACAGCACAGCGATAGTCACTGAGCTGTCGTGTTGCCCATCAAATGGTCCAGATCAAGCATTCACTAACAACGTGAAGCACTAGGATACTCTCGAAAAAAATCCTCTCACGACTCATTGCGTGTATCCCCCTTGTTAGACAACAACGTGGACCAAAGCACTTGTAGGATAAAAACAAGTACATCAATATCATCATCTATTTACACACTTCCCAGGGACTCCCAAGGTTCTTGTATTTGCCCTGATGAGTGTAAGATGAAAAGCTTTGGAAACTGGGACCTCTTCTATTTGTAGATCCCTATTTTAAATCAGTTTTCTATACCCCTCCATTCCCATTCTGTTCATGTGCCCATCTAAGTATTTCTTAAATAACTCCAGAGTACCTGCCTCCACCACTTTACTTGGCAGCGCATTCCATACCCCACCACCCTCTGTGTGAAAAAACTCCCTCTAGCATCCAAATTATACCTTACCCCCCTCACCCTAAGCCCATGACCCCTTGTGCTATTCGAGTCCATCCTAGGAAAAAGCTTAACCCTGTTTACTCTGTCTATAACCCTCATAATCTTGTACACCTCTATTAGATCTCCTCTAAGTCTACGTCTTTCTCAGGAAAACAGTCCCAATTTGCCTAACCTCTCCTCGTAACTCAGGCCTTCCATACTAGGCAGCATCCTGGTAAACCTCCTCTGCACTCTGTCCAGAGCCTCCACGTCCTTCCGGTAGTAAGGTGACCAGAACTGTTCGCAGTATTCCAAATGAGATCTAACCAATATTTTATACAACTGCAACATTAAAGGCCAGCTCTTGTACTCTATACCCCTTCCTATAAAGGCTAACATACTATGTGCTTTCTTCACAACCTTCTCCACTTGCTTTGCCACCTTCAGAGACTTGTTCACCTGCACCCCCAGGTTCCTCTGTGTTTCTATACTCTTAATAGGTTTACCCTTTATCATATACCTTCCCCCTACATTCTTTCTCCCGAAATGCATCAACTCACATTTACCAGGATTGAATTCCATCTGCCATCTGTCTGCCCAAGCTACCAGCCTATCTATGTCCTGCTGCATCGCCTGACAATGCTCCTCACTATCCGCAAGTCCAGCAATCTTTGTATCGTCTGCAATTTTGCTGATCACTCCACTTACTCCCTCTTCCAAGTCATTTATATATATTACAAATAGAAGAGGTCCCAGTTTCCAAAGCTTTTCATCTTACACTCATCAGGGCAAATACAAGAAAGCTAAATTTCAAGCAATCATGACAATATACTATGGGGCAAATGGTTGTTGATTGTGTGGCAAGTTGACTCTGATCTGTCTGAGACTTTGCTACTGGGAAAGCAACAAGATTCCAGGGGTTTCCCGAGCTCCTGTGTAAGTCAAATTAGAGTAACTTGTCAACAAATCAGCAGCCTTTCTTTTGTATTATTGATTGTTATGAGATTGTTTGAAATTTGACATTTTTGCATTTGTTCCTGACGATGCAAGTTAAAAAGCTTTTGGCAACATTTCTCTTCTTAACATAGTCATATTCTGCACCACCGAGCAACAGCTTATAAGCAGAATGTTCTCTCTGCACAAATTTGGGGTCTGTTTAGAGCTCCGAAACAAAATTAAATTACGGATATTTCACATGCTAGAAAAAGATGCATGATGTAAAGGGGGAAGGTATTCTGTAAAATGATTTAAACTGATTGTAAGACCTGTCCAATAGATGCATAGTAAGAAGTCAATAGTGAATCCATGATATTAATTTCGGCATGTCCACAGTGCATTGATCTGGAGATGGAAATAAGCATGTAGAAAACATCACCGTAAGTGTGAAAAATTTTCGTAGATCTCTAAGCCAGTAGAATTTTCATGTTCTAATTATCATGGAAATAACAATTAATTAGCCATTTATTGAATGTATTATGTCAAGTTATGTTATTTAGTTTACAAGTCATTTACTTTTCCAAGTCACATTAATAATTTAATGCTTTTCTTTTTTAGAAAATGGATAACACATTTGAGCATCTTCTTTTTCACATCATTATATTAAAATATGATATATTGGCTACTTAAATGCCTGTCATTAAATCATACAGCATGATGGTTAATAATCAAGAAGAAAAATGAACTCTATTCATATGGGGATATTACTGCAGTATTAATTGTACTTTGGATGCTGCTGAACAAAGGGGCAAGGAATTTGTTTGGAAGTATTGCTATTCTTTTTCAAAAATATGGGATGTATCATTCACATTAGTATGCCATATTAACTTTTGTTAATATTTTATAAATTAGCTTAAAATTTCAAGTGCACTGACTGAAAGCAAGCCAATTCGCAGTGAAAGAGACCATAGCAATTATATGTATTTTATATATATATATACTGACTCTTGGATGAGCACTGACCTATTATCAGTAATAGACTATTATGATGATAAATAACCTATCTTTCAAGATTCCAGCTGAATACACATTCCAGTGGTTTCACCCAAACCTGGAACATTAGCTATCATCTTTAGATTGACGAGAATGACAGCTGTGTGTGTGGCATGGATAGATACAGACATTTACTTTTACCTGACTGAACATATTTAATGCAATTCACTTAAAGAGTGAAAAGTGTCCCTTCCCAAAGTAACTCCCAAAATATCATGTCACTAAATGTTATTTGCACAGACATTTAACGGAGAGCTCATTGAGTTTCTGATTGGTTACTGAGTTGAAATTGAACTTAAAACCCTGCTGTCCATTAAAAGAACACTTTGTCCATATAATATGTATATAGTCTGCATCATTTGTATGATCCACAGCATCACATGTAGCATTCTGTATCAGACAAACAGAGTGAACATTTGACATTTCCACTGAAGTCAATTGCAGTTGCAAGATACTGCTTAAAACTTATAAGCCTGACTATTTACAGCAAGGAACCTCCCTTTTGACAGACTGCACAGCTTTAATAACTGCAAGGTTCCATCCCTTAAACAATTTTCGGGCACAGCTTGAAAGTTTGTTTCCCTTGTTCTGCTGGTTTCCTTTCTCACTGTGTTCTTCTGTTCATTTGGATTGAAGGTCAGCCTCCCATGGGAGAGCCAATGGGGAGCTTCTTGTAGAAGCACAAAATGAGACGGCAGAGACAGCTCAATGATCAATTAATGGGCTGATAAAAAGATGAATGAAATGGAGCAATAGCTTCTCTTCTGAATGCAGGACCTGGGCCTCTCCTGCTTGAGTTGACCGGCAAACTGGATGGAAAAAGGGGCTTCAATTTTCTCATTGTTTTTTTCCTGAGTTTCACTACATCTTCAAGTATATATAAGAGTGAGTGTAAAGCTGTCATAAATTTAAAACCTGGCCATTGCAAGACTCAGATCTCATTTTACAATCTACTAATCATGACTGCCTCCTTGAAACAGAATAAGTGAACTGACTGGCAGTCGTGAGTGTGAATCTCACAGTCTGGAGCTACCAGTTCACTCTGGACAGTTTTTGTGAGTTTTACTAGCTATGACTGTAAGTATATCTAAATAACGTGGATTGCAGACAGCAAGAGAACTAGGCCAAAAAGCACTGGTGTCACAGTTATCTGTCTGAATAACTCTTGATGAAGGAAGCCATCAGGAAAACATAATCATTGACACATGAGTGTCAGATGCATAGAAATGATGTAACATTGTTTCTTCTAAGGATCCCTCTTCCTTGGAGGTGGGCTGCAGACCTCTGTTTTAGTGGCTGATCATTCTTCTGGAATGCAGAAACCTTCAAGAGAATGCAAACAGTTTGGGATTAAAAGGCTTCGCATTTCCTTCTCCCATTCTCTCCTACTATGAAGCTCCATTTATCTACTTGCCAATTTGAGGATTTCTTGTAGGTGTCAGCATGTGAACGCCAGTCACTTCACCACTGATCTCTCTCCTTATCAATCTGGGCCCACTTCTGCAAGCAAAAGGAAGAAAACTTTGAGTTTCCACACAAAGACCAGCACAACGTACAGATTGTTTCCCTTTGGCCCTTGATGAGAGAGCACAAATGCCTCACCCATGCACCTACTCTGAAGGGGTGTGGAGCAGGAAAACATAGACTATCAATTGCCATCAAGAGGTGATCATGCATCATCAAGTGGCTGGTGCTGGAATTCCTCCTTCTTGGATTCTTCTTGTTCATTCCCTTCCCATGTTGCACTCCAACCTGATTTGCCAAATGCAAGCACCAATAAGGTGAACAGTAAGAGACTCCAGACAACTCTTGCCCATCTCATCTTGCTGCTATTACGTTAAGCTAATCCCTTGGTGGAGTAGAGCAGATTATTGAGCTATTTACAATAGTAGGACTCTAATAGTCAGAATAGGGTGTATGCTCTGTCCACTCCAATGAAAACTGCTCTGTAAACTTTCCTTGGTGATCCAGGTGGAGCAAGATCTAAGAGCTTCTATAAGTTCAATAGGTCGCAGCTACCTTGGGCTCTTCACAATATTCTTTATGAATATTTGTCATGATATTTGGCCAGCATTTGTTGTATATCCCTAATTGCTTTTTGACAAGGTCATAGTGAGTTACCTTCTTAAATCATTGCAATCCATGTGGTGTAGAAATACTCTGTGAAAAACCCTCCCTTCTAGTAAACTAGTGGCTCCAGACTGTGATTCACGCTGGTCACTGTCAGTCCGTTCACTTATGCTGTTTTAGGGAGGCAGCTGAATGGGAGATTGTAAATGAAACCTGGACCTTAAAATAACCCAGGTCTTAAGTTTTATACTCATGCTTATCAATACTTAAAGATGCAGGAAACATAGTTCATCTCAAGGTCTTGGTGAAAAGTAAATGAGATGCTGTGCAGAATGGCTTTGAGCAGCTTCAGAAGTACACAATGAGTTGGTTTTCTCTTTGACTAAGTACAAAAAACATTCCACTTGACTAGATTTCTGCTCCCCTGCGGTTCTGGATTGAGGACTGCATTCCCAGCCCTGACTTGCCTCCAGCACAGCAATGACTCCAGGAATGGGCATGCCTGTATCACTGGGGAAGGAAATGCAGCGCTACTGAAGGCTGAAAGGTCCACAAAGCAGTAATGGCCTCTTTCTTCACACTCTTCTAGCTACTGAAAAAAAGGCATTCTGTTGATATGCTTCCACTTGCTATAGATGGGAACTCGATTTAGAATTTGGCATTCTACTGGCTGCTATGCTCATGTAGCTGAGGATTTCAGATTCACATTGACCCTTTGTCCTAGAAACTTGATAGTTCTGCACACTTTTCTCTGACCTTAAATGAGTGTCTAAGTTTTCAGTATGTTGGGCAGGAGGTGTGTGCACAATATAATTCACAAGTCTAACATATTGGTATTGGCAATAATATTACCATCCAGGGTACACACCTGAAATTGGCATTAACGTGGAAGTAAAGGGTCCGTCCCTTATATAAAATTGGTTTAGCTCAAGGCAGCCACTGAGTGTTTGCAATTTCTTGCATGAATTTATGATATATATACTTTGACTTGTGTAACATCGTTGTCAGTCTTTTGAAATGAGTATATTTAAACTTAATTCAACAAAAGGATTACTTTTTAAATTATGAATGTAAGGAATTTCAGTACTTCCTTTCTAGACTAATGGAAATGCTTGTAATTTAATTGCTTTTCATAACAATAAGTAGTGAAGACTAAACAACTAATTGAATTGTCAACCATGGTTGCTCAACAAAGGTATTAATAGGCTTTGCTGCCTGCTTGCATCCTGTTTGTGGAAGTCTGCAATCCTTGTAAAAACATTTTTGTTTGGATTTTTTCATGGAGTTTTAATTTCCAGTTTGCTTTGTAATTTTCTGTAATGCTAAATCAATAATTTACAGAAATCTTACGGTCATCTCCCAACTAAAAATATGCAGAATTTAACATTTTTATCCACATTGCAAAATTATGAGAATAAAATGGATAACCTGACAATGTCCATTTTGACTTCTATTTTAAATAAGTACAGATAAGCTTTTTTGGCTGATGATTAACACTTAAAGTTGCCTTAAATCATGATGTAATTTTCCCAGAGGAGATATCTTACAAAGATACTTTAATTTATCTCATGTAAGTTAGTAGAAACTGCGTTTTATGTACGAAACCACATTGAATTTAATTTTATGGCAGTAGTTCTGTAATTTTTCATCCATCCCTTCAGACATTCTCAGTACAGTGGAGCTCTTCAGTGTCAGATGTCTTCTGTTACCTTGTCCACATGGTCAGAATTCATAAAATCAAATTACTGTGGATGGTGAAATCTGAAAACAAAATAGAAAATGCTGGAAAATGTCAACAGATCTGACAGTATCTGTGGAGAGAAAAGTGAGCTAACATTTCAAATCTGGTTGACCCTTCATTGGAACAGCTCTGACGAAGGGTCATCCAGACTTGAAACAGTGGCTGGAATTTTATCGTTCTCCTGCCACAGAAATTAGAGCTGGTGAGGGGCGGACAATGGAAAGGTCCGTTGACCTTGGGCGGTATTAAAATCCTGCCCATTATCTTTCTTCTCTCCCCACAGATACTATCAGATCTGCTGATGTTTTCCAGCATTTTCTGCAACGGTCAGACTTCACATTTATTCCTTTACTTTGATTGTTGACAGGCTACCTGATTACGTTGACTATAACAATTGATGCTCATGTTATCTTTCTGTTGTCTTTACACATATACTTCCAGTAAAGAGCCTCTATAATTGGAATCTTTTTGTGGGAACATCTGCAGGTGGACCATCCAGATTTGGCATCCTGGAGGGGGTTCAGCTTCCAGCCTCAATGTTTTTGGAAATACATACTTGTTCTCAGGAGGTTTACCTCCTTTCTTCAATAGTGGGTCAGCGATGTTAGGCGTCTTTTCAATATGGCGCCTGGATAGGATAGTAGACTGCATGCCATCAGGCTTACTGTGCAATAGAAAATGGTGCAAAATACCTGGCTGTATGATTAATGAGATCAGGCCAGGAAATTTGACATGTTTTTCAGGCGGGCTCTGCAGTGCAAAACACTCTATGATCCAACCCCACTATGGGACTTAGTCTCCAGATTGGAGAATTCTGCCCTTAACTTCCTTCCCTAACCAATATCCTTATGGCAAGGTGTAGCAGCTCTGGCCATCACTTTGGATAAGATCTGACAGTTCATCAATCCAAGAATTGAACTGAGAACTAGCGCTTATTTTTGATCATGAAGAATTGGAAGAAAATTGTATTAATTTCAAAGAAAGCATTCTGTTATTGATTTTAATTCTCTAACTCTGCAATTTCTGAGAAGTAACAGTTCTAATTACTCTCCTATGACAAAACTCTATACTACTCCAGAATCAAAATGGTGCAAAAAGATTATTTCAGTCTCTTCCACTATCAAGAATCTCCTCCATCATTACCTTCTGCTAATATAAGGAGCTCATGGATCTCTTGGAATGGTTCCAGTCTTAATGCCCAAGCTCACCAAGTCAAAGCTCCCTCCAGGTCTCCCTGTATCCCATTCTTGATCCCATGATTGTCTCTTGCTTTCCTCCTCACATAATATTTTACCTGAGGAGATAGAGTCATGGAGGCTTACTGCATGAAAGCAGAACCTTTGGCCCGACTTGTCTATGCCGCCCAATTTTTGCCACTAAGTAACCCCAATTGCCCACATTTTGCCCATATCCCTCAATACCTATCCTACCCATGTAACTGTCTGAATGCTTTTTAAAAGACAAAATTGTACCTACTTCTACTACTACCTCTGGCAACTTGTTCCAGACACTCACCACCCTTTATGTGGAAAAAAATTGCCCTCTAAACACTTTTGTCTCTCTCCCCTCTCACCTTAAACCAATGCCCCCTCTAGTTTTCAGGCTCCCCTACCTTTGGAACAGATGTTGACTATCTTATCTATGTCTCTCATTATTGTAAAGACCTATAATAAATACACCTCTAAGCCTCCTACGCTCCAGAAAAAAAGTCCCAGTCTATCTAGCCTTTCACTAATTTCCAGGCTCTATTCCTACTAAATTGCTATCAACCAAACTTCCTTTCATAGCCTCATTTTAGACTTCCCTTCTTTTCAATACTACATTTTCATTCTCTCGTGAAGATAACCACCTTCAGCCCCTGTGCCCTTGGAATTGATTACTATGAGCAGGATTATTCCAGAAATTGGCAAGTGTTCTTGGAGATCCATCTTTGTTCTCAAGAGGTCCATCTCCTTTCTTCAATAGTGGGTTAATGATGGGCACCTTTTCAGGCAAGATAAACAGTGTTGAAGCCACTGAAAGCAATGGCGGCTTTCTGTGCCATAGAATGCAGCATTTAGAAAAAAGAACTTGATGTTACATGTTCCACGACATTTTGCTGATGGAATGGTCTCTGATTTGCCTGCTCTGCCAGCAGCTTATTCAACCGAGATTTGGGGTGCCATGTTTTAAAAGCCACTCCATTGTAGAAAGAGCAAACTGGTTCACCCAGCCTGGGCATTTTGGGACAGCTTGTACATATCAGAACATTTCCCCATTGGTTTTCTGTCTACAACCACTTCTTTCTTATTCAGCCATTTACACAGACGGGGCAATAATGATCTAAGATTATTATGTATAAAAACTATTAAACACACCTACAGTTGACATAGAAATTGCTCCTTCTGATTCACAGTAGATTTACAAAATCTGTGCATGCTGCCATTTGCTGCAGTTTAATTTGTACACCCCCCCCACTCTCTCCCTTTCTTCCATTGCTAACTTCTGCATTTCCAATTTCCTTTCAAACTCTTGTTCATTCCCTTCCCTCCTCAGAATATTTGTGTAGCTGACCCCTCTTGTATATTTAAACGCGTTGCTAGACTTCCTATTATCTTAGCCTTCTTAGCCCAATAAATAAAGCTACATCCCATTTATTTGCCAATTCCATCAATGTGTTTTTTGGCACCTTTTTTAAACTTGCTATGGTTATTTTGTACATTTCCAGGTAAGATTGAGCAACCTCAAGCCATTTTGGAGCTACCGATAATGCATTCTCACATGGTTGCACGTAGTCTTCACTCTTGTTAGGTTCAAGGTCAAAAAGCTCTCTCATCCACAGGATTTAAGCTTTTTTGGATTTGAGCCCCAAATTTTCTGTCACAAATCTGACTGACGTTATCTGTGAAAGAACCCCAATCTGGATTATCAGTTCATGGTGGTTTTATTTACAGGAATGGTGTGAGGAACAACATGCAAGAGAGAACAATAACCAGCCCAGTCATAGTATACAATTTAATACAGACTATTTATTATAATAAAGCAAAGACCCATTTGCATGTTCAGGGCAATAATGATCTAAGACTGTTAATGGATAAAAACTATTAAACACATCTACAGTTTATATAGAAATTGCTCCTTTTGTTTCACAATAGATTTACGAAATCCGAACTCTTTTAGGATTTCCCTCTTCCCAAACAATATTCAATTCAACAGATCTGTAGGTAAAAAGCAGTTTATAGTTATTACTCTGTAAACAATTGAGTAATTATTTCAGGAAACATCTGTTTTTAATTCAGCGGAGGTATGTGTTTTAACTCCTCTATGAATGCTCTTGCACTCTTGCTTCAAAGTGGAATCAGCTTATAAGCTGAAATCTGCTGTCTTTAGCTGGCCTGGCTTATATGTGACTCCAGAGCCACAATGTGGTTGACTATCAATTTTCCATTGGACAACTAGGGATGGGCAATAAATGCTGGTCAACCATGTCCCACAAATGAATAAAAAAACTATGCAATATCTCAAAATCTCTACTTCTCTGACTAATCCTTCTTTTACAAATTCCCCCATTTTTCTCTCACCAGGCAACCAATTGTCTGGGTTTTGTACTCTAAATACTGTTGTCTTTCCAACTCATCCATTTAACCACATGTGAGGATAGGTGATATATGTACAAATTACAATCACATTTTGATGCAGCATTCAGTCTTTATCTGTACCCATCATTTTGCCCTTGAGTGTTTCTTTTCAATCATATCATTTACCTAGCTTTTTAAAAACAAGATAATAAGTAGCACAGCAGCAAGTGTGTGTGTGTGCGTGCGCGGTTATGTAGGCCAGGGGAGGTGTGGAAGAGAGTGGGTGTGTGTTGGAAGTTATTGTTCATATTTCATATTTGAGGCTTGTTAATTTGTACTGCCCCATCTTTTGGTTTTGAATTTAGTCAGAATTAAATGACTTTTGTGTTTCAGTTTGGCGTGATGAAATTATTACCTATGTTCACTGAAATAATCAGCTGAACATCTATTATTAAAGAAATTATTGGTAATCTTCAAATTTCTAACTGTTGACTAAAAAACACTTTCCATGTGTAAAAGAAATTGTTGATATTTCAGAAATTGCAATTTTTTGGTGAAGTCTTGTTAATGATGGTGCTGGAAAAGTTATAGTTTGTCATGAAAAATCAAAAGACACATTCATGCACATAGCTCAATTCAAGCAAGATCTTTATTTTGTCTCCTTTATAACAATATGTATTATCATTATATCACACATAATTTATCAAAGTTATACCTATGCAATAAAATTCTTCTTGCGACTGACATGTATAAGAAAACTGACAGCAATTTAAAGGTTAACATGGATTTATTCTCAGATTTGAAGTGGCCTGCTAGACCATCTCAAATGCATGTTTTAATAGTAAAAGAGAACTTTCTAAAAACATATTATTGTGCTTCTCTGACTCCAGCTGACAGCATATGGAGGAAAATTGATTTTCACCATCTCTCCCGACTCCACAGGACAGCTATCACATAATCAAAAGTCTCGAGTCTTCTTAGAGGTTGGTGTTTGTGATTCATATTTTTTATATTTTCCAAATTAGAGGCTGATTTTAAAAAATCTTATTACTTATTGTTAAAAAACACAAATAACAAGTGCATCAGATATTATCAAGTACTTAGTAAAACGTGCATGAAACAAGAATTATTCAGAAGCTTAAGGGAATTGTTACTGGTCATTTAGAAGCTATAATTTGAAATGAATTTTATTTGTATTCTAGGACCTGTAAAAATCCTTGTTTTTTTTTTTTGCTCATAAAATCATTGTTCAATCAGGAAGGGTGTCCATTTTCACTATTTCCAGCCTTGAATCAATGTTCATATATATGAGTTATTGATCCACTCACACTGAGGCATATTGTCCTCCCTTCATTAACCTTAATGAAAAGTAAATGTGAATTTAACACTCTCATCTCTGAGTCAGAAGCCTCTGGTTAGAGAGCTGAGTATGTAAACGATGCTGTCAATTCAATGCAGTACAGAGGGAGTGCTTTGGTGCTGTATTGTTGGAGGTGCCATCTTTTGGATGAGATAATAAACATGCTTCTTTTACAAATTTCTCCCCCATTACCTCACCATGGCAACCAGGCTGTAAATTGTCTAGGTCTCGTACTCTGAATATTTCCGTCTTTCCGAGTTACAATGGCATATTGTATGTTCAAGTTATAATGGCACTTCAGTGCAATATTCAATCTCATTTATCTGTTCTTATCCATGTTGGCTTTCTAAGGTGGCATTGTACCACTGGAAGAAGATAGGGACCCTCTTCCAGTGTCCTGACCAATGTGTGTCTCTTAACAAACACCAGTGAAACAATTACCTGGGCATGCACTAAATTGTGCTTCATAGAACGATACAACACGGAAACAGATCCTTTGGCCCAACTAGTCGATGCCAACCATGATGCCCTCCCAGCTAGTCCCAATTGCTCATGTTTGGCCCCTATTCCTTTAACCCTTTTCCATCCATGCACTTATCCAAATGCTTTTTAAATGTTGCTATTTATTCTGCCTCACCCTGGCAGCTCATTCCATATATGCACCGCCCTCTGCATGAAAAATTGCCCCTTTAGATCCCTTTCAAAATTTTTCCCCCTGTCACCTTAATCCTGTGCCCTCTAATTTTCATTTTTCACCTCTCTGGGGGAAAAAGATTGTGTGTTCATCCTCTCTGTGCCTTTTATGATTTTGTGCACTTCAATAAGGTTATCTCTTATTCTCCTACATTCCAAGGAATAAGGCTCTAGCCTGGTCAACTGCTCCCTATAACTCAGGCCCACTAGTCCTGGCAGCATTGTGGTAAATCTTCTTTGCACTCTTTCCAGTATATTAATCTCTTTTCTATAAAAAGATGACCAAAACTGTACACAATACTCCAAGTGTGGCCTCATCAATGATTTCTACAACTGTAACATAATGTCCCAACTCCTATACTCAATACTCTGACTGATGAAGGTCAGTATAGTGTGCTTCTTCAACACTGTGCCTATCTATGACGCTGCTTTCAATGAACCTATGTACTTGTGCTCCTAAGTCCCTCTGTTCCTCAACAGTCTCCAGGACCGTACAATACACTGTATAAGTCCTACCCAAGTTTGATTTTCCAAAATGTAACTCTTAATTGTATTGAAATCTATATGCCAATCCTCGGCTCACTTCCCCAACTGATCAAGATCCCTCTTTATTTATAGCCTTTTTCACAGGCAATGATAACTACAAATTTAGTATTATCCGCAAACTTATCAACTATGCTTTATATGTTCACATCCAAATCATATATATATAAATAATGAACAACAAGGGTCTTAACACTGACTTCTGAGACACACCATTAGTCACAGGCCACCAGTCTGAGAAACAGCTTTCGACCATCACCTTCTGCTTCCTATTATTGAGCCAATTTTGAATCCAATTTGCTAGCTTTCCCTGGATCTAACCTTCCAGATTAGCCTGCCAGGTGGGACCTTGTCAAAGACCTTGCTAAAATCCCATATAAGTAACATCTATTGCCTGACCTTATCCATCCTCTTGGTTACTTCTTTGAAAAACTCCAAAAGATTTGCCAGGCATGATTTCTCATGCGCAAAGACCTTGACTATCCAAATCCTGTCCGTCAGAATCCCCTCCAGTAACTTAGCCATTATTGATGTTAGCCTTGTTGGCCTGTAAATTCCTGGCTTGTCTTTGCTACCCTTCTTAAATAATGGAACAACATTAGTGATTCCAATACACTTCAATATGAAACACTTTGGATATCCCAAGACATGAAAGCAGGTTACTCCCTCCTGTAATAATGTCACTTGTACACAGTTATGATGATTTATATGTCCTTAAAAGAGTAAGTTAATAAATAAATATGAGAAAAAATGCTAAATTTACAATTTTTTAATTGATTAATAGATTACCTACTGAAGCACTTACCCAGATTATTCAAGCAAAATAAATTGTGCCCCTTTGATGGGCGTGTAGGATTCAGTTGTTTGGTGTTTTTATTTAAGTGTATTTGTTGCCTCTTTTTTATTCTGTGTGCTATTCAAGCTTGTGGGTTGGTTAGAAAAAGAAATGATAAATTGGATATAAGCAGCAGCAGGCTGAAAGCATGAAAGAGCAGATATTTTAAAGAATGCTTGTTTAAAAAAAGTTCTTGCACACAGAATAGAGCGCATCACGTCTGCATATCTCCAAGGCACAAAACATAACATTGATGATGAAAATTGAGAATAGTATGAACTTTCTGGCTCTGGCATCTTCCATTTGCTAGTCTTGAAATCTACCCATGCTTTGGGATCAATGGAATTCAGGTACAGGATCCACTTATGTGCTCATTATGGGAATGGACAACCTGGCTATCATAATAACTGACGAGAAGGCAATGCTTGTGCATTTACTAGGAGCAGCTCATACGAGCCACATATACATTTGATATGATAGTAAGTGCCTTGAAAAGTGATGATCAAACAATATGCATTCCATCAATAATATGGTCAGGTGACCTCAAAACTGTGACTGATTTTTGTGGAGGTAACTGTTGGTTTCAATACTGTATCTAGCTTGTGGGAAGAAAGTGTAACTCCTTGTAATCAATTTGCAAAGGTATGCAGAGGTCTTCATTGGCAGTGGGGAAGTTTGTTCCCGAGGGTGAAGTCTGACTTGTACAGCACCGCTACATTTTAAAGACTGTTCAGTAAAGATCACATTTACTTCATTGTTGCTTCACATTGACGTGGACACAGAAGCATCTTTGTTGAGTGATAAATACTACCATTGTCATTTTTTGCAGTTTTCTCTCCCTCTCCCTTCTGCAACAAACATGCTCCAAATTTGCCATGACTTGAATATCCCAGTCTTGGAAGTTTCAGTCTGCTACAACAGTGTCATGCTGGACAGGTTCCTATTGTACATAGCCAAAGGTAAAAACCTTATCCGGTTAAACCTTGACTTTAAACTTGAAGACTCCTAAGAGTACACATTAATGTGACTAATGATAACGACCACATATAATAATATCCTTTCTTATTTATTGGCTTTGGAGAGATTATGGGTTGTTGTGGTGCCCATCATGCTGGCACATCAATTTTGCCTGTTTCACAAAATTTGAGTTGGTGGCTATTTTCAATCCATGCCAAAGTATCACAGGAGCTGAAATGAATAGTTAGTATAATTTAGCAAATTGACTCATTCCTTTGGATATCACACATAGACATTGTGTGACGCAAAAATAGTGAACTTAGACTCTGACCTTAAGGCGGTCAACAATGCAACCATTCCAGACAAATGTCCACTTCCTTTGATCCAAGAGATAACAGCATCATTTCATGACTCCACAATCTTTACAAAGCTTAATATGCAATGGAACTATCTTCAGATGCCACGATTAGAGCAAACTATTATCTTGCAGTTTTTGTTATTCATGAAAGTGTATGTTCTACAGACCAACTTTAGCATCTAGCTCTTTCCAAAAGGTGTTTGTTCAGTTTTGTCAGATATTGATTGGATGTTGCATCTCGCTCACATGGTTGCACATCAAAGGCAAAGCAGAACATAATCAGCAGTTGGTTATCAGTAGTGCTCACTTGACTTGAAAAACACAATTTAACATTCAAGAAAAGTAAATGCACGTTTGTAGCATCTGAAACAAACTGCCAGCAGATCTGACAGCATCTGTGGAGAAAGAATAGAGCCAACATTTTGGGTCTAGATGGCCCTTCTTCAGAGCTAAGGAAAAGAGAATCAGCAGAGATTTATACCATTGGGATGGGGGAAGGGAGTGTGAAATTGGACAAAGGAAATGTAAATGAGGATACAGAAGGTTGAGAGAGGTACTGAAAACGTCCATAAAGTGATCGGAATGTGAGAATGGCAGAATAGAGGTACAGATTGTTAAAGAGCTGGTGAGGGTGGAGGTAGTTCTGGAAAGAAGGAGAGCTGGAATGGAGAAGTAGAAAAATAGAAGTGAAAAAGAAGCATGATAAAATGGATGAATGAGATAAAACGAAATGGACTAAAGTAAATGGAAATGGGTGAAGATGAAGGAGAGAGTTGATCCCCTGAAGTTGTTCAACTCAATATTAAGTCCAGAAGGCTATAAAATGCCCAATTGGAAGATGAGGCGCTGTTCCGTCAGTTTGCGTTGGGGTTCACTGGAACATTGCAAATGACCAAGGATGAACATGTGTACAGGAGAACAGAGCAAGAGGATGGTCTGGGTCCTGCTTGGAGACGAATCAAAGGTCTCCAGATAACTCACTGCCACTTCTCTTCCAGAAATGCCTTCCCTGAAGAAGTACTGCTCTCCTCTCCAATGACTGGGTAACCTCTTCCTGAACACATTTGATTTAGCGTGCCTGATTCCCAACTGAAGGAATTCAGAACTATTACTCGGGATAAGCTTCCCCAAAAAATATGAATCTTTCCAGGTCACCTAACCATTCCCATCCCAGAACACAGCCATGTACTTGCTGAAGCAGTAACCCAGATTTAAACCAGGAGAAAAGTGAAATGCAACAGGGAATTGTCATTGCCCCTCTAACTGGGTGTCTGCTATGCCAATGTGAATGAGACAATGGATACATTCTACTTTACTTCCTGTTCTTCCGTCATAAAACCACATAACAAA
Source organism: Sphyrna mokarran (assembly GCA_024679065.1). Taxonomy (NCBI): domain Eukaryota; kingdom Metazoa; phylum Chordata; class Chondrichthyes; order Carcharhiniformes; family Carcharhinidae; genus Sphyrna; species Sphyrna mokarran. Next base: position 68,325,704 of record JAGIQG010000005.1, read on the forward strand.
ATGAAATAGCATTCATTTTTCTCCTCCAGAGTTGTGAAAAATGTTGTGGGGTGGGGGGGTGTAGGCGGTGGTGGAGGGGGTTAAGACCTCTTTTTGTTTGATCGCTGGATTACATGGGCATATAGAACAATTTCCAAAGAGCTAGTTATATATAATTACATCTTGTGTGTGAAGGACATTTGGGTGTTGTTGAAATGAAACAACGATTCTGGTGGCCAGCAATAGATTACTGCGTGGAAGAGTCATTTAGAAACAGAGTACTATGTGCACTCAGTATAAAAAAAACCTGTTAAACAGTATCCTGAACCTCTATAGCTGACCCCATGGAAAACTAAATCATGCTTACAATTCAGATGTACATATTTTGAAGAAGTGCAGCTATCAATGTCTTTTACTTGTTTTGTGTGTGATCCACACAGGGTATAGCTGAAAGTTATGACAACAAATTCCATAACCACCATTTCATTCATTGACATTCCAGACAAGTTATTTACAAAATGGAGTTTGCCAGAGAATATCATGACAGACAATGGAGTACTGTTTGTTTTTAGTCAGTTCACGGAGTTACTAGCAAGCTGCAGAATTAACGTCATCTGACATTACAGTACAGCCCACAACTGAATGGTGGCATTGAATAATTCAACAGGGTGATGAAGAACGGCCTGAGCATTAGTATGTTGGAAGGGAATACATCTTCACTATGCATTCATATCCTATTTTGCACATATCGACCCACCCTAACCACATTCTCTGACCAGAAAGACACTGATAGGACCTATGACTGGTCATTACTTTTATATGGTCCCTAAACAATGAAAATAGCAGAGTGAAAGCAGAAGAAATTGCAGAATACAAGGTAAATCAAAAGTGTATTTTGACAAGCAAACATGCAAAAAAAAACACAATTTGAAGTTGTAGATTGTGTTTGTATTAGAAGACCAAATGGTGACAACAAACTTGCATCATTGCTATCAAGACCAACACAGATTACAGAATTGCTTAGTATTAACATTCATTTCGAGCAAGAACAGAGGATGTTTCTGGCATTTTTCTGGCAATCAACTTTTATTTGTTGGATGACAATACAAAGTGAAAAATGAGGAGATTTTGACATTTCTTTTGCTGATGTTGATCATCTGCCTCATCGAGCTGATGACACAAAACCACAACTTCAAGTTCATAGATCCCAATGAAGTTAACAGCAAACTTTGTATCTCGAAGACTGTTTCTGGACCTAGAGAAAACAGACACTCTAAATGCTGAGAAATGACTTGAAGTATGTTAGTTGCTTCTGGTGGTTTAATTTATAATAATGTTCTTTAGTTTTATCTATTTGATTTGTCAAAGGCAGATCTGAACCAAAGCACCATGATCCCTAACTCGGACAGGTGGAGAAATCCAGCCCATCCAGAACAAAAATTGAACTTGGGCTGTTCAATCAACTGAGCCAATCACTACCCCAAGGAGTGTGAGCAATATACATTTTTCCATATATGTTGTAGCCTTGAACTATTGATTTTAATGGTAGAGACTCCAATTTATTTCCATATTTGACTGACCAGAAATTGCTCCCACCCATATGGTCTGCAATCAGTTTACATTGGAAGGATTTACAAGTTGATACTCTCCCAGCTGCTTTACCACATTATGGAAGCCTTGGTCTGGAGTCAGAGTTAAAACTGGAGCTGGGGCATGACCCACTGTGACACAAGTTCTCCCTTGTTTAGTTTACAAGACAGAAAGGATATTTGTTCAATTGTTTGGTGTTTGATTATGTCTGCTGCCTTGCTGCTTTATGTAATATTATAGTTAAGAAGTCTCACAACACCAGGTTAAAGTCAATAGGTTTATGTGGTAGCAAAAGCACTAGCTAGTGGTTTTTGCTACCAAGTAAACCTGTTGGACTTTAACCTGGTGTTGTCAGACTTCTTACTATGTTTATCCCAATCAACGCGGCATCTCCACGCTGTGTGGTATTAGTCAAGCCTTTGAATGTGGTTAAAGAATCAAAGACTAAACTGAATGCAAGCTGCAGCAAACTAAAAGCATGGGAGAGTCGGTGTTTTTAATTCATTTGTAGGACGTGGGTGTTGCTGGCTGGCCAGCATTTCTGTTCATCCCTAGTTGCCCTTGGAGGGCAGTTGAGAGTTAAATACATGGCTGTGGCTCTGGTGTTATACGTAGGCCAGACCAGGTAAGGACAGCAGATTTCCTTCCCAAAAGATCAATAGTGAACCAGATGGGTTTTTCTGATAATTGGTCATCAGTAGATTCTTAATTCCAGAAATTTTTTTACTGAATTCAAATCCCACCATCTGCCGATTTAAATCGAGGTGCTCACAACATCAGCTAGTATCTGGATTAATAATAATACTATCACTAGGCCATTGCCTCCCAAATCATAAGTAAAACTCTTGTACACACAAATGAGGTGTGCCATCTCTGCATGTAAATATGCAGATATGCAATGGAATACTAGCATGGACCTGGTCACTGTGAAAAACATTAGGATTTTATTCAAAGTCTCTTAACCAGTGTAGCTGGTGCCTTCACCCTACCTTTTCTAGTCAACTAAGGATGAAAATAATGCTGACTTTCTCAATAATATTATATCCTGGGAATGAATTTTTAAAAAATAGTTCCCGTTGCTCAATCAGACTTAATTGAATGTTTACTTAAATATATTGTTAGTTAAGTATGAATTAGTAAATTCTAAATGTTGCCTTGAACCCAGTCGGCACCAGATAACATGATAGCTGTTTCACAGAGTGGAGTCAGAGCAGAGTGCAGAAAAATGTGTCCAGATGGATGATGAAGTTGCATGATTGCCAAGCTTCGGAAAAATTGCTCAGCCTGAACGGATAGTTGAATGTGAAGGATTTAGGTTCAGCTTTCTATTGTGTATTCCTTATTATTTCCTGGGTCTTCAGCTCCTCAGATTTAAAATTCTCATCGTCATATTTGAACCTCTTTGGACCATGCTACAGTACATTGTGCAAGCACCTCCAACCCTACGTAATCCAAAACTCTGTTTCTCTGACTCTAGTCCTTTGCATATTCACTCTTCCCTTAGCCTGTCCCTCCCTAGCTTTTCACTCTGGAATTCACACCCTAAACACTTCCATCTCTTCATTTCCCTGTCCTCTCCTTTAATGCCTCCTTAAAACACACATCTATGATGAACTACCTTCTAAATATTCACTCTTTGTCAGAGCACCATGGGACATTTTTCTACATTAAAAGTGCTATATTAATACAAGTTGTGATGTGATCAAGGCAGGATTTTCTGGATTACAAAGCCATTTATTGAAGTGTTGTAAAGTGTGATATTCACCCTTCAGGTAGATAGCAAAGTATTTCAAACAAAGAATTGGTTTAGGCAAAGTTTTTTGATATGCTAATTGTCCTTTACTTTATTTGTTAGGGTAATGGTATTCACATAAGCAGTGGTGTTGACGGAATTCAGCTTTATCCATTGACAAAGCACATGGAAACGATAATTCTACGACCAGAGAGCTTTGTGATACATTCCACACAGTCACCTGTAAACAGGAATGACTTCATGACTGTTCTGGGTAATATTACACGTCTTCTAATAAGGGCCACGTCTAACCACGACCAGACTGCCATCTATAGGTAAAAAATTACTGCAATATATTTCCTTAGCATTTAAAGTAGCATCAGAAAGTATTCTGTTTATTGATATTCAAGACTTCAGCCTCTTGTTATACTTGAGTCTATTAACTAAAACACTTCACGATTGAATTTTACATTGACATGGATATTGGCAGTCAAGTCTTCACAATGTCCTTAAGAAAATAGCTTCGACAACTACTACCTTTTTTCTCCATATTAAGGCCAGTATTTTCCAACACTGCATCCCTCCCCCTGCCCGGGTGGAGGGATCGGCCTCAGGGAATGCAGTGGCCCAATCAAAATTCCGTTGACTTTTGGCAGGACCAGACATACCTGGCAACAGGTTGGACTGGAAAATTGCACCCTTAAGCTTCCTGTAGAATACGCGTAAATGTGTACAGGGAGGTTTTCCTGTGACAAACTGCTAATTTTGTACACTAAAAGAAAATACCATATTTTTATTCCTCCCTTCGTGTGGTCATAAGCATCTACATGAATTCTGACCTGCTGAACCCAACAACATACATAACATCTTATGTTTTCTTTTTGTTCTTTTGCAAACTAGGAACATTGTTTCAGGAGATGGTTTACCAAAATTGAAATGACAGGAGAGTTCTGTTTTTCATTTCTTTATTTGCCTGTTATGAATAGAAACCCAGAATTAATTTTCTACAGTTATTGGCTGAAAGAATCACATTTTGCACTTATGAAGAATTCATTTGCTTGTGGCACGATGAGGAATGCTGTGAAATATGCTACAATTAATTTGCCATTTTTTGTTGAATTGCATTTCATTGCTGGTGATTTATTTTAAAAAAAGGAAAGGAAATGTCTAGAGAGAGTTTGTTACTCAAACTACTGCTGCTTTTCAAAAACAAGAATGTTATTCATTTGAATTTATTTCAGATGTTTCTGTAATTTGTCTGCTGAAATGGTGACTTTCAAATGAGGGTCTTCTGTACAAACAAACCTCAGTGTGGTGTTTCACATGCAGGGAGTGTCCCAAAGAGCCTTCATTATTAACACTGGGGGCTGGGTGTTCACAATGATCAATTGACTCTCTGGAGTCATTGTGCTGCATGTTGCGATTCAAGTTTCCCAGATTGTAGTGTAGATTCCTATGCTCACATGGTTTAAAAACAATCCTCAGGCTGCTTTAAAGTAATGTGTTTCCATTCCCACTATTGACAATGAAACTGCTCCAGAATGTACAGAACACCTCTGCACATAACATCAAAAGGAGACAGTTTTGACTTCAAAGTTTCCAACTTGCTAACAAAATACATGATCAATCATGAAAAAATCCAATCCAAGTGGTCAATTACTTTGACGTACTTGAATGCAAACCTATAAACTCCACAGAAAATCTTCAGGCTTGGCAATGCTGCAGGAAATAAAAATACTATATGAAAATATTTCTTTTAGAGGAAATCCAGTTTTCCTCTGCATTCTTGACCCCACGTTCTTTTCCTCTAGACCTTTTTGTGGGTCAGGAATGCCTCACGTGCACTCGTCCTCACTAAGGTCGAGTTCATCATTTTAAATGGGAACTGAAAATTGGATTTCTTCCCACACACTATTTTCATCTTGTGCTGCGGGGTTTCAAAAGTCCATTAAAAGCACAGCATGTTTGAGAGTTTGCGAAGAAAATGGAAAGCCTGATGAGGCATCAGGAATATTCTGAAAGGTAAGTATAAAGTACTTTCATGCCTTCGTGTGTCACTATTAAGTGCTGTATTATAATGCAGATGTGTTTTTAATGCAGTAATTCATCATAGAGATCTGTCCTTTAATGGACCCTTGCCTTGACCAGACTTGTATATTTGTTCACACATTTGTTGGGTAAAAGATATTTCCATCAATGCTTTTCCAAAGGGAAAAGCACCATAATGTTACGGAATGTCCTGTCAGATTGTGCTGTCTTCTTTCCTACTATGATTTAAATAGCTTTAGTTGATTTAAAAAAAGAATTGGTTTTGACGCTTGAAGAAATCTAACCACATGTTCCATTACATTCTAGTTTTGATACGAAATAAAATCCGTACTTGAAAAAAGCTAACTATCTACTTACTCTTTTACATTGCTTGACTGGCAATCTGCTTTGAAATTAAAATGAACATCTGCTCTTCCTTCTTTCTCGGAGAATAGTCTGTTATTTGGTAAGCTGTGACAATTCTGAATGCTTGGCTGAATTTCAAATGCTAATCCATTTCAACACAATAGGTGTTCCATTCATTTGAGAACATATGACAGTTTCAAAAAGTTGCAATAACAGATTTTGGTTTTATTGACACAAATTAATAGAATTGCAAGCATTCCATTTTTTTAACACGGCAGAATGCATTTTCCTTAAAATTACTGACATGGAGAATTTTATCAGATAGCAGGAGGTTTAGTTATTTTTCCCAAGTGATGTAAAATATTTTTCATATTGTATTGAATCTGAGAATGGTACACAGAGTACATTCTGGCTCAGTAGATATGGGGGTGAGAGTCTGTACTTAGTGCAGAAAAATACCATGGGTTATCTGAGGGCATGGAGGATACATAGAAGCATACAAGTAGCATGGGCCATCTGAGGGAGGCATGAATTGGAATGAGAAGTGGATCGCAGAATGAGGCAGTCGAGAGATAAGATTAGAAGTCCTTTATACACTATTGTGAGCTAGTATATTGCAGAACCAGTGTATGCTTTCTAACTTGCCCACCTTCCATCCACACATCTCCCATCCACACTCCTCCCACTGTTAACATCCATGAATGCCTTGTGGTGATTGTGTGAACATCATGGCCTGAACAGAAATCTGGTTGAGGAATGGTGACATGTTTCCCCTGAATAAAGCTTTCCTGCCTTGAAATATCATCCACCACTTGCTGGTGATGTGGCTCTTATCACCAGATTACACACTGGTCTGACCTGTTACTCTTTGAGCATGTTTTCCTCCTTTGAATATTTCATCATGTTTCACCGTTCCAACTCCTGTTTAAAATTCTTGTTGCCAACTATGACAAAGCGTCTCTCACGAGATATGTTCATAGCTTTTGTCCATTGGTCTCTGCAGCAGCTGCTCAATCTCAGTGATTTGATACCCACCTCAAAAATCGGGCTCTCTCTCCCCTTGAGCTCATTGCCCTTTTAATTTCCCTGAGTCTCTCCCTCTCCCATGTTAAGTGCCCATCTGATATCCATTGCCATGCTCTCACTTTGCCATTTTATATAGTCTTTCTACTCTAGTCATGTCAATCACAGATAAAATTATCTCTGATCACTCCTCTTTCTCATTGTCCACTGTCTTCTCCAGCCCCATCTGCTTCTCTGTCCACCCCTGAAAAGAAATGACCACCCAATTCACTTACAAGTGCATTTTTGAAATCCCAGTTGTATCGAGCCTGCCTCACCAATGGCCATGACATTTCTGCAGCTGAAGGTCTGTTTAACTTGATTCTCAACTTCACCTTTGATGTGTTAGTCTCAAGATGCCATTACTTTCTTTCACCTTGAACATGGTCACTAGTACACCCTTTATCTCCACTCCCTTATCTAGATGCCCTGACTGTCCAGCTTTGGAGCTTGGTGTCATGTTTTGCTGTGTAACACTCCTGCAGAATGCTTAGATATTTTATTATACTTAAGATATTGGACAGAATTTTCTGATGTGCAGATTAAGTCCCTTAGCAGGGGCAGGAAGTGGAATGTTTCCCATTGCAGAGACTGGCAAGAAAATTTGCCACATCCTTTGGTCCCAACCTCATTAATTATGCGATTGGCTATTTCATGCTATATTCTGGGGTGAGCAAGGCCTGAGAGCATAGTCCACCGTCCTATCTGGGCACCATATTCAAAACATACCCAACATCACTGATCTGCTATTGATGAAAGAAAATGGACCCACTGAAAATGAAGATGGATTTCTGACAACATTCTGAGGTTGGGAGATAGGCTCCTCCAGGATACTGAATCTGGATAGTCCACCTGCAAATGCTTCCTCACCCATTACTGTGATCTGGAGTCCAGGGTTGCTGTCAGCCTCCATCCTGCACTCAGGAGGCAGGAGGAATTGTTCAAGTGCATCCCAACATCTGCACACTAAGTTGTTCCAGACATGATTTCCGCTGGCGTGTTTTCCTATTTGCTGAAGAAAATGAAACGTGAATGGAAGATTCTGGTTGTGCTTGAACCTGCATTACATTAGCTGGATGTAAATGAGATTCACGCTGACCTCCAGTGGGTTTTTTGACCCACTCTGGGAGACACCAGTTGAAGATCCCATTGTAAAATCAAACTGGCATGAAATTAGTTTTGGGTCTCCTGCTGAATTTTCCCCCTGCCTGCTATTGAACCTGTTGGTGAGGGCTTGGGAGAATTCCACCCCCTCTACATTAAAAGTTGTTATCTTGGTCTTTTGTTGCTGCATTTTATATTTTCCTGATTTCAGATAGAAATTGCCTGAAATGAGCTGTGATCCTTCACTGTCGTCCTGCCTACTTCCCTAATTTTACCCATTTCATTTATTAATCAAGAGACCCTTTGGGATTTCCTGAAAATGCGAGAGGTGCTATATAAATGGATGTTCATTTTATGAGCCTGACGAATTTCATTAGATTTTCCACTTCAAGCCGAGATGCTATTAGCTGCAGTATCTGAGCTCTGCATGAATTGTAATCTGGAAATTTAAATTTATTTTAATTACTTTAACCTGAAAATACAAATCGTGAAAATAAAATTGCAGTGTTCCATGAAATAGTAGTTGCGTTCATAGAGCACCTTGTCATGTTGAAATGCTGTGAAAGATCTTAACATGTTTGACAGCATCTGTAGTGAGAGAATAGAGTCAATGTTTTGAGTTCGGATGACCCTTCATCAGTTTCGATGAAGGGTCATCCAAACTAGAAATGTTGGTTCTATTTCTCTCCCCACAGATGCTGTCAGACCTCCTGAGTATTTCCAGCCCTTTCGACTTTTGTTTCAGATTTCAGCATCCGCAGCATTTTGCCTTTATCTGAACATATTTGGATCATTTTGAGACTATTTGAAAGAGGAGTTGGGGAGGTACTTAAAGTAAAGTAACTTAGTGTGGAGAGGGGGGCCACAATGGTACTAAGCATAAAATACTAACAAAAGTGTAACAAGCAGAATGGTTTTCTCTTGCGCTACATAATTCCATGAGCTTGTTAGGTTGTGTGGATCAGTTGTACTGAAGACAATAGTGTATGTTCTCAGCAAAGGAAATTCCACTATTTCTAATTAAAACTGAAATTGCTGGAAGACCCAGTTTCTGAACTATTTCACGACAATTAACTCACAACAAATCCACTGGGCAGAAATGTAATTAGAGCTTCTCTTTTGTGATTATTGGAATGGATTTAAATTTAATTATGTTTTATGAAGAGGATATATTTTTGTTCTGTCTTTGCCTGAACAGGTTGAGCTCTGTTATACTCCAGACAGCTAATCCAAATTCATTAGGCCAACATACAGCTACAAGCGTTGAGATTTGTCGCTGCCCCCCTGAGTACTTTGGCACATCTTGTGAAGTAAGTAACAATTGCAGAATCTGGATTTTTCTGTCAGCAAATTTCCGAAGTCTCCAAAGTCTCTCAATGTGGCAAAGTCATAAGCAACTGGAACAGTTTAGAACTTCAGCAAATGTGAATTAAGCAGTTGTAAAAACACATGGGGCCTTTTTAACCTCTACACCCAAATTCTCACTGAGTACAGTGTGCAGAGGAATCTCCAAATTTTATGTTCCCCTATCCACTCTCAATTCGTCAGGTAAATAAGCAGAAGTGACTATGAAAATTATTAATATGTAACCACTTAAAGAATTCATAACAAATGTACTTTAATAGGACTTAAAAAATATGTTCTTGGCATGTGAGAATTATTGACAAGCCTCTTGAACTATAGTAACTAATTGTCCGTGCGGGAGTGGTAGTGAGCTATTTCAGAGGAAGTTAAAAACCAATCACTTTTACTGTGGGTCAGGAGTTACAGAGGCCAGACCTGAAGGACATTTTTGAAAGAGATAGGTTTTTATCATCCAGTAGTCTCATGATGATGATTTCTGTGAATTATTGGTCAATTGAATCTCAATTCCCCCAGCAGCCAGTGTGGGATTTGAAATGATTCTTCTAACTTACAATTCCAGCAACATTTGCACTTTGCTGTCATCCCCACCCATGCCCATCTGCCCATGCCCATTTAACTACCTCAGTTAAATTGGAGAGAAGAACTTGATAAGTTTGTTATCACAGTATACTGAAAAGGAAGAAAGCTTATCTAAGGTTGATAGTTGACTATAGAATTAGCTACCACAGCGGTTGTGCATCAGTATGGACAGAGGTTTACTGGCTCCTGTTGGCAAGTTTGTAGGTAGTGAGTCTCTAAAATTTCCTGAGTAGCTTTCTCGCCACTTATCCTCTGCCCTGACATGTCTGAGATTTTATAGAACACAGGTGAGGTCTAGGATAGCCTATCTATCCATCCTATTGAGGTCTTTTAATGGCCAATTAATAACCACTGAAGGGGTTGTTTATTGCCCGGCTTCAGTTTTGAGGCTGGTGGGAGGAGCTCAGAGATGGGAAGGTTGGAGCCTGACAGGTTATCTGCTTGGAATGTCGGCAGGAACGGGGAAGGAACATCAGCAGGAAAGGAGGTAGGGTCAGAATGTCAGCAGGAAAGGGGGACAGTCCCTCCCTCAGTCACCCATTTCCCACCAAGGTCTCGCCCCTCCGGTTATTACCTCACCTCAACATTAACCTTTCAAAACTGACCACCATTCAAATCCTAGCTCTTGCTCCCCACACCCCACCCCACCCCACTAAATTTTAAAATTCACATCTTTATTTTCAAATCTTTCTTTTGGCCTCCAGCTTCCCCTATCTTTTGACTTCCTCCAGTTCCACAAATCTCCAGGATATCTGCGTTGATCCAGTTACGAGTTTTTGTAAATCCACCATTAGCAGGTGTCTCTTCAGCTGCCAAGGTGGTATCCCCTCCCTCCACCTAAAATTCTTGGGAAACTTTATGTTAGAGGAACTGTATAAATGCAAAGTATTTTTGTTCTAGATCAATCAGTAACTCATGCAGCATCACTGTGGATCTTGTATGTCTTCAGACTGTTCCTAAACTATAAACTCTGCTTAACACAGTTAATTGGTTCCACAAAGTACTGCTGCTGAGTTACGAAGTGTGTTTGGTGACAGGCCCTGTGACTGGCTTGCTATCCTTTCTCTGCTTCAGTTTATAGAATGTTCAGTAACCATTTTACTGGTGAAGCAGAGGCAAGGCGGACACTGCTCCTGGCTGTGGTTGAATATGTGACGGACACACTGATTACCCTCAGTCAATGTGGCTTTCAGACGGCACTCCTCCTCTCCTTCTCCCCTTCTCTCTGCAGACAGTTTCTCCTTTCTGCTGCTTCTGTTCCAAATCTCCCTGTTGTGTTGCAGTCCAAGGGGAATGAGAACATGCTCAGAGCCCTTTCAAATCTACAGCACTCCTTCCAAAGATCCAGTGTTGCTCCCAATTGACTGAGAGAACTGTGGTCCAAATTCCAGAGCAGGGCAGGTATGGAGGTCTTAAGCTTCTCCTCTAGTTACACAGTTATATCCACTGTAAATACAAAGAGAGCAAAGAATAGTACAGCACAGAAACAGGCCCTTCGGTCCTTCAAGCCTGTGCACATCACATTTATCTAACTAACTGCTTATATCCCTCTATTCCCCATTTGTTTAAAAGCCAATCATGATAAGTCTTAAATGTGAGTAACATAACTGCCTCAATCACCTTGCTAGTCAGTGTATTCCAAGCCCACACCAAATAAAAAAAATTTATGTAAAAAAAAATATGGTGAACTAGAAGCTGTGGCAGAACATAAGGATTTTGATTTTCAGGCACACAAATCATGAAGAGATCATGAATAGGTATAGCAAGTGTAATGCAAAGCTCGCCATTATGTCAAGGAGACTGGAACATATGATTCATAACAATATAAATCAAAACAAAAATTGCTCGATATATTCAGCAATTCTGGCAGCATTTGTGGCGAGAGAAACAGAATGAATGTTTCATTTTGATTATTGGCCTGAAATGCTAACTCTGTTTCTCTCTCCATTGATGCTGCCAGACTTGCTGAATATTTCCAATATTTTCTGTTTTGATTTCAGTTTTCCAGCATCTGCAGCAGCAATATTTTGATTTTGTGGAGCTGATATTTAATTTAAACGAAGTCTTAATCAGAGCTCATCAGGAGTACTGGACTCACTTTTAAGCACTGCTTTTCAGAAAGATTATGATGTTCAGGCTTAAAGAATTAAATTATTTTGAATAAGCTTGATTTGCATTTCCTCAGATTTAGAAAATATTTATTTGTGATGCACAAAATGACTAAAAGATTTGATAAGGTAGGTGAAAATAAACTAGTTCCTCTGTCATGGGAATCCAGAACAGAATGAAACAATCTTAAAATTTGAGCTAAGCCATTCAGGGGTGACATCAGAACTTATTCTTGCTATTTAGGATTGTCATCTGGAGACTTTTCCCCAAATGACTGTGGATGCTGAGAAAACTGAACTCTTGAAGATATTTTCATTGGCTAAGGCTGCTAAGGTATATAGAACAAAGGCAGGTAATGGAGCTGAGGTGTAGTTAGCTATGAATTAACTGAATGAAAGGAGAGGAGTGAAACTTTCTTTAGTATGCTGGTGGACTCTGACAAGCCAAACATCGATTTCTATTCATTGACTTTTTGGTAACACACATAAGATGAGGGCCAATGGTTAATATCATCTACAACTGGCATTGTCAATGTTGGTAAAGTTTTGCAACACCAATTTTAAATCCAACCAATTTATTTGATAGTAAATCCACGAGCTTTCGACACTATGTTGTGCCTTCGTCAGGCAAATGCAGTGTTCTGATCTGCAGAGGCGCTCATATCCACACAGACAGTTACAGATTGCTGATTAGAATGCGAATCCTTACATCTAGCCAATGTTGGGCATTTTTGACATTTGCCCCAAAAGACCCAAATCTCACTGCAAGTTAAATTCCTGTCTTTAGTATGTGTACTAGCTCTGACAAGATGGCCATTTCATCTCCGTAACATTAACAATGTCTTTGTGTTTCATTTCACCCTTTGCCAGACACTACGGTTCCAGCAAATGCTTTGACATTGTAATGGTATATTTAGCTGCTGCATAAGAAAGCAAACAAAAAGGTTATAATTGACTCTACTTTCATAGATAAACTTACCATATTCAGCTCACATATTAATGCAGCTACTTTTGCTCCAAGCTTTTGGTTATATCTCATTCTGTTAAGGAAAGAAAAACAAATTAACAGGACATTTAAAATTCTGACTTTGTTAAGTAAAAACAGGGTCAATCGTGATTTCTTTTCTGCACGAACCATTGCAATGGGCTATATGTTTTTATTACTCTAGAAGTAATTAACTATGTTGCTACACATGGAAGAATTCATTATTCCATTTGAAATGTGCTAGGTCAAGTTAGCCATTACAGGAGTATATTTGCAGTCAGATTGAACCATCAGCCATTGCCTTCACAGTATTATTGGGGAGAATTGTAAGATGTAATCAGGCTTGTATAGTAATAAAAGTTTTATATCTTTTGATAATGGATACAACATAGCTCTAATGAGCTCCTCTGAAAAAATGACTCACCGTTCCATTTGCTGTCATAGAATCTGATCCATTGATGTCAAAGCAACAGAGAGAAAGCTTTGCCTTGTATTTATTTATTGGTGGGCGTAACCTTGGAGTGCTTGATGCTTACATCAAATGCAAATGCTGGAAAAACATTCAACTCACCATCATTAGCATTCCTCACCTTAATCAACACAAAACTCCGATTCATCTCTTGCAATTCTGTCTTATAATATCATAAATTAAAGTGGACAAGATTAAAAACTTCATATTGTTTGATTATATTTATTACCAGTATTATACATATAACATTTGACATGTCATGAAATCTATTAAAATACAAGCAGCATATTTTGTCTGAGTGAAAATATTCCTTCACTAAATAATAAAGACAATTTTCTTCTCAGTCTTGTGCGCCAGGATACAGACGAGTAAATGGCACCCTCTATGGAGGAGTCTGTGTACCTTGTGTTTGTTATGGCCACTCTCACTATTGTGATTCTGTTACTGGAGAATGTTTGGTAAGTATTAATTAATTAAATACATTGGTCCTTTTGGTGGGTGAGAGTATTTCTGTCTGAATTATGTATCTATGCCAATATAATAGTGATATTTTTAATTTTGAAATATAACAGCATACTCACAAGCCTATATTAATATTAACATTGATCGCACCATCTGTCTTTCATAATATTTATTGTTATAGTCATTTAATGCCTCATGTTACCAAAGAACATCTTACTTAATGGGAAATCTCAGCTTATGCTATGATGATACTTTAGAATTACTTTCCGTGATAATGTTCAAAACATCTGCTTGTAAGTCTGAAAATGTGACAGCAGAAGAGGGAATGCAAACAAACAAGATATAACCAAGGAGGTACTCCTTTATCCAACAAATGCAGTAAATCTGCATAAAAATCAGTATCATAATCAATCAGCTTTGCCAGTTTTACTGTGAGTTGACCTGATAATTCATGGAGTATCATGAAATTGTGGCCCCAAACATCTGCAAAGATTCTTGAGGCCTTTTCACTTTAACTTCATCAGGGTTCCACCATCGGCTAGTTTCTGCATAGCCAGTAATAACCCGATCAATCTAGAATTAAGGCTTCTGCTAATGAAGCAAAAGAAAAGAGGTTGAGGATTGAATGAAGGAACATAATTCTGTGCCCAACCTCTTTAGGGTCCCAGGCTTTTGTTGCTGGTGTGTTTGATGAGATCAGGCATCCTGGCTGACAAACTAATGGTTTTCAGGTCTGCCAGAAGTTTGTGGCTGGTATCATTGCCGGAATCCCAAAGTAATTGTGACCAGATCATTTTTAATGTTTTTTTTAGTTATCTTGCTATCCTCCCACAATTACTACCATCTTTCTACCAAAGGTGTACCATTTTTACCTGGGAGCATGATTTACACAGAAAGCATTCAACAAGTTAAAGGATTCTTGATGGTGCTGTAACTTCAATTCCAATTCCAGATGTGTCTCAGCACTCCAGTTTAAACCACTGTCACAATAACCTTTGCTGTGTGGATGAAACATGGAACTGTAATCAAAGCAAAAATGAAAGCACTCATCCTTCCAACATATAATTTTAATTCTGGTATCTTTGACCTGAACTAAACTGGGTAAATGCTGAGTAATTTAAGAAGTCTTGGAGTGAGCCATTTAAATTACTTTCATCACAATGAATGAAATATGTCACTGTGGAATGAGAATAGGTGATTACTGAGATTTGAGGGATTAGTGAAATATCAGCATTAAATTATGTCAGACTTGGGAAAATATGTAAAACAGTTCACTTGGTTTCTATAATCTGAATAAATAATCAGGTGGGAGTTCTAAACTAATGAAGTGCAAAATATGTTTCAAGTGTTAGTAAAACTTATGAACTAAAGAATGAGTATTGTCTGTGAGTATCACATTTAACAGGGGAAAGGAGTCATCCATGCTGAATTTTTTTTCTCTCAGAGTAGGGTCCATGTCCTGCAGCAAAAAAAAATCAGGGTAGTCCTGTCTGTGATTGGCTGGCTTGCCTCGCAGCTGTTTAAGAGGTCCCAATGCTGAGTTTTGTAGCCAGTCAAATGGCTGCAGCTCTCTGACCCCAGCAGTGCCTTGATGGCCACTGTTGAAATTTCATGTAGCCCCTGAGGAAAGCTATCAGCAGTGGAGACAGACTTAAAATATGCCTGAGGTCTCACTGATGCCAAACTAGCAGCCCCTGGGGGGGGGGTTGTTGGAAAATTGCTTGGAGCGAGAATTATCTTGTTGGTAAGATGGGGGGAGTGTTATGCATGGGTATGCCTTAAGCATTGCTCCTTTGTCTGCCTCCAGTGCATGCAGTGAAAGCTTTAATGGGTGCGAGCTGGTTCATGTCAGAAGTCTGCATCCAGCTTCTTCAACCTGGCCAGCTCTGTTGCAGAGATTGATACCTCCTATCCCTCTGCAATTTTCATAGAGTTCCAACCATATTTTTAAAGAGTCATAGTTCATGATGCATTAGAAGAATTGTGAGCCTTAGACCTCTTATAAGGCAAGTTCAAAATGTTCTGTTCATGAGCCCATTGCCAAATTCTGCCCTACCACTCACTTCCTTTTCCCTTCATGCCCTCTATGTCAAAATTTGTTCTTCCACTGCCCCTACTGCCCCTCATATTTCCCTATGCTGAACTCTGTCTTTCCTTCCTTCCTTCCATCTATCCTCAAGTTCTCTCATGCTTCTCCTATGTAAAGCTATGGCAATGCCATCCTTGTTGACCTACTGTACACCGTATGGAGCAAATGGACCTTATGTTGTAAGATGGGATATGTAAAAGGTCCTTGAGAAGAAAAGTCATTTAATGAGAAGTTTCTCCTATTGAAGAAAACATCTAAAGTACAAACCAATAAAGGCTCGTTAAACTCTCAAAAACCATAAAACCTTGACACCACTTAACTTATGTAAACAAACATTGTGAAATTGACTGCAGAAATCGGAGCTGTCAATCAAACTCTCTTTCCTCTGTGGAGCAGATGTTCTCTTATTATAATGTCTGCCTAGGCTGTCAGCCAGGAATACATAAGGAGGCTTAACCGACAATTCCACAAGTGTTGCCCACTCAATAGCAAATCTACTCGGACATGCGCACACAACTAATATGTTGTCACATCATGATTTCAATTACGTGGAAAATGAACATGGATAATTAAAATCATTGCAGATCACCATAATCTTTTGTATGTGGGGGCTTTTGAGACATTTCTGAAAGATTATGAATGCTCTTGTACATGAAATAATAAATGGTTATTTCATTGAATAAGTGACAATTATTAAGTAATTATTTGAACAAATAGTCTTTGCAATATTTGTCCTTTTTTACATTGATTATTTCTTGCAGGGCAATTGGCATAATGCCAGGGACCCTCTAATAACTTGCTTGGGTGTTATTATTCATGATTGAATAGTGAAGCTACACAATTCTGTTTTCACCTAATGTTTACAAATGTGCGCAAAGAATATGGATTCCAAAAAGCATGTGAAACCTGGTCATGTTTCCTCTCCTTAAAGGAACGTGGAAGGCAGCTGCTCAGAATTATGCCCAGAGTGGCTGAGATTAGCAAACTCATGAGATAAACTCAATTTTTCACTAGGCTGTCAGAGGATTCTACAACAAACATTTTTGCAAGTTTATCGCCTACCCAAAAAATACATAAACATTACATAGAACAGGAAGACAATGGCATCACTCATGAAACTTTTAGATTTTATTTTAATTTGCATTTGATTCCATCTTCACAAACCAAAAAAAAATTGTTTAAATTGCAGTTTTGATCAAACTAGCAAGTATGAATATTTTTCATACAGTTAAACACTGAAATATTTAATTGTTCACTATATTCAAATTAGTAGAACATTTAACCTAGTTTTGTCAGTGGCTCTGTACTTAATTCTCAAATCTACTGATACCAAATTCATAACAATCAGGGTGGACTTGCATTAAACTGATTTTTTTTCTTTTATTCTGAACACTTCTGTGACTTGCATACCATATGCCAAGTTGACTATTCTCATTAACTCAAAGCTGCTTTGTTATTATCCAATCTAACAAGTCATAAGGCTGAAAGCAACTTTTATCATTTTATTACTTAAATAGTACTTCATAGATTGTTGTTTGTGTGTTAGGATGATGAAATTAGTTTTATACCGTGGTGCTTTCTTCATTGTAATAATTGGTTTTACAATTTGTCCCTCTCTTGAGAGAGCATTCTATCTTCATCTCACAGGTTAACTTTAATTAATGAAGGACATTCCACATAAATGTCATTTTAGAAATACAATCTTTATTGCTAGGCACTGCACATAGATCATATATTTAAGGAAATTTTTGGTAATAATGAATTTACATATTTTAATTCAATACAGTGTGCATTATACCTTTATGCCAAATGAAAAGATGCAAACTGCAGCATAAATTATGGCAAAGCAAAATGTGTTTTAAAATATGAAAAGAAATATTAAATGCTTTGAATTTCATTGAAGTTTTGGAATTGTTACACATGTTACAATGCTTTTCATTATTTGAAATTTGCCTGAAGATGGGAAAATTTTTCTGTTGCTAAGAAAATTGCTGTGTATTTTGAGCTATTCACATCAGTGTTCTAAAGCATCCATCAAGGTAGTTAGGACTCTCAATATGATGATATGATTGAAGACTTTTTGCTCAGTTTTGATGGGTTACAAATCTCAGTTTCACTGCAGTTTTTTGACACCTTTCCAGAAGTAGCAGAGTGACTGGGAGACTGTACACACTTCCTGTACCTAGCTCAGAATTGAATTGTGGGAATAATGAAAGAAATGCTGATTGGCCAGTGAGAAGAGGGAATCTGGAGAGGAAAGAGTCAGCCTTTCTATTCTCAAACCAATATTTTGTGAATATGTCTGCTGAATCAGATACTCATTGCAGTTTTCTGAGGATCAAAAGATGCTCATATCAAATTCTTTCTTTGTTACTTTGAAAGAGACATTAGCATGGTTATTTTAAATAGATGCCCCTATCGAACTAGCTTATGAAGAAATTGATGCAAATATATTAAACATTTTCACAATTACGTTGTGCACAGTAATCTTCAAGCTTCTATAATGGTGTCTGTGATCTTTGGAGAGGAAAATTGAAGTTACTTCTAAAGATAGCTAATGAAACTAAGATATCAGAATTAATTTGTTTATTCAAAAAATATGTAATTTAGCAGCAAGGGACATCATGGAGTGACAGTTTGTTCAGCTAGTAACCCTTTTATGTATTCATTAAAGCACAACCTAATTTAAAGTAAAATAATGAAACAAAAATCATTTGCCTTTCATCAAGAAAGTTCTTAAAAGAAATATTATTTATTCTAGAATTGTCAACATAATACCACTGGCCCATCTTGTGATAGATGTCGACCTGGCTTTTATGGAGATCCAACTCGAGGAACACCCAGTGATTGCCATCCTTGCAGTTGTCCATTGTTAATTTCTACAAATAAGTAAGAAAGATATAAATTTATCTACGTGTAGAATCAGGAAATGTACTTCTTATGTTAAGATGGAATCTTGTGGAGGCAACGATGGTTCTGGTTCCCATGTTGCCTCTTTTTTGGGAAGAATCACCATATCATGTTTCATTCAGGAACTTGGCCTGCTGGCAAAAAGGCCTTGAGATCTGGTGGCAGTTCCCTTGGGTAGGAAAGCCACCAGATAGGCAGGAGCTGCTGCTGGTACTACTTGAAACCTAGGATCTCAGACCAGAGGTGATTGATGGTTGGGCTGCAGGAGAGGTGGGGAAGATTTAAAGGGCAGGATTCATGGAGAAGAGAGTTCGGCAACAATAGTAATTGCCTCCCCCACACCTCCTCTGCCTCCAAACCTGCCATGGAGTGAGCACAAGCTTCTGCCTTGTAGTCCTTGTTCTATCTGATGGCATGCATAGTGAGATTGTATAGATTGCCAGTACCTGGGTTATGAAATGAAAAGTTGTTGGCAAAATAACTAGCTTCATCTTCTTTCCAAAAGCAAAATACTCAATCATAATGGAAATTTGAGATGAGAACAGAAAATGTCAGAAACATAGAGGTTCTGACGAAAGATCATTGACCTGAAGTGTTAACTTCCAGCATTTTCTATTTTCATCACAGATTTTCAGCATTTGCATTATTTTGCCTTTGTCATCGTTTGCTTCCTGAACTTTTGCAGGAAAACCCGCTGTGAAGTATTCTCGCTCTTAGGGATTCCCTTTTGTTCCCCTTCATTGCTTTGCATTCACCTTCCCTCCCTTGTCTCTATTTAACACAGGGTTTTCACTTCTGAGAAGAAAAAATGGATACTGTCTTTGTAACCTAGATAAGCACCATAGGTAGATGCAAAGCTTCTTTATCATGGAAGATTCGGACAAATAAATACTAATAATGTCAAGTGCTAGAAGAACATAATTAAACTTTATCCATTAATATAATTTCCTAAAGTACCACATAATCTAATTGTGGCAAAGTCATCGAAAGTACAAAATGAGGAAAACTGTATAGCCGGGTATTACACTGTTCTCTACTGTGTAAATATCCTTTAAAGGGTTTTAAAAAAAATTCTTTTCCATGATGAATAAAACTCTGAGGATGCTTTAATGCTTTCTTTGCTGCAGCCTGATTCATTGTTCCTTGCCCCCATCATAATGCCATTCACATTCTCAATCTGACAGCCACATAAACAATGAATCACTTATTCAGAAAGTACAGACAGTCTTAAATTAAAAAAAAAAATCCAATTGGTATTCAACATTAAACAAAGCCTCACAAAGTCATGACTCATGGCTCCAGTTCCAACACGTACTTACTGCTTTACTTTTTCAGGCAAAAAATATGTTTAATTCAGCATCATATTAGAGAATCATAGAGTCTCTACAGTGCAGAAGGAGGCCATTTAGCTCTTCGAGTCTGCACTGACTCTCCAACAGAGCATCCTATCCAAACCCTATCCCCATTATCCCACATATTTACTCTGCTAATTTCCCTAACCTATACAGTTTGGGATACTAAGGGGCAATTTTGTATGACTAATCCACCTGACCTTCATATCTTTGGACTGTAGGAGAAAACCAGCACATCTGGAGGAAACCCATGCAGACGAGGAGAAAGTGCAAACTCCACAAAGTGACCCAAGGCTGGAATCAAACCTAGGTCCCTAGTCCTGTGAGGCAACAGTGTTAACTACTGTGTCACCAAGTGCATAATGCTGCACTTTACCAGATAATCATTTAATTAAAAGCAAAATGCTGCAGTGCTGGAAAACTTAAATACTGAAATTGGAGGATAAATTCAGCAAGTTTGGCAGCATCTGTGTAAAGAGAAACAGCTAATGTTTTGAGTCCTTTGCTCCTTCTACAGGATATTCATTTATAGTTTTGACGGAATATTGGACATAGTTGTGCATCAAGAGAGCTGACTGAAGAGTGGAAGGTCTGTCTACATTCTGTCTGATGTCATGTCTCTGATATGCAAGAACTTGACAGGGTAGGATGCCCTGTTGGAGAGTTGGAACAGACTCGATGGGCCAAATAGCCTCCTCCTGTACTGTAGGGATGCTATGATTCAAGTCTCAGAAGCACATCTTAGGGATGCCAATGGTTTGCTTAATGATGGATCTTGTCGAGTACATGCTGCGTTGTCTTTCTGTTCTGAGGCTCTGAGGATGATGCATGGGTGTCAGTATCCATTGTTTGAGCAGATACCTCTTATCTCCAACAAGCCAGTCCTGTAATGAAAGTCGAATACATAAGGCACCGAGGAGTGACTCACAATCATGAGAATTCCCAGGATACCTGCACAATCGTGCATAATGTGCTTCTAATGATTTCACACCAGTTAAGTGTTCATGAATGGAACTCTTTCTTGTTAATGAATATCATGAAGTGCTGCCACACTCTATGTCACATGTGTGCAATTGATTTTACCCAGTACTGTAGGCAAGCCTGAGACAGCTTCAAATCCCAGAAAGCTAACAGCCTGGCTACATTCATCAAATGTAAGCTTCACGTAATGATGAGCTGTACTGTAGAGAGTATCTGTCACCTTCTTGATATATTTAGGTGTTGAAGGATGTGAGTTGCTGCATTGACACCTTGTGCAGCTCTGGAACCATCTGAAGGGAAGATATTTGAGCAAGAATTAATCTTCAGTAGCACTGGCAGGGGCTGTCCTCCCAGTCCACAGGACATTCAACTCTCCTACAAAATCATAGAATCCCTAAGTGCAGAAAGAGGCCATTTGACCCAACAAGCCTGGACCGATGACAATCTCCCCAGAATTTATCACTCTTGATGTCCCCATGCCCTATGCAGACCTCATCCCTCCCCATTTTGAGGCTGTGTGCATGGTTACATACAAAGGAGAACCCCAATGCACAAGAGTGCTTTGCAAACCTCTTCTTTCCCACCACCACCTTTGTTACTTTTCCCCATTTACAAGCTGTAGACAGCTCCCCTAACAATGACCTTCTGCAGTTGAGTACTGAGGTAAACAACCCCATTGCTACAGACTGTTGCATGAGGGAAATGCCTGATCCCAGTTTAAGATATGAGATTTGCCATTCGCTGCAATGGGATTACAATGCGCGTGTTCAGCACAGCCTGCAGCTTGGCCTACAAAGCCCCAGGACTGCCTTCAGTCACTCATTCCAACCTCTTAGCCTAGAATATGACTGTTTTTCAATGAGCTCTCACGTTCCTTCATTACTGAATACAGCATTCTCTCTTATCCCATTCTCCCCCCCTCCAATGTTCCTGGGAGTGTCTGTGCAACCTGTCTCTCATTTGTCACACTAACACAACCCTACCCCCTACTATCCCATTCATACAGTTCATTATCTATCTGCCCACTCTGTGCCTGCATTCTTGTCTTGCACATCAGACTCTAGCTTCCCTATCCTGTGTCTTCCCTCTGTCTGCAGTAGTCCGCATCATGTCCAATTCCATCGTAGGTATTGTCCCTCATGTCTCTGCCTCTTCCCCCATCCCAGTAGAAATGCGAATCTTTGTTTCAGAGTGATTCTGCTTGAGACCTGTAGCACACCCTGAGTGCTGTCCTCCCTATCTAAGAAGGCACCCAACATGAGCAGACCAACTGTACACAATGCCAATCCATCAAGAGCAGCACTGTTGCAGGGAGGCTTTGATTGTTACACTCAGAGTCACATGCAACCTGAAGGTGGGCAGCTGCATGCCATTTATAACTAAATGCAGTTTAGACTGATTGATTGGGTTGCTCAATTCCACCTCCCCCCCTCCCACCTCTGCCGCAGAATTCTGGCCTGTCTCTGATTTCTCTACTCTCCCCTTCCATGAAACCCATCATCAGCAGGCCTGAAAAATAAATTTTAGGTTGATTAGCTATGCTATATTGCCCCATTATGTCAGAGGATTAGCAGGGTAAATATGTGGGGTTACGGGATAGAGCCTGGATGGGATTGGATGTTTGATGGGCTGAATGGCCTGCATCTGCACCTTACGGATTCTATGAAAATCAATAATTGTTAATTTAGTAATTATTAAATTACAATTCTGTGATTACAATCAGATACAAAGTGTTTCCGAGATCTTAGACACAGGCAAGCAGCTGTACATTCCTTTTTTATATAGTACAGAGTGATATGCCACAGGGAATTTGAAGCTGAAATGCCATTGAGATGGTGCCACCTTTTTACTATATACAGTGTCGGCCAAAATATCCAATAGTCATTTCAGGAACGGTTAGCTGGAATGAGATCCCTGTTCTATCTTTGGTGCCGGAGAAGAAAAGCAGTTCATGTCGGTTTCACAGTGATGATATCAGTAAAGAGCACTTGGCTATGAAGCTAAT
Organism: Sphyrna mokarran; assembly: GCA_024679065.1. NCBI lineage: Eukaryota > Metazoa > Chordata > Chondrichthyes > Carcharhiniformes > Carcharhinidae > Sphyrna > Sphyrna mokarran. The sequence continues at coordinate 68,348,870 of JAGIQG010000005.1, forward strand.
ACAATGTCTTTTGTTTTTATTTCTTTTTGTATCTGTGTCTGAACAACATGAACAACGTAGTTTTAGTCCAACCTGTCACCTGGACTCTAGGGGAGAGATAATATGTGACCGATGCCCTCCTGGATATGCAGGATCTCGGTGTGACAGGTGAGAAAATTTTGGACTTTTAATTTTAATCCCTTAAGTATTGAATTCTTTTAAAAGAATTCTTGGAAGAAAAACGTTCAAAGTAAAGTCTGGTGCAGAAAACTTGTTTATGACTTTTGCATGGACCAGAAGCAATTTTTCACTTTGTTCACAAATATTTGTTTATATCTCCACTTTTTTTTATAGTGTGTATTTAATAAACAATACATTCTCTGAAATTTGCTTATCTCATGTTTTTGAATAGTATAATTATTTAGTTATTGTAATAGCACATGGTTTTCAAAACAATTTGATATATATTGGCAAACAGGTTGTCTCATACAAACTGAAAAGTCATTTTTAAAATATTTCAGTTGGTATCTGATGCACAAATATACGTTTTATCTGAAAGTGATCAAACTAAAAGTCAAAAGCCAACTTTCATAATTTCAGAATGATTGAGAACATTGCATAGATCATTGAACTTTCAAAATACTCACAAATATGTTTGCTCAAGATTAACTTTTTGAATACTTCAGTCTGACCTGTTCAGAAAATGTAACCTCCATTCCACTCAGATCATTTTAAAGGTAGCCTTCTGCTTTTATAAAACAATGTTAATATAGGTTGATGCATGAAGTGTTTCCCCAAAGAAACAATTCAAGGTTTTCTGCACCTGTTGAAAACTAATGATTTGAAATGTCAGTGTTTTCAGTTCAGTGGCTTTTTGATCTTAGTGAAATTAAAAAGGTGAATCCATAACTGTTAATGCTTTATTGAATTTCTAGTATTTCTGAACATTAGATTTAGTTTCCCAGAAATGCAGAACGCAGCGCAAGTGATTGCAGAATTGGTAATTTCACACCATATTAGGTGATGATTCATTTAAAGGGTGAGCTTTGATATTTGATGGTCATGTCAAGGAAAGCCTGTTATATTGGGAATGTCTGCAAGTTTTACAGTTGAAAGAGGCACCTGTCATTGTATGTCGCTGTAGCAGAGGGCTATTTTTGTCAGACTGCTCAGTGGGGAAGCAATGGTTTGCAGTATACATTATTTTAGAAGCAATGCAGAAATGATGCTACAAATGGGAGTGCAAAGGCATCAGCTCAATAAAGATAAAAATAAAAAAGCAAATGTGGAAAGATGCTGAAGCATAATTGAGTTTTCTATGATTATTAAACATAGCTTGTGTGAAATGTGATAAACTGATTGAAATATATCAGAGTCTATTCGTAGCTGAATCATATTTTGGTCTGTTACTTGATAGTTATAGTCAAAGTCAATTTGAGACCAGACTCTATCCATCACCCTGTTCCAAAATGAGAAAGGACATTGGATTTGTAAAATGGTTTTGCATTCAGATTCTGATATCTTGTACTTTCCTTGAAAAAAAGAATGTTTAAGTTATTTAAAGTAAATGAGTGAAGGTCTATGATAGGAAAAATTAAATAACAAGTGATTCCATAGTACGAAAGCCAAATGAAGTGGCAATGGCTGCCGGCATCCTATTAGTCTATAATAGGGGCCTCCATAGGCCTCCTCTATATGTCAATGAGATGTGGAATGGGCTGCCAAAATAGATATCCAGATGCATTAATGCATTATCCAACAGCTGGTGGCCAATGCACTGCAATGTTAGGGGATCCCTGGACAATCCCTGCCCATGTAACAAACCATCCTGCATTGCCAATTTCAAACCTCAATGAGCTGAGCAATAAATAGGATTTATCTGGCCAGAGTGCAGGAAAGTCATTGATCCCCTGTTGACCGCCTCTGTTGGTCAGGTGGCAGGGTTTCTTTACACTGTTCTTTGATAACGTGAGCTCCTGCCTTTTCTTCGCAGTTTGGAGGGGAACCTACAAAAAGGCATTGCTAAACCATGGTGTTTACCCCCAGGCATACTTGCAGCAAACTCTCGGTGCATCTCTTCGATTTTCAGTTGAGGCAAAAGTTTCTAGGGGCTTCCAGTGCACCCTGAAGAATTGGGTGATCTTCCGTGCAGCCAGATGGATTTTTGCAGTGAGAACTCAGCACAGGGTGTAGGTCTAGTAGCCTTTAACATAATGGCAGCACCTGCATTGATGCCAGGTGATGCCGAGATCCATGTCTTTCTGCCCACCTTGGATTAGATGGGCTTCACATTGCCATGATGTTAACTGACCAATAACCAAGTGATTGTGGTAATCATTCACGTATAACCTTTCTGTTTGCTAATGGTAATCATTTTGTGGCCAAGACCTCCTGCGTGGAAATTATATTCAGCCTTTTATGTACAAAAGTGTACACCAATTTCACAGCTGAAATGATTGGCTCTAACTTGTAGACCATGCACTCAACTCCCAGATTCCTCAACAAGTAGAAATAGTAGCTTTCTGTCTTTTCTATCAGTTTCCCTTAACATCTTCTCAGCTTTGTCAGATCATCCCTTAATGTTCCAAACTTCAGGAATACAAGCTCTCCTTATGACTTAACCTTTGGGGTCCAGATATCTTTCTGGTAAATCCCACTTCCTTCCAGGCCTTTTCTTTGTTCCTGAGATTTGGGTGTCTCTGGCAAGGATATTTTTATTGCCTATCCCTAGTTGCCATTGAGGTGGTGGTGTTCAGTTGCCTTCTTGATTTTTCTTGCAGTCCACATGGTGTAAACACACCCACACTGCTGTTAGGAAGGAAGTTCCAGGATTTTGACCCCTTGGCAGTGAAGGAATGGTAACATACTTCTAAGTCATATAGGCTCCCCAAAGTCTTGGGTAAACTAAAAACAATTTAAACGTATTCCTTTTGTTTGCAAAGAACAGATCTTACATATGAGTTGACAGAGTTTCAAATATGCATTATGAACTCAACTGTTCATACTAAACTGTTTGTTTGTGTAGCCATTAGATACTTAGGATAATGCAGTAAGTGCTGTTCAATCGCAGAATCAGTAGCCATTTTGTTTTTGGTTTTGCAAGTGTGAGCCTAGTGTTTAGGCTAGTGGGACTTTTGGATAGTTAGCTCCTTTTCCAATTTCATGTTGATATAGTCCCATACTCCAAGAAACCCTTCATCCTACCTGACTCCAGCTTGACCCGAGCCACCCATTACCTGAACTTCCTGCCCCGAAATCTAGCAAGATCTGAAAGCCATCAGTCCCCATGTTTCCAGTTTTGAGACACTCTTATCTCTATTTTTCTACTTTCTTCTTCCAGACTTGTCGTCAAAGTATCTTGTTCAATAACACCATAAGCTGAGTAACTCCAGTTGTATAGTATATGGTACTGTTAATAAAGAAAACATACCAAGGCATTTCACTCAGATCAAAGGAAAAAATACATGTTTAGCCAAAGAAAGAGATTTCAGAAGTGACTGAATGCCTAAAGAAGTGGGTTTTAAAGAAGATCTTAAAGGAGAATTTGAAGGCAGAGGATTGCATGGGTTTGCAGAAGTAAAGAATTAATGATGATTTTAACAGGAGATAGGCTGATGAAGCAGGTAGTTTTACAAGGATGTAAGTAGATGACCTTTGTTACATTTGTTGCCCATTCCCAGTTATCCTTGAAAAGGTGAGTGTGATCCATTTTCTTGAACGGCTGCAATCCATGGGTGTCGATGCAACTACTGTGCTGTAAGAGAGCTCCAGGACTTTGACCGAATAAAGGAACGATGATATGTTTCCAAGTCAGGATGCTGTGTAATTGGAGGGAACTTGGATGTAAAGATGTCGCAGTGCAATCATATTAGAGCTTTCTGGCTTGGGAGTTGCTGCTGAAGAAACATTGGCAAAGTGCAACTTTGTAGATGTACATGCAGCCATGATGTGGCCACTGATGCAGGAAGCAAAAGTTTAACTAGGTGGATGGAGCACTCATCAAGGAGACTGCATCGTCCTAGATCAAATTGAGCTTTTTGGATAACTAATCAGCAGAAAAAAAATGATTTGCTGCTCAATTTTCTACTGAAAATTAAATATTTTATATGTATCAGTACTTGTTATGCAAGCCACAGCTCTGCACAATTTAGCAAAACACTTCTAAAATGAGAACTAAATATATAATTAGTGATGGAATGTCAGCCTCTAATTACCTATTTCATTATTGATGAAATTATTTGTTAATTTTCATTCAACTGGGGCATGTCTAACCATCTGTGGCAGTGACAATTTACAAATACGTGATGTGACAAATACATGTCATCATGCTGTGTGGGAGCTTAAAACTGTTGCTGCAAGTAATAGTGTTTACTTTGCACAGAGTAGCTTTTGAAGAATGTATATAATTTTGGCAAATTTGTGTTCATTAAGTTGAGGGTATCCATGCTGCAGAAAGGAATATTGTTATAGTTTGCATCTAGTTTGAGCATCATGCCTTCGACAACTGGTGTAGCGTGGGTCAGATGTAAACCTTGCTTTTGCCATTGGTGCTGTTTGCACACAATTGGGAAGATAGGCCTCACCAAATTTGTGATGCAAACCCTCCTCTTTATTGTAATAAGCACATTGTGTATGAAAAACTCTTCACAAGATTTTGGGCTGCTGCTGTTTTACATTGCCTGTCATTGTTTTTCTGGAGGCTAAGGGGAGCAACAAAGTTGGCAGTATCAATGACGGGGAGCCAACAATCATTTTCTTATTAAATAGTGAATGGTTTGAGGTGTTGCTACAGAAAGTGCTGCACACTAAGATTTAAAGTCCCAGACGAAAAATGAGAATAGTTGACTGTGGATGTGATGTACCAGGTCCACAGAAACATTCATATAATGCGTGGACTTTATCTAAATGGCCTTGCCATCTTTTTCATTTTCAAGTAAAAAATCCCCTTTTATAAGTCACTGTTAAATCTATATCCTACATGCAAATTGTCATCATTTGCTGTGTAAAACAAAACAATCATCTCATCTGCCTCCTGTTTTTCTGTCTGTTAGCTTATATCTGTATGTGCTTTGGCTTCTGACTCCTCTGCCAGTGGAAATAGTTTTCTGTAAATACTCAATTAAAACCCTTCACAATTTTGAATTCTGCACTTAATCTTCTCTGTTTTAATCTTGCTTTCTCTAATTTATCTATATAACTGAAGTCCCTTTTCCCTGCCTGGTAAAAGCCTGCTAAATCTTTTCGTCATCTCCAATGCCTTGACATCCTACCTAACCACAGTAAGTAACCTCACAACACCAAGTTAAAGTCCAACAGGTTTATTTGTTAGCATAAGCTTTCGGAGCGCTGCTGCTTCATCAGGTGAGTACTTGATGAAGGGGCAGTGCTCAGAAAGCTCGTGCTACCAATGCAACCTGTTGGACTTTAACCTGGTGTTGTGAGACTACTTATTGCGCCCACTCCAGTCCAACACCAGCAAATCCATATAATCCTTCCTAAGGTTTGGTCTTCAGAAACGAACATGATACTCTAACTGAAGTCAAACCAGTTAGTTATAATGGTTTATTATAACTGCATTTCTTTTGTTCTCTATACTTACATATACAGTAAGAAACAGTTTATTTTTTGAGCAGTCTTCTCAACTTGTTCTGGCACCTTGAAAGATTTGTATACAAGAGTCTCCAGCTCTCTTCTGTCTATTCCTGCACCCTTTTCAAAATTGTTCCATTTACGGTATTGTTTGATTCGGCAGAAGCTGCATGACAGAATTGTTTGTTTTGTATTTTCACATATACTTTACTTCCCTTTGGGGAATCATGGGGAAATGTTGGCAGACTGTTTATCAACTTGCTTGAATTGCATCAGAAGTGCTCCTTTCAAGGCCAAGTCATGGGACATGAACCTAAAGCTTCTGGCTCAGATGCACGAACTACCTACTGAACCACAAGAACTTCCCATGACACAATCTTGTGCAGCATAGGACAAAAATATCTTTCATAATATACTTCACTATTCACTTGCAAATCACTGCTCACAAAAGAAAACACGTAAAGCAGTTTAAGAATGCCTGATGAAGGTAAGATGCGCTGATATAGGGATGCTACTTGGTGCAATTGGACACTTGTTTAAATATGATTTTCTTTCCAACTTTGATAGCCTTTAACAATTTGGAGAGAACAGAATAAGAACAGATGATGGCCTAGTATAAATTGAGGGATTTCCCATTTTGGCTGAGAATTTAAGGACAGGTTATGTCAAGCATTTCACCACTACTTTCACTGTCACCCAGCAGTGCATCAGGAGAATGTAACTACTGTGCTTTTGGACATGATTCCAGTTGGCAAGCTCAGTAACTCTGGTGATTGCTTATTCCTTGGGATGTTGGCCGCAATTCCCCAGTCTTGTATTCCTTGCTATCGCTCCCAGCAAGTCTGGAGAATTTGGCTCTCAGCCATTTACCTCTGCTCATTGGGACTGGAGAATCCTGGCTGCAGACGAGGTTGGAGAATTCTGGCCATTCTCTTTTCATGTATGTGGCTTTTGTGAACAGTCCAGGGATATTGCATCTTCCCACCTTTGTTCACCGTATTTTGTTTTTTTTTGTTTAGCAACACTTGCAAATAATGAAAAAATATGTTGGCAAGTAAACTCAAGGCTTTAATAGCATGGCATAAATACAGAGAAAAATTATGCACATTAAATAAATGTTCACCATCCAAAAATTAAAAAGGAAATCAATATTGGCTAAAACCAACCACCTTATTTTGTTACTGCAGTAGCAGTACTAGTAGTATTCACCATTAATAGGATGTCAAGCCAAAAGGACATTCTGCCAATACAGAAATGAATAATGTGTTTTATGAATTTCAATGCTGATGTGATGCTAGACATATAGGCTGTACGTTGCCAAGATTAGCGGATTGTATCAAGCAACATGTTCCTTACGGTACTTGCATGGTCAAGATAGGAGGTTTCATGTCACAATTACAAATATTGCCATACCCAACCAGCTTGTGTCTGCAAAACCTAAAACACAATTTCCAACAGTAGATGTAAATCTGCGATTGGACAACGCTTGTTAAATAATCCCCAGTGTACTAATAATTACACTAACAACCAATTTAAGATTGTTAGTTGGCTTTACGATGTATCATTTTTGCATGTACTGGAATCTATATATATTAATACACAGGGCTCTGTTCTTTGCAGACAGAAAGAACAAAATAAGTGATCCACTGGTTCATTTCTAGGAGTCGGATAAAATGTCTTTTTACAGCAATATTCAAATTCTGTACCACCAAATAACTAATTTTAATATCCCCAAAATAGGTTGTGCCCATTTCATGTAATTGTTGTAAGCATTGGGGCCAAGCCTCACTCAAAATCTTAAAATTAAATCTCATTTACATTTTCAATTTCAACAAGCTGCATGAATGCCTGCAATAAACCTGTTGACATCAAAAATTGTAAAATATGGCAAGGCAGCAATCAGAAGAGTAAGAGTGGGATTTTTTGGCCCCAGTACTGGCAGGCATCGTCATGGGTGGTATGGGAAAATATGGAGATAATACCCTGGTGTTGGGGCCAGAAAATCCCACTCTAAAATTGGGGTGAAATATTCTGATTCACCCCTGCCTGCAGTAGAACATTCTAAGGTTTGTCCTAACATAAAATAATCTCTATTTTGCTTGATGAAACCTCCTATTATTTTATGAATATATCATGTGTATTCTTGTTTCAGTTGCAGTGGCCAGATTACTTTAGCTGTGTACAGTTGATGGAATGGTTTTAATATAACCTCAGATCAGCTTCACATATGCACATCATAAGCTACATTAATAATCATGGACATGCCCAGTGGCAGAGGAGGACTGAAGATAAAGAATGTGCAACCCTGTACATGTTAAACTTAACTTATCATTTAATTGTCTGAGTCAAGGAGTCAGATTCATTAATAACACAATATGAAAGATTTTACAACACCATGATATACAGAGATTATGTGATATGTATAAGTAAATTCTGTCATTCGACAAAAGAAACATTCCTTTGATGTCTAGTTCATAATTTTATTGTAATTGCAGCTTGTACTATTAGACTTGTTATTGAACCAAATCTCCAGACTAGTTTTGTCAAATCGTTACATACTAGATTAAATAGCATCATAATTCTTTTTCAGGTATACAGATTACTTTTAATGTTACAGTTATTCCAGCAAAGAGTTGCCAACTTATATGAGATTGGAAAGGTCTGAAAGCAATAATTTATATCAGAAATAATAAAAAAAGAACAAGCAGAAAATACTCAGCAGATCAGACAGCATCAACGCAAAAAAAAATCCTTTTTATTCTTTATGGGATTTGGGCATTGCTGGTTAGGCTAGCATTCATTGCACATCCCTAACTTCCCTTGAAAAAATGACGATGAAATGCCTTCTTGAACCACTGCAGTCCATGTGGTGAAGGTACATCCACAGTGCTGTTGGGAAGAAAATCCATGTTTTTGACCCAGTGACAATGAAAAAATGGTAATATCTTTCCAGGTCAGAATGATGAATGGCTTAGAGGGGAGCTTCCAAGTGGTGATGTTCACATATGTCTCCTGCCCTTGCTCTTCTAGATGGTAGCAGTCATATGTTTAGAATGTACTGCCTTGGTGAGTTCTTGCACTGCAACTTGCAGATGATAAATACTGCTGTGTTTGAGGGAGTGAATGTTTGTGGATGGGGTACCAATCAAGTGGGCTGTTTTGTACTGGATACTGTTGAATTTCTTGAATGTTGCTGGACTTGTACTCACCCAGGTTTTTGATCAAATGAACAACATTCCATCACACTCCTGCCTTGTGCCTTTCAGTTGGGAGACAGGCTTTGAGGAGTCAGGAGGCAAGTTACTCATCGCAGGATGCCAAGCTTCTGATGTGCTTTTGTAGCCACAGTATTTATATGGCTGGTCCAATTCAACTTCTAGGCAGTGGTGACCCCCAGGTCGCTGATGGTGGGGGAATCACTGATGGAAATGCCATTGAATATCAAGGGGGTGATAGTCCAATTCTCCCTTGTTAGAGATAGTCATTGCCTGGCACTTGTGTGGCACGCATGTTACTTGCCATTTGCCCGCCCAAGCCTGGCTATTCTTTGACCTGTGTGTTTCCAACATTTTCCCTTCTTAATCCAAATTTTCAGCACTTCAGTATTTTATTTCTGTTTTAATTTACATCAGATTCAATTATTCCATCATTTCATTATGCATTTTGATACAAAAGAACATTGCAAATACTCAAGAAGGAATACATGAGCATGCAATTGCTTAATTGCTACAAATTAATATTGTACACTCACATCCACTGGGATCTGGTTTGAGATGTTCATTTCTTGTTTCAGTTAACACTTCAGTAACCAGCCTCGTCCCGTTGAAAAAAGTATGCTTTTGCTCTTCCAATATCATTTGTAGGCTGCATTTCTGTGAACATTCACCACTTAACTTTTCTGTTGTGCTGATGAAGAACATATAGTTGGTCCAGTTATTCAATGTGAAAAATAGGGTGAAATTATGTGTAAATCTACATTTATTGACTAGTTTGAACGCCTTGCTGGATTTCATTACTTATAAGTGAAATTAACTGGGCTACAATGCCACAAAAGTTGGTCATGTAGCACATGTATTTTCAGTACTACAGTGCCATTTCAGTACCAAAATGACATGATGTACTGTGCTTGAGTTCATTTTGATAGGGATTGGAAATAAACAGAGTAGGCAGCTAGTGACGCTGAATTGATGCCATTTTTGATCTTAATGGCCCATGTAACACCCTATTTTTAACATTGCGTAGTTGAGCTTGAGTTCAGCAGCTGAAATGATGCTCCACTAGAGTTATTTAAAGTGATTATTTAAAGAAGGCCTAACCATCTTCAATACTTGATCAATGACCTTTCTTCCATCATAAGCTTAGAAATGGGGATGTTATGATTGCATAATATTCAGCATCATTCAAGACTCCTCAAATTGTAGCAGTCTGTGTCCCAGTGCAGTAACACCAAGACAGCATCAGGCTCGGGCTGACAAGTAGCAAGTAATATTCAATATACACAAGTATCCGGCAATGACCATCTCCAACAAGAGAGAATCAATTGTCCCTTGATATTTAATTGCATAACCATTGTTCAGTTCTTCACTATTAACATCCTGTGGGTTACTATTGACCAAAAAGTGAAGTGAACTGGCCATATAAATACTGTGACTACACAAGAAGTCAAGGCTAGGAATCCTGTGTTGAGTAGCTCACTTCCTGCCTCCCCAGAGCTTGTCCAACATCTATGAGATACAAGTCAGCATTCTGATGGAATGCCCTCCACTTGCCTGGATGATTGCCGCTCCAACAACACTCGAGAAACTTGATATCATTCAGGACAGTGCAGCCTGAGTGATTGGCACCTGAGCCATCACCTTAATAATTCACTTCTTCTACCACTGACACACAAGGTGACTGAAAGAACTCACCAAGGCTCCTCAGAGAACAACTTCTGAACTCATGCTTGCTGCCATCTAGAAAGGCCAGGCCAGCAGATACATGGGAACATTACCAGTTGGAAACTCCATTCCAAGTCACTCACCATCCTGACTTAGAAATCTATTGCTATTCCTTCACTGTCACTGGATTAAAATTCTAAAACTCCCACCCTAACAGCACTGTGGGTGTAGCTACTCGATACAGACTGCTGCAGTTCAAGAAGGCAGCTCAAGATGGGCAATAAACGCTGACCTAAACAATGACATCCACATACAATGAATGAATTAAAAAAGTGATTATGAACTATTTCCAGGCTAGTTATTGAATCATCTCTACTATCTGCTGCTGTGTTTGTAGAATTGTTTTGAGGTTTATGTTAATAAAAGTTGCTTAAGCCACCAAGGAGTGGTAGGGCTTGTGGTTTCTGACTTCATGAGCTCTGATAGATTAATTAGATTCCATCCCCATTGGCCTGCAGCTTGACAGGGAGAATGAACAATATGATACAGAGGAGGATAAGCTGCTCTAAAAAAAGAACAATAGCAAGAGGGCTCACAGCAGGAGATCCATTTCACCTATCTTAGCTTCAGCAAGGAACAGTGTGTGAACAATGTCCTCACTCACAAAGGAAGGCTCGCTGCAATCTGCTCAAACTGCAGCCTAATAGTAGGATGATGTAAGTTTTGCAGTTTTGAGGTCCAAAGCACTTTTACCTAAAATGTATTAATTCTGAATTCTTAATTTATGACAATATTGTGCTTGGTCTAATAAGATATGAATAATTGTATTTATGAATGAAGTAGAATATGTTAAAGATGATGGTATATATACTTAATAAAAGCACTGAAGAAAACACAAAAGGTTTTAATCTAGCAGGGCTCTTGGATTCTTTGAATGCTGCCAACACAGGCAATATGTCTCTTTTTCTGTCTCTGAAGTAATGATATGATGAACTGTCTCTCAGAAGAATTATACCAGAGAAGTGATGGTGAACTATGCCAATGAAAACTGATGTTCTCACTTTTATCCTAATTCTGGCTGTAACTCATCCTTGTTAGGAAAAAGTCCAAATTAACCTCTGTCATTAGCACAGAGTAAGGGTTACGTGGTGTTATGCCACTTTTGTAATTAGAGTAATACAGACTGACAACAAAAGTCCAGCTCTTACTCTCTAGATCCTGGAACTACATTCTATTTGGACAAATGAAATTTGCTTATGTATGTGGAGCATTTATACAAGCAAATGTGACTGCTGTTGGCTTTCCTATGGACTGTCCATAGCTCATTTTAGTTCTCTTTCAGAATAGTGCTTTAAGATCAAAGGAGCCAGTAATGGCTGGCTGCAAACCACAACCAGGTGTGTTTTGAGACTGAGCAGGTCCCCCTGTTGGGATTGTATGTGATATGTGAACAGGAGGAGTCACACTTGTTTTATTCGTGAATGATCGCAACATTATCAGTCGACTCTTTCATGTCCTTAGTACTGGCTCCTGGATCCATTGATTCACGCACTGGTTTCGTGAGAACTTGGAAATTCTGAGAGATGAAGTCCTGACACTCTGAGAGACCCCCTCTGATTGCCTGAAAGGTTTCACTTCCCGCAGGTCTCCCTTGACCTTCCAAGTGTTTACAACATTTCTATTTTTTTGTTCCAATTGATACAGTCTCCAAAGCCTGGTGGTCAGTAACTATTACCTCCATGTTGAAGGCATTAATCACTCTTTAGCTTCCTTCACAAACTAGGTGGATACAAACCACTGATCATTCCCTGAGCTATCACATTGTTGTGATCTCATTTAACATGTCTCTCTTTGGAACAAGAGCCATGAGATTCGCATCTGTACGCTCTTCAGTCAGAGGCTAAATAACTGCTTAACATGTCAGTATTTCATTCATACCTTCACTAACTCCTCCCATATATTGTATTTCACCAAGTGACAATACATTGTTAATATTATGTACCCCTCTCCCTAAGATTTCTTCCCCTACCCTCCCCCCACTCCACCCCTCACCCCAAACCAAATAAATCTCACTGGATTGCCAAGTGTACAAGATGAATATTAGTATGGGTGTTTTATGTTTCATAATTTGTTTTAGTTTAGTTAATGCAGTTATTGAGAAATCAATGTGTATTAATTAATTAACTCAGTATGTATGGCACTCCTAGTATCATCCTGTGTGAGCCTTGTTCTTCAGGTGTATTCCTACTTGACAAAGGAAACGTACCATTTTGCCTACCTAGGCCAAAGAAGGTTATATTTTATGGTTGTGCTACCAGATGAATGTTGAAGGAAACTCACTGTTGCATTTTATGGCTTGATTACTGGATATATGAGGTCACTTGTAGTTTAATTGTCAAAGCAAAGGCTTCAGAGATTAGACTCGAGAAAATGGTTTGGCACTTATCATGATGAATTTCTTTCAAAAGCTTATTGTGTAATGTAAAATAGTCCAAGGTCTCAAACTATAGTTTTGTCTTAGATTATTTTACTTTATAAGTTGCATTGTCTAAAAGGAAAACAATCACTTCAAAATATTTAACAGATCAATGCATTAATTTGTTTTCGTTATTATGTCATTAAATGTCGCTTTTATGACTTCTATGAACACGTACAAATAAAATATGTTATTTTGTAGTGCATATATTGCTACCTCAAGTTCAACATACCAGTCGCTTTTGATAAATGTGCTATGGCAATTTTTGAATTGCTGTGTTAACTTAAGATTGTATACTTTTTGTAATTTTAGTTATTGTTAAGAACTTGCTTCAGGCATCAGCAGTCACTAGGAAGTCACATATAGGCATTTGAACTTTCCAGGACACCTATGATGTGGCAGTTAGGTCTTTAGGGATGATGAGCCTAGGGCATCAATCATTAGGAAGTGACACCACACAACCTCTTATCACAAATAAGCAGACACATAAATTACCTTATGGTGTCTTGTTATCTTAGTAGAAAAGCTAAACCTTAATAAAGTAACGGGGATAAGCTATAAAAAGGATAGTCTCACAAATGATTGACGTCCTAGGGAACCGTAGGGAACCAGTCAGAACTTAATGAAATTCACATCAGTAAGCTGACCATCACCCTTAAGAGATCTCCCAATTTATTCTAGTAATTGTAATTGGTTTAAGTCTTATAAATGAGATGAGAGAGAACTCAGATCTTATAGATGAGGAAGAGATGGCAAGACACAAGGCAAAAGAACATGAAAGAAAGGACACTTTTTCTGTTAAAAGACATAATTGCAAACAATACATGCTGTCAGAAATGTAATACACTCTGTATTTGTACTTTAATGTTGTCAACTATAATTTTGAGGCTGACACAATGGGAAAGTTTGTCAAATAATAGTTTTGGTGTTTATGACAGTTCATATAATAGTTTCCTCATAAGAAGGTATGCAGATAAGAGAATAAGAATCCGACATAAAGTTACAACACTGGTCTGAACTTTCCTAAAAACGGAGAGGGTCACAGCTGTACCAAAATGGCACTGAGGTCCAGATTCCAGAGGTCTGATCCTAGTGCCCACAATTTTCACTAGGAAGGGAATTAAATCCATGGTTTATGGAGGTAGCTGCATGTGTTGATGTACATCCGCCTTAATTTTCACCACTGGGATGTCTAAAGCACGGCTTGTGTGCCTTAGACTTTTCAAGAGATGATATAAAGCTGTTGGAGTTACTTGGAGAAGTAGGATTGGTCCACAGATACTGCTGGGAGAAGTAGGATGTCCTTTGGGATAGTTCAGATGTCTTTTGGGAAAGGTCAGTTGAGCTTGGGGATTGTATAAAGTGGTCATGAATGTGTGTAAATACTGGATAAACTCATTGGTATTGCCATTCTTATTGGAACTGTCAAGTTGTGCAAATAAACTGTCAAGCTCCCAAAGCATTTAAATCTCTTGGTTTTCAGCATGAGTCCTGAGGTCTGTCCAACTAGATACTGGGTGAACCGGCGTGGAGGGTATTAGGGAAAGGGTGGTGAGTGAAGAGAGATTGGCATGAGTTAGTGCTAAGTTGGCAATAGGCTTATGTAGCATGATGGAATGGCATGGGTTGGATGGGCCATGAGAAATATGTGGGCACGAGAGAGTGTGAGGGTTAAGGCTGGAGGGCTGTTTTCTGTTTCACCTGCAACAAAGTTCCAAAGCAATGAGGCATGCCTTTCATATTGTACACCTCAGCACCCAGCTATCTCTGAACTGTTTCAGGGAATAGCATACTGGAGACCTATTAACAGCATTCCACTCCCGTTTCTCCATTGTTAGGTTTTATGGAAGGGAGAATTTTCCTGATTCTGCACTCCTAGGACTTGGGAACAAAAATTCAGGCCACCACATTTAATTAGCTGACACGCACCTCGTGAAGATGTTCCCATTGGGGGCTCAGAATTATTGTTGTAATTCAAAACTTGTAAATTAAACACTTCTTCCAACCATGAGTACAAAACCATTTTAAAATGATATAATTTGAGATTCTAGGAATATCTGTGGTCTAAGCAGTATTACAAGGTAAAGCATTATAATTACCATAGATTTAATTCTGAATTTTGTATTTGTTAACCAGGTGTTCCGAAGGCTTCTTTGGGCAGCCTAATAAACCAGGTGGATTATGCCAGCCCTGCCAGTGCAATGGTAACCTTGATCTTTCAGTACCTGGCAGCTGCAATTCAGTGACCGGAGAATGTTTACACTGCATTGAGGGAATTTCTGGCCAGTTTTGTGATCAATGTGCTGAGGGATTCTTTGGAGATGCTGTTGGGGCCAGGAACTGCCGACGTAAGTGTTGTTGCATTCTTGAATTACTATTTGTTCCTTAAATATGACAAATTAAAATAATTGATAGTGTTTTCGGGGTGATGGTTAAGTGAAATGATTTTGAATTTTGAGCAAAGAAGAAAACCCCTGAAAGCGGAAGTTGCTGTCGTGCTTGATGTTTTCACTTGTACATCTTATGGTTTGAGCAGGGAAAAGGAGGGACCTGAACATGGTAGGCTTCTTATCTGCTGGAGCGGAGGAGACCAGCCCAATTATTCTAACCCATCACCTGTCTGTTGGTGTAAATTTGTGGTTTGTGGTTGGAAAAAGTGCCACTGATAGGAGATTGAAAAGCCGATACCAGTAACTTAAAGGTGGTGGTGGGGGGGATGAGGACAGGGATGTAAATTGTAATCGATGTGGCCATTAGAATCAATGAGCAAAATAAACCAATGTGACATGAAAATTGTATCTAAAAATAAATCCAAGTTAAAACACTAGTGATAATTTTCTGACCATATGCCTGCAGTTGGGAACTTTGCTGCTGATCAAGTGTGCACTTGCAGCCGGCGAGGTTTCCAATCTGAGCACAAAATTGGAAAAAACTTCCCAGAGCCTGTGAGGGTAGGTTTTAAATTCAACCGTGTTAAAGATCAAGAATCACTTATTAAATGTTGACTTCTGTCAGCACAAAGCATTTTTATCCACAATGCCAATGATGTGTCTGATTCTATTTTATTGTCTGATTTTAGCTTCTCTGCTGTTTGGCTATTCACACCCTTTATTCTTTCTTTGGACTGCCATTAGCAGTCTTTTCCCCTGGTTTCTGTGGCTATGACGCATCTTTCATTCCCTCACCCAGCAGTATAAATAAGTCCCGCTTTCTAATCCTTTTAGCTTTGACAAAGGTCATCTGGGCTCAAACCGACAGTTCCTTTCTGTCTTTATAGATGCTGCCAGATTTTCCAGCGTTTTTTTTCTTTTGGTTCCATTTTAAAAGGCCCTCCTATTGGATGTCAAAATCACTTGTCTATTTCACCTGATAAACCTTTTTTATTCTGATAGAAATAGGACCTGGCTGGATATCTGATATTTCAACATGTACTTGCCTAATTTGAAATCCTTCCCAGACCCAATTGCCACTCTTCAGTTTAAAAGTTAACCTTCACCATTATAATGCAGCTTATTGTGTCTCCCAAATAGTTTCTCAAATGAATTCATGCATTAATTTGAAGTTAAACAATTAGTGTTATTTAAGGAACTAAAAATTCATTTCTGATAAACTGGAGACAGGATGTAAAGTACTTCAAAGAATAATTGGCATGATATTTAAATGGAAGTGTTTCTGAGGTTATAGAGAATTATTGCTGGAGGTCTGATCTATCAGTAATTATCAAATGGTAATGCTACTCCAACAACTAGTCAACACAACAAAACCAAATTTCAGCATCAGAACATGCAGGATCTAGCTGGCTATTGGTACTTTTAATGTGCATGCACCTGGATGAGGTAAGTTGCCTCTGGCACAGTAAGAAAAAAAGATCAATACAAAGTATGCCATTGCACTGGCATCTTTTGTATTATTGCATACTGATAAATCAGCATGCTTTAATATGAACAGTGAGATTCACATGTTCTTTCACCATTGTTTGCGTTATATTTTCAAAGCTATCTTTAACTCAGAGCACACAGCCATTCTGATATACGGTACGTATTCTTCCCTCTATTGTTCAGGAATTCAAAGAGCTGTCAATTGCAAAAAAAAATCCACAAAAGAAACCAAACAACAGCAACCAAATGACTCATTTTCTGTCCCTTTGCTATGCTTCTACTGTCTAGAACTCCATTGTATTCGGGTCTCAGCAGGATCCACAGCTGTTTGAAAGAAAATGTCTTTATTATATTTTAATTACAGTAGGAATACGAACATTAAAAATGCTATGAAAATTGCCCCATGTCTCCTCTTGATTATATTATTCTGTCAAGTATAGCAAACATGAGCTGGGAGAAATTTATGTTATTGGAAAAGAGATAAAATAAGTCTGAATGCACGGAAGTCAGTTGTAACTTTGCTTACAACATACCATACTTCTTTTTGAATAAACCAGTTAGTATATTCAGACTCTTGGGTAATCATAGGTTGACAGCATTAAAGCAAGCAATAATCTATGCATTTACTTTAAGGTATCCTTTGAACAATAATGTGGTCATAATTAAAGATAAATTGTTGAATTTATTTGCATACATGACAACAATGAATGGATTTCATAAGTGATTAGTTATAAAGCACTTTGACAAATTCTGAGGACATAATAAGATGTTCCAGAGATACAGATTCTTTCAATGTTTTGAAAACCTTCTAACTTTATCTAAAATGTACCTATTTAAGTATTTAAAAGAAGGCATATTCAAAAGCCCAATAGCATTGTCAAATAAGGGAGTACAAATAGCAATAACTGGCTGAAAACTTGTTAGAAAATGTGGAGAGTGTGTAAGTCTAAACATCTATCCAGGTTGCTTTCTTGGGATAGAAACATGAGGGAATGATTTTTGCATTGCGCAAAATTATTGTGTTATATACATTTTCTATTTTTTAAAAGTATATCATATTCACCAGCAAACTATCTTTTTCATCCATTTTAGCCAAAACTAATTTAATAAGTATAAATAATGGCCCTGGAAATTTAAAATTCAGGCCTACATATAGAAAAAGATTTAAAAGGTATCTTGTAAGCTGTATGGAAATGAGAGCTATTTGACATATGTTTACCTCTAGTCCCAATCCAAGTGTGCTGGAACACTTGTATGTTAGCTGTTTATTTTCTACATTTGGGTCAGACATTTGATTGAGATAGGGAGGTACATCTAAAAAAAATTAATTTGCAGTCACAAGTTCTGTGTTACTGCTATAATATTAACCAGGGAGCATTTGAATGAAACAAAGGTACGCCTCAATATTCTCAATATCTGTAAAGATTACACTTGTTCCCCCCAAAATCAGAAACTCCCACATGAGATCAATGGATCTTTGCATTTACAATTCCCATGGCAGGCTGGGTGGGAAAATTCCATCCTAAGTGTCATTAATGGCAAAGAGAAATTATTGTATTTGACACAATGGGTCATATCGTGGGTATATCTTTGGTCACCAACCATAACAATCTGACTTGGTTTGCATGAGGAGGACATTCAAATAGTTTTGGAATTGATGGCTTCTGCAGGCCTTCTCTGGAATGCGAATGCCTTTGGCCAAACCATGAATCATGATTATGACTTTCAACCACTGCTATAGTAATCAGTGAAGGTTCAATACGACCACATTTCTAAAATCTGCCTTTCCATGTCTGAAGTTATGTTCCACCCACTTTGAAGCCCAGAGAGTCTAAAACTATTTATTGGGGCAGAGTGTGGGTGGGTGTAGGCAACAAGTTATTCAGATTCCTGTCAATTGTTGTGATTTTCCACGTTTATTAAATTCACATCTGTCTCAGACAAAAAGATGTCCCTCCTCAAAATTACTTGTTATCTTAGTATCTCCATTACTGCGAGATCCTGAGTGTCGTATTCAAAGTAATTTTACCTATTGATGTTTAATCTCACTGGCCAAGCTTCAAGATGATAAGAAGCACTGCTTTAAAGTGCCCAATGTCTTTATGTAGTAATTGGCTTTTTCGATTTCTTGCCCTCCCAATTGGTTTCACTTTGCAGCTTTGCAAGGTAATATCAATCAGGCCTGGCTACAGAAAAAAATATTATGAGTACCACCATTCTGATTCGTTCAGGCTGAGCGTGCTTGCCTCATCCACCATCTGCCTGATACGCACTTCACACAAAATTATCCCTTGAATCACAACTTCATCTCGTTTTTCTTTGAATTCTTTAAATGCAAATCATACCCCTGCAAAATAATGATGTGGAATTTAATGTGTTGTATTGAGCTGCCTGTGCACATGTTCTCTGACAGAGATGTAATAATGCTGGTTTTATTTACTTCAAGCCTGTGAATGCCATGTGAATGGATCCATTGCTGAGTTCTGTGACAAGCAGACTGGACAATGCCAGTGCAAACACAATGTCATTGGAAGACGGTGTGATCATTGCTTGGTAGGTATTGCTCAATAAACCTTAGAGATTGAAACAGTCAGAAAAAAGAAACATTTTTTGATAGCTTCTCATAACTATGGATTTGTGTAAAGAGAGTGAACTAGAGAATATGTTTACATCCAAGAATGAAGTGAAAGAAGCAGGAAGAATATCCCCAGCTATTCCTGGCACACGCTTATCAGATTTATCAGAATGACAGAAAATTTGGTCAAGACCCAAATATGCCATATTCCCGCATTGCCTGTGGGTTTTCCATGGGATTTGTTTAAAAAAAACTTGCAGTTTCTCCTTTCAAGATCAATGAGTTGGAAAGGGTGGTGTCTCCCCAGACTTGGAGCTCCTGCAGTGCAAACCTTGACCATCAACATCATGGCTTGCTGATCATTTCTGCCCAAAGAAAAGATGTGTTCCCCTTGCTTATGGTGGAACTTGAGTACACACTCATAGGACCTCCATTCAACAGGTCAGCTTTTTCAGTTTTTACTTCCTATACAGCTCTGTTAGAATGCAGGGAACTATCGTGTATCTCTGGATGGCCCAGAAAACCACACTTCACTTCTCCAGGCCAGCTGGGATCTCTCAATGTCCCCAATTAGCCATTCACTATCCCTGCATACACCAGTCAGGTTAGTGCAGAATGGTAGCAATGGCAAATGTTTCAGGAAAGTGCGACAGTATACAAATTTATTGGGCAGTCAGTTCTTTTGTTACATTATATTAGATAAACATTTTTTGACTTTTTTCTATGTTCTCTTTCATTTTCAATAAATCAATAATTTGCCGACAACTGTCTTAAGTTGAGAATTACAGATCTGAAAAAGAAATGCTATGAATTAAAACTACTGCAAGAGAGACTTTTTTCAAAACTTCAATATACCGATATTTTCCAGATAGCTGGTAATGAACTAGAGATTGAAATAACAAGTGCATGAATACAATTTGACTTTAGAAAAAGTGTTAATGGTTCTGGTCTGTAAGGGTAAACTGTGACAAAAATTCGGCTGTGTCACATTGACATATTTGACAGGAGCTATCTCAGTGTCAGGGCAATAAATACCTTTGTAATCCCAATTGTTTATTATTTTCTTTGAGCATTGCTCCCATGAGGAGCAAGGAACTACTGAATTTACCCTTCAACATGTTAAATTTCATATATGTTGGAGGAGACTTGTCTTCAAGATTACTTTTGGAAATCAAATTGTTGTGAATAGAACAGTACTTCTCAGTCGTGGTCTTGGCGGACCTTGTGGTCTCAAACATGCAAGATGGCAACCAGACAAGTTGATTTCCGGCCAATGTTTCCTTTGAGTCTGCTTTCACGAGGGGTACAATTACAGCTGTGTAATGAGTATTATTCCCCTTCGATTTCCCACATCCTGATGGAAAGTTGGCTGATCTCAAGTTTTGCAACAGTGGTGCTGAAATGATGAGTTCATCAGAGGAAGTTTCGCTATCCTACTCTCTGCCCCTCATTGCTGAATTCTCACAATTAAGCTAGGGGAGCTTATTAAGATGTTCAGTCATGTGTCTGTGTTTAGCGCATGATGTACTGAGAGGGCTTTGGGTTTGTGGATGGGCAATCAAGCTCTGGCAGCTGTTAACAAGCTTAAGGTTGGCCAAAACAATGTCCTGATTTACTTGGGTCACTTGGTAACTTTGACAGCCGAAGAGATACGATATCTGAAAGAGAGGGAGCACAGCAAGGCAGAATATAAATTTGACTTGTGGTGTTCATTTAAATAATCCACTCCAAAATAACAACTAAATAGGGGAAGAATGAGATCAGTGAGTCATAGTGTCATAGCTCAAATAACCAGCCAATAGAACTGAGGCTTAGACGTACCAGCTTTTATTTATAAAGACAAACAAATCATGCACCCTCAACCAACAACCCTGCTTTCAATCTGTTCTCACATGTAGGCATATAGGAGAGGTCCAGTTCCTAGCCACTACCTAAGCATAGTTAAGCACTTAATTTATACACAATTAACACATGGCACCAAAGCAACTTTAGCATGAGGTAGACAACTGTCACAAAATTAAGGCCTGTTCAATGATAACTAAATGTTGCTGGCACGTAACTGTCATGAATAGATTGGTTATTGAAACTCATACATACTTATGAATTAGGAGTAGAAGTAGGCCATTGACCCCTTGAATGTGCTCAATATGATCATGGCTGATCTGATTGTAAATTGGGTGAGATGCTCTTTTGAAAAGTCAGTGCAGACTCAGTAGGCTGAATGGCCTTCTTTTGCACTGCAACAATTCTGTGGTTCTATGAGTTTGCTCATATGTTGTCAAATACAAGTGATTTTATTCAGTACTTCTTCTTTGGGCAATTTTATGATTGTAATTGGATCATCTTGGAAATGCTGAATGGAGATGAGGTGAAGGTCCAGAAGATGGTATGTCAGAGAATGCCCACATCATAGCAGTGACTACTCTTCATTGGCTGTGAAGTGTTTTGACATATCCTGAGGTCATGAATGGTGCTATGGAAATGCAAGTTCTTTCTTCAGTCTGTGTGACTAAAACAAATGAGGAGGAAAGCAAAGGGAACGGATCACAGCTGAGGTTTTGCTTTAATTCCTGCATCTTGAGTAACTTGAAATCTGTTAAAAATGCTGTTCAACTTCTTTCCATTGTTGTGAGAGATTATCATAGTACAGTGGTTTGCACCAGGATTGAACATTATTCATGTCTGTTTGGTCTTATGTTTGTGCTTTGATTTTTGTGTTTTCTTTTATATTCTGCGGACTGTGCAGCCTAACTGTTGGTGGGATGATGAAAAGAAGGTCTGCATGCCCTGCCTGTGCAGTCCCATCGGTTCCATGTCACTCCGATGTGACAAAACAGGGCACTGTATCTGTAAGCCAGGCTTCTTGGGGAAACAGTGTACTCTCAACAGGCAGCTCTATGAGCAGCAGTATGATGAGAGTTCAAAGATGGTGAAAGCTGTTCAAAACCAACGTCGACGGTGGTGGGCAACAGGCATTGGTGGCTGTCCACGTGGTGCATACAAACCTGTCACAACCTCTGCCAGCGGGGTAAAAGTGCATTATGCCTGTGTGCTGTGTCTTACTTCGTAATTGTGTAGATTAAGAGAAATGCTTGCATTCCCCTTTTGAGAAACGTGTGTCACACATTTTTTTACTTTTGCTGCTGTACAATTTTATAGAGTGATACAAGTTAAAAAATTCAGACTGGATTTAATACCAATTTCAACTGATGTTGTGAATGCTTTCTATCTTTTACTGACTACAGCATAACAAACATGGACAGGCTTAGTCTAATTTTCATTCAGCAAGGGATCACGCATAACACTGCTCAAAATTTGCCACAAATTTGTTGCATTTATGGTGGAGGGTAGGCAACTATTTCAATGGGAAATGTTAATCTGGCGCTGTTGGGTACTGCTCTTTGGGTACAAAACAGTGATTGGGTGCAGAAGATTGACTGTAACTGTTTGCACTCGAGCTGATGCTGACTCTGAGTGAAATAGCAGAACCATTCCTCTGCAATGGTCACTAAAATGATTTTTGATCGTACCATTACCAATAATTAGGTGGTGAGAGCAGAAGTAAGAAAAATAACTTTCAAAAATCAAATCACAGAATAAATACTGTCATTTGTAAAAGAGATCATTCTGAGGAGGAATAGAAGCACTTCCAATTCCAAATAATATTTGAAAAAAATTCTGCTTCCTGAAGAAATAATTCCAATTCTTTAGTGTCAAAGTAGCTAATCATAACAACCAGCCAAAACACAGCTGATGCATACAGAGTTGTATTGAGCAGAGGTGGAAACATTCCTGGTTCTGGATAACCTTCTTCCACACAGGATTGATTTCTGGAGCCTCTGGCAGGCATCAATGACTTGCCATGATATTTATGATTGCATTCCAGTCACCACCATTTTGAGTAGTGCCCTTAAAGAGACAGCAAGATATCCCCTTAGAAAACAGTTCAGAAATTTTTTATACTTCCTGACGGGGTCAGAAAGAGCAACACAAGCTCATCTTCTCAAAATTGCCTCATGTTCTTCCATCATCTGACTTGACAGAATCTGGGAACCTGGCTGACTTCCTGCCTGCCCATAATACTAAGCTGCAAGTAGGTGTCCGCTTTCTGTAGTTCATAAGAAAATGTGACTTGGGCCTCAAAATGCCTTAGTGATAACAACAGGCAGGTGTGTTTAACTTAATTATTATATGCCTTAATTTAAAATCATTCCAAAGAATTATAGTACGAGTTGGGATCTGCATTAGACTCCCTTTTCTTGACAATGGTTATGGGATAATTCATGAATTTGCAAGTGCACGTTTCATCTGCAAAAATCTACATTTTGAAATATTTTTATTTGGCATCATCAAAGTAAATAACTAGTCCAGCAATAGATTCTAAATGTGCTGACATAGAGGTATTTGTCACACAATAAAATCTCATGATAAAATTTTATGAATTATTAAATATGTTGTTTGGAGTTTATCTTTCTTTTTGCATCGTACACCATCTGGAGTTGTACACGTAGGACCGGATCCAGAATTTACTGCTTTTAACGATAAAAGAGCCGCTTAAAATATTATTTCCTCAATAAAAATGATTTTACGAGCTACATATAATCTTTTCAACTCCATATTTTGTATGACTCTATAAAAAGTACTATAAGCATTGAAATGCTTATTTTAGATCGTTGGTGTATTTTTTTGCTTGGAAAAGCAACTGAAAAAAAGAAATATTTTGCTGATTGCAAGTTTGAAAATTATGATTTTGCATGGTGTGAATTGAATTAGTGGGGAACTCTTAAGAGGAACCCTGATACAGAATTGACAATTACTATAATAAAATGCCAATCAAATTACTTCATTTTATTTATTGATTAAATTAAATCCAGAATGTTTTTCCATTACTAACAGGCATGTTTCAAGTATGATGTGAAGATTTATTAATACAATGCATGTTTCAAAACATGCTTTCCTAAATTATTTAAATGCAACATCTTATTTTTATTATTTCAAATGTTTACATATATTTCCAGAATTACAACATTACAAGCAAATCTATTCCATTACTTTTCAAACTTAATCATTCTTCTCCCAAACCTGCTTAATATAAGCATAAAAAGTGTCTAAAATATAAAGCCAGCATTCAGTTTGAACAGTGATAATTCAATATGCAGATTGGCAAGAGAATTCCAAGGGTGGAATTTTATGGCCTCCCCACCCTGAGAGTGGGCAGGCAGGGCAGGGTTGATTTAAAGTCAGGTGTCATGGTGGCAGCATTATGGCTATCACTTCCCTGCCTCTGCTGGTATTCTACCTGCAATGGAGAGGCATCAGGCAGCCTGCGTGCCGTTGAGCCGATTAAGACCCTTAAATAGCCACATAATGATGATTTCAGGCCCTCTTCCCACTGCCGCTAGCATTTTATTTGTAAATGGAGGTATCAACATCACATGACAGACTAGGGAACTGTTTTGTTGATTGTGGAGGGAGTAGGATTCCTACTGTATGGTCACCTTGAGCCCAATTGAAGACTCTAATCCACAGTGCTCGACTACACCAGTTGTTTGACTGCTCCACTGCCTTGCCAGACCTCGTCTTACACTCCTCAGTCGAGCCTTCCAGACTGGCCCAGCAGGAGACCCCAACTCACCATTTTGTCCAGGTCTCATCCTAATTCTATTAATGGCCTGATGGCTGTTGAATCACTGCAGGCAAGTCTTCCCCTGACTTTTCAACTGGGGTTAGAGCCACAACTTTGCTTAAAGCTTTAGCCAAAGAATCAGTTCTATTTTTTAAAATTTATTCTTTCACAGAATGTGGGCAGTGCTGAGTGGTGCATCATTTTTTGCTTATCCCTAATTGCCCTTGAAAAGAGGAGTGATTCAGGGATGTCCTCGTAGAATCCCTGAAGAAGTTAAAAATCCCTACTGATTTATGGAAGTCCCTGGATGTGACCAACCAAAATGGAGAAGATTCACTTGAAATGGCACCAAGTATCTTGGGACACTTCATCAGTAACACGTAGACTTGAAATTAAGATGTGGAAAAGAGTGCACAAATTTCCCATCAACTTATCTACCCAACCATCCAAGCACCACCTACTCCATGTGTAACAGAGCCTGTTGATCATGTGTTGTACTTATCAGCTATTTTAGAATCCATTGAACAAGAGTGGCAGCAAGTCATCTGTGATTCCAAGGGACTGTCTGAAAAGAAGACATTTAACACAATTGAAACTACACCAGATTATATCAGCCATTATCACAGCAGCATTGCAAGTACTTTTTTGTTAAACTTCTAATAGCTCAGTGGTCAGTACAGTAAAACATAAAACCCTCACATTTTATCACGTCTCTCTTCATTTATCATTGTTCATCTTTTTTGCTTCTGTTGTATTTTGGCATTCTTTTTTCCTAACAGGTATTTTTCACATTTTTTGTATGATTTTACAATCATATTTTTTAATAGTTAGAAAATTGTGTAAAGTTGTACCCAAAGGTCTCATTTCACTACCATCTTTGAGGTTCCCTGCTAGGAGCATAAAGGTGAAAGATTATTTTTAAAGTTCTATTTACTAATAGCTCTAGTGAGCTGCTAACATGTAAAACAAAATATTTTGAAAGCTGTAAAATGGAAATAAAAATAGAAAATACAAGTACAGCAGGACACGATCTTTCTTTCAGCTCATGAATGATCCATTACGTATTTTCAACTTTCTCTATATTAACGTATATGAATAAAACCTTTCCTGCCTGCAGAACTTCCTTGTTTGTGTCGCACTTCTGTGAACATTTTCCATTCTAAATTCTTATATTTATAATGGAAACTGCCGATGTCTATTTGGCCTTTAGGCAGGAAGGCCATCCTTGAACTCTTCCATGACATGGTGGCATAGTGGACTTGGGTTCGATTCCTGGCTTTGGTCACTGTCTGTGTGGCATCTGCACGTTCTCCCTGTATCTGCATGGTTTTCCTCTGGGTGCTCCAGTTTCCTCCCACAGTCTGAAAGATGTGCTAGTTAGCACATCAATCCAAAAAGGTGCTAGAGTGTGGCAACTCGGGGAATTTCACAGTAACTTCATTGCAGTGTGAATGTAAGCCTGCTTGTGACTAACAAAATAAATTTCAAAATTTAAGTTTTCCTTCTCTGATTGAATCACAGGGAGGTAATGGCAGTCCATTCTCTGGTTTCCTTGCCAAAAGCTTCCCCACTTCCCCACCCTATCCCAGTCCTTAGGGCTGTATTTAAATGCTGCACCAGTGAGTTATGCTGTGGGATATTGTGTGTATGCACATGTGGCTTATTTCTGCTGTGACAGCTGATGGCAAAACACACCAACTCTTGCTTCCTTGATCTACTTCATTATGATGTTTTAAGCTGTACTCAGTGGCAGGGCAATCCTGGATGGTACGTAGTTCACTATTATGTCCAGGTGCCACAGTAAAAAGGTGTCCAATATCACTATCCTACTATTGAAGAAAGAAAGTAGACCAGCTGGAAGTGAAGATGGATCTCTGGAAGCACTCTGACCTGGGGAGAATGAAGATGGATATCCAGGAACATTTCAAGGCTAGAAGATAGACCCTACTGAGCCACCTAATCTGGAAGTTCAATCTGCAGATATTCTTAGTCACTCATTGTTGTGGTGTCCTGGGATAAGGGATTGTGGGCAACCTCCAGTCTGAACACTGAAGGCAGCTTCAGGCATTGATCCGGTGAAGCCTGACATCTCCACATCACAGTCTTCCGAATGTGTTGCATCTGTTCTCCCAACAGCATTGCAGAGAATTGGGCAAGGGAAGGGGGTGGGGGAAGGGTTTTGGGGGGATTGGACCTTCACCTGCTCCCATGAACAGGATGAAAATAAGGTTCACACCACTGACCATGAGTTTTCTGACCCTCCATGGCAGGCATGGTTGGAAGATTCAGGTGTGATTTCATGCAGACATGAAATTGACTCCTGGACCTCCTGCCAGTTCTTCCCCCTTGTTCTTCATGAGATATATTGGCAGACGCTTGGGAGAATTGTGCCCATTACCTGGTCATTCTCATATAGCTGTTTCTGAAAATTTGCAAAGCACAAATTTTCTGCCACTTTTCCTACATTACATCATTAGCTACACTTTGGAAAATAATTCATTGGCTGCCGGGAATTTTGAGACATCTGGTCTTTGCGAAAAGCCAAGTGCAAGCCTTTCTTTTATTCCTTTCTGTCATAGATTAATATCTCAGATTTTAATATTATAAAGCAAATAAGACAGTCATCTGGGAAGTACAGGCATTTGAAAATACCATGATCAGAAACCAGCATGTTTCTTACCTCCTGATTTACTTTCCCCATCAGATTTTACGAAATGATCTGAACAGCAATGAAACTTTGATCTAATTTAATGTTTAATCAACAATAATTAAACTTGATGGGGTTACAACATAGTCATCATTTCAGGAGCAGAATAATATATTGCTTCATGCATTTTGTGATACTCATATACTTCTAAAATATCGTATTCTCTGATTCACCATGAATAGTGACCTAATAGATTAGCTTACATCTGCATTTAAACATAGTTTATATTCATTATTTCACACATCACGAGTGACACTCACTTGTATTGACTTAAAAATTGAATTAATTGTGAGGATATCTTTACAGCATTAGAAATAGGTTAACAGTTTTGTTAAAGTAGTGAGCAAGGATTTGTCATACACATTCATTCTTCATCTGCTAATATCGACAACAGTAAATTTCAGCATTATATGTTTCAAGCTCTCCTATGGTATAAACGGATACATAATTCTAAAAAGAATTAGGGTATTGCATTTGAATTCAGATATTTGCAACTTAATTGTGATTTTTTTTCTATTGCTAAATGAGGTCCTTTCCTGCAATGCACTGCATTTCCTAAAGTTCTATATATGATTTCATTTATGTTAGTCTTTGACAACTATTTACTTGCGTTTTCTAGAGTGGAAGTTATCTGCATTCTTCAAGGGGCTGCATCCCTTGTAACTGCAATTCCTTTGGATCAAAATCATTTGACTGTGATGATAAAGGCCAGTGCAGATGCCAGCCTGGAGTGGCGGGACAGAAGTGTGATAGATGTGCTCTTGGTTTCTACAACTTCCAAGAAGGCGGCTGTGTCCGTATGTAAATTCATTTAATTCCTTCTTTTCGGAAATGCATAAATTAATTAAAATTGTTGTAGATTTGGATGTTACGCATTTTGTTGGTGGTAATTAGTTAGTAAAATTAATTGCTATTTTAAAAAACTAATATATTTCATTAATGCCTGCATTCTGTTTAATAAAGCACTACTGAAGTTATTGATTGAAGCAGACTCCAGAGGCTGATCTCTCCCAAAATGTTTCTAAATGTCATAACGGCGAGAACAATGGAGGAATCTGGGCTAGTCTCCCAGGAGCGCTCTGCGTTGCAATCCTCCAACGCTCAGCTACTTTTTGGGAGAGTAGAGAATTTCCCACTGGCACTGGGGGAAGAAGGGGGCCAGGCAGGGCTTAAATGTACTGTAAGCCCAGCTTCAAAGTGCTTGGAAGCTGTTTCACAAGGGCACCCCAATCTCAGAGTGCGCTGCAAGAGCTCACCCATGGCACCCCGTCCCCTCATCAAAGCCATTATCCCCACCCTCTCCCCACCATGGATCATTGATATTAGGGCCATCCTATTAAGAGCCTTGATTTATCCCCTCATCAATATCCCCAACATGCTCCTCCATAAAAACTGCCTTCACGATCCACCATGCCTCGTTGTCATGGCCCCCACACAGACTCCAATCCCTCGGCATTTCCCTGGCACACTGGCAACATTTGGCCAGGATGTCCGGTGGCCACCGCTAAGCTGTCCAATGGTCATTGCCAGTGTGCCTGAAGCTCAGCCTCATTTTCCCACCACCTGATGGTTGCAGTAACCTCTAAGCCTGTCTGCCATAACCATTGCACTCGGTGTGTATTAACAGAGACCAGGAGTGATTATCGCACCATGCCTGCAGGCCGTTGAATTCCGTGCACTGGTATTTGAACAGGTTATGCATATTTAAATACTACTTTAAATATGTTAGTCAGATTCAAGCTCTTTCTTGGCACTATCTGGTTTGTATTATTAGGAAGGGGCCATGCAGAATTGCAAAACGTTTTGGCACTGGGTGCAAAATGGATGTTTAGGCCTGCACCCTATTTTCCAAGATGATCTACTTCTACTATCTACTAATCTACTAATCTACTAACGATCTACTAATGGCATGAGGAGGTTGGAGGATCTCCCCCAGGTCAATACTTAAGAGTAAACTGGATAGGCAAAAATAAATAATGGGATCTGGGAATGGTCAGGCATGTAGGATTAAGACTGACTCCAGTACAGCAGATTCGTATCAGTATTGAATGGTTGAGTAAAACGGTCTGTTTCCAAGTAATGATATGACATTGTGATTTCATAATGGGATGCACAATAATTACAGTAAAAGAGAAATTGGGGAATATATGTAATATTTAGTAAATATTGCTTTGTTACTTTACATAGTTAATAGTGCATGTAGTTCTGAATTAAATTTAGTATGAGTAGGAGCATGTTTTGCATACATAGTTTGTTCCCAGATTATATGTTATTTTGAGTAATATATACAAATGATTTTCTTTAGTATTTCAATTCATTAAAAAATGTTTATTAATTATATAAATAAATATAGACAATACATAATGCAAGGAGAGGTTAGAAGTAAAGAGCAATTGCCTTTAAATTAGGCTGCAGGATAATAGACTATAAAACGCTTAAAGCACTTGTCTGAAATTCATTGTTCCAGTATTTTAGCACTGACATTAACTCCTTTATTGTAAATAGGTTAATGCTTTTTCTAAGAGAAGAATTTTAGATGGATGTGTTAAGCATTTGAACTCAATTACCCACAATATAATTTCAAGATCATTGACTCTATGGCATTGCAAATATGTAGAGCAGGCATCTAGCACTGAGGTGCAAAACTGCATTAAAAACCTGCATTTACTGTTGCATTTTATAGGTAATTCAGGGTGATTGAAAAGCTTTATATATGATATAGTTAGATTAATTAGGCCTGCCCCCTTATTGGTAGGTCTCAGATTACATTGTAAGTCAGAACTGCACAGTATGCTTTATAACTAGTGTGTCAACCCCAAGATTAGATTATAGCTATAAATCAACTCTCTGTATCTGCTATTAATTGTATTATATATTGTTTCAATGTTGTGCTGTAGGATTTATTTGCTTTTGGCCAGCTTATGTTCTGTTAGTAGCTATTAGATGCGTGATGTGAATGTGTGCTTTATGTTCTTGATAGGATAACACCATTACTTCAAGGATATTTTTAAAAAAAATGAATTATTATTAAATTCCAAATCCATAATATTTTTCACTTTATGGCTTTTTGTTATTTTCTCATTGTAAATATGAGTTACTTATTAATTATAACCAAACAAACATTGCCTCAAAGATTTGACATTTTACATTATTTAATTTTTGTATAAATGTTGATGCATAAAAATAGTTCCTAAACGCTTGGCAGCTAAGTTGTCAATGGGAGAAGCTAAGCTAATTTTGTTTTCCTTTAACAGTATTAGACTAGACTGCTCATTTTTTTTCTTCATTTCTCTACAAAGCATGTGAATGTGCCCATGTCGGCAATCATTGCGATTCAGAAACTGGACAGTGTGTCTGCCCTCCAAATACAGTGGGTGAAAAATGTGACAAATGTGCTGCAAATTACTGGGGACATAACTTTGTCAGTGGATGTAAAGTAAGTTTATTGATGAATACATTTTTAATTGTTAGAATGCTCTTTTTAATATGCGCATGAGGACTGTGTCCAATTAAAAAAAAAGGCCCTCATTTACTTCAGCAACGTTGATTGTAAAAAATAAATAGTTTGTTTTTAAAATATTTCTTTCTCCTTTGATTTTAAAATATTTCTTTCTCCTTTTTTGGGATTATGCATGACATTCCCTGAGATGGGAACATTTAAGTCATGAAGAGAGCAGAAAAGACTGAGGAGTGACCTGGTTGAGATGTACAAGACTATAAGGGAGAGAGTGGATGGGAGCAGCTGATTCCCTTAATTGAAGGGTCAGTTACAAGGAGACACAAGTTAAAAGTGAGGGATGGGAGGTTGAGGGGGGAGATGAGAAAACATTTTTACTCAGAGGGTAGTGATGTTCTGGAATGCACTGCCTGGAGGGTGGTAAGGGTGTGTTGGTTCACATCCTTTAAAAAGTAACTGGATGAGTACAAGGCAAGGGCCAAGTGCTGGCAAGTGGGATTAGGTGGGCAGGTCAGTGCAGATTCAATGGGCCAAAGGGCCTCTTCTGCACTCTAATAATCTGTGATTGTGTGATTCTCCACTGAGAAGATGGACAACAGACCTCCTACCTTCTGCTAGTTTAATTAATAGATCAGTTGCTGTCAAATATTTTAAGTTGCTAGATGAATTTCTGTTCCTCATGTATTTAATTTCTGCATGGTATTTACTGAGTATGTTACATGTATGACTGGTACTTACTTTGTGGAGGATTGTGAGCATGAATTTATGTACTACAATTCTATTGCAAAGCTTTCCTAAGTTTTGACATTAAACTGTTCCCTGGTGTATCAACTTATCTGACAGATGTGATGTACTACTAATAGCCTCCAGAGTTCAAAAGCTATAAGGAAGATCTTGCATGTGTCAAATAGTATTACATCAAGGGGCTGTAACAATATTGTAAACTACAAGTGCGATGTTTTTACAAATTAATGAAGTGTGATGGTGCCTTAGCACATAACCAAGACTGTAATTTATACAATCAAAACATGACTCAACAATTATTACATTTAAATAGTGAAATTGAAACTGTTCTTCCTGACTTGGAAGATGTATCACACTCTACTAAAGTGATGAAGCTCAGTCAAAATTAGAGGAGTTTGAAGTGGTTTTATGATAACATTTTGGTTATTTATTTTTAGCTCTAGGATTTCTAAGAGTACTTTAAATAGTCAATTATTAAATTGTGTGTAAAATAATTAGGAAGTTGAAACTGTACAATAAGAAATAGAAGCAAGTTTAATTCATGTATTTCATCAAGCCTGCTCTGCATTGAATGAAGTCATGGTTGAATGAATAGAATATTTATTTTACGTAATGTGTGCTGAATGAAGAATGCTTGTATTGCCCGGTGGACTAATTATAGTAAATAACTGCTTTATTGTAGATGTTCACTTTTATAACATTCTACTTTCATTTGAGACCTACTAAGAAGGTTTCTTTTCAACTGAATGTAATAAAGGGCACAAGCGCCTCCTTACCCTTTGAGAGGGTGCTGAAATGATTTGTCCCATACCAAAGATGACCTGAATGGTTTAAGAAAGAGTGTCCAAGCTGAAATAAATGGGCCACATTTAGCTCCAACTCCTGGAGTCAGGGCCATAATGCAGCTATGAATTTGTGCTTATCTTTGTTATTTGCTTGTATGACGTGTGTGAATTCCATTAGTGTTTGGAAGATATTCCCATTTATGTCCATATTTAATTATGTATTTGCTGGAGACTTGATATTATCTGTAGTCCACATCCCAAAAATCACATAATTTGCAGCAGTTATCTTAACAGTTTGCTTATGTCTAATTTTTATAAGTATTTACTGAAAGTTCAAAGTTTTTTGGGCATGATATTGCAAAGAAAGGGAAGTCAAATATCACTGTATTGGGTATGGCATGAAAGAAGATTACTGATAGAACTGAAGTGGAGGGACCAAAAGAATGACAACTGAACAGGAGCATGTAAGAAGGGGAAGAAAGTGTCACCTTTTCCACGTGGGAAGCAATGAAGTGTTGCTAGATCACATGCAAAGGAAAATGAGAAAAACATAAGCCTAAATTGGGGATTTGAAAAGGAAATCTGTTGTAAATTGAACTAGAGAAGCAGCTAAAGAGCACAGAAGGGAACCATTCAGCCAATCAATTCGATACCAGCTCTTTGTAGAGCAACCCTGTCATACCTATGTATCCCCCATTCTATTCCTGTAGCCCTGCATGTTTACTTCCATCAAGTACCATTCACTTTAATTCTGAAATCCATTAATCAGCTTCACTTCCATCACTCTCATAAACAACGCATTCAAGATCATTATCACTTACTATGTAAAAAAAAAAAGTTCTTCTTCACAATTCCCCCTGCAATTTTTTCCCCAAAACCTTAAATCTATATTTGCTATTCCTTGTATCATCAGCTAATGTAAACAGCATCTATCATATCTGAACTGTACATTTTTATCAAATCTCTTGCAATCTGCTTTGGTCTAAGTTGAACAAACTCAGCTTCACCAAGTTTAACTTTGAGGCTAAAATCCCTTGTCCCTGGAGCCATTCTGGTAAATTTCTGCTATGCTCTCGTGAGCAACCTGACATCCTTCCTAAAGTGTTGTGACCAGAATGGATTTGAATTTCCAGCTGTGGCTTAACCTAAACCATATATAGATTCAGCATATCTTTGCTGCTTTTGTGCTCAAAGCTCTATCTATGAAACCCAAGATGCCATTTGCTTTTCTAACTATTCTCACAATATGTCACACAACTTTAAGGAGATGTGCACATGAATCTCAGATACTCTCTGCCCCTGCTCAGAACTGTACCAATAACTTTATATTGCCTCTCCCTATTCCTTCTGTCAAAGCACACTTCATGTGTTAAATTCCATTTATCCATTTTACTAGCCTGTCTGTATCCTGTTGGTTCAGTTTTTATCATCCTTACTGCTAGGTTATGTATCCACAGTAAAATTTAAATTTTACATTTTATTGCAACATTCAAGTCTTGCAATGAAGTTTGGGAAAGTACAGCCATTCTCCATTCTGGAAAAAAACAACCATTTATCGGGGCCTAACATTGTCTGTCCTTCAAGCAAATTTTTTGTCCAGGCTGTCATTGACCTTTCTATTCCATAAGCCTGAATTTTGTTGATAGTTTTATGTGGTACTACTTGAAATATTTTCTTAAAAATCATACAGATAAAATCCATTGCATTCCCTTATCAAACTTCTCTGTTACTTTATCAAAAATTCAGTTGGAATACTGAAACATGATCCACTTTTCATAAATCCATGCTGGCTCTCCTTAATTAACTCAAACTCGTCCAAGTGATTTTTTTTTCCCCTGATTATTATTTTACATGTTACCGATTACTGATGTTCAACTAACTGGCCTGTAGTTGCTATGACTTGACGAAGAATGTAACTTTTTTATTCATTCATAAGATGTGGGCATCCACATTTTCAACCACATTGCTGGTCTAGGCCAGACCAGCTAAGGATGACAGATTTCCTTCCCCAAAGGACATTAGTGAACCAGAGAGTTTTCATGACATCTGAAAATGGTTTAATGGTCGTTAGACTTTAAGTTACAGATTTTTATTGAATTCAAATTTCATCATTTGATGTGGTGTATTTGAACCCTGGGCCCACAGAGCATTATCCTTGATCTCAGGATTACTAATCCAATGACAATACACTACACTACTCTCCAATTCAATGGCACTTCCCCGACTGCCATATCTGGACAAGAATAGAAGATTATTTCAAGTTCTTCCATTATCTTCATTCCCAGTATTTTTTTAAAACCTGTAAAGTAGATTATTTATCCACTCGACGTATAGCCAGCTTTTCTATGACATCACCTCATCCATTACCCATACTATCTCCATTTCTACTGAGATTTTGTCGGTGTTCTCTTCCTTAGTAAAGACCAATCCAGAAGAATCAATAATTGTTCTAGCCTTGCTCTCCCCCCACCCCTCCCCAACTATATATCATTTTCTTTCTCCCTAGTAGGCCTCAAACCACCTGTTATGACATTTTTTTAATATTCCATTTAAAGATTCTTCTTTGCTCTTTTATGTCAACTGCAATTCCACTCTCTTCTCCCTTCACCAATTTTATTTTCCTGTTCATTCCCACACTCAAGTTATTTTCTTTGGCCTGATTCTCATTTGAGCATTCACCTGATATACATTAAGCATACTTTGTTTCATTATGTTTTCTGTTTCCTTCTTCATCCAAAGAGCTCCAGCTTTGATTCCTGTATTTTTTGACCTAGTTGGAATGTTTCTAATTTATACCTGGAAAATCTCCTCTTTGAAAGATTTCACATTGTTCTTTTCCAATTTTTCCCCTCAGTATTTGGTTAAATGTTATCTTGGCTTAATCCATTCTCATCATTTGATAGTTCCCTGCTCTTCACTATTAATGTAAAGTTTACGATACATTGATCACTCTTCACCAGTTAACCCCACATGAAATACTTGGGCTCCTTGGCCTATCTCCCCAGCAGCAGATGTAGCAATGCCTCCTTCCTCGCTGGACCAAGAACATATTGGTCAGGGAAGATCTGCTGCACACATTTCAGAAATTCCTGTCCCTTCCTACTTTTTAGCCTAACATTACTCCAATTCATATTTGAGTAATTAAAATCCTACAATATCATCACTCCACAGTTCTTGTATATCTCTAGGATTTCTTTGCAGAGGAAGGAGAATTTCAGCATGAACTAGTGGGAATGAGAACAGAGTGAAAGCTTTAACTGGTGTGGAGAGCAACAAGGAGCAGGCTGATGTGAATTGGTGGGTGGAGTCTGATGGAGAATGTGATCATGAAGAATGTGGGGAACTCAGTAGATTGCTTGCATGAATTGATTGGGAGCAGCAACATGGGGCGTGTATATGCAGGTTGAGGATGAGAGTCAACTTATACAAGGAGAGAAAAAGAATTGAATAATTGCAAAATTGAATTGGCAAGATAGGAAAATGATTGACAATTTTGAATTTGCTTCCTCTAGCCCTCACTGGAATAGAGTTTGAATCTCATTTATTGTTAGGCTTTTTTTTCAAAAAAAGCAGAAAATTAATTAAGACTTTTTTCCACTGCTTTTGGGAGAAACAAGTTACTTACAAGCAATATAATTAATGCCTGACTGTCAGATGAAAAACTGCTTTCAATAAAAATGAAGAAATGTCACATGTCTTTTTAGCTGAAATAAAAATGCAATCTTTTTGTTCGTTACAAATTTCAAAATGCTGAAAAAAATCAAATAGAGTATCAAAAGTCAAATGCTTGAGGAGTCATGCATCTAAAAACTTGAGGATAAACCTTGTGACATAAGTTGCTTGAGAGTTTTAATGGGCACTCTGCCTATTTTATTGGGACACTAACATGGAGCTTCCTCTGGCCTTGTTTGGAAGCATTGCTTTGACTCTCCTCCAAACAAAGCAAATCATGTAGACTGCATGAGCAGGCCTCAGGATGGGACTTTAATCTGCTGGAGATTATCGCACTTTCATGACAATGGTGATGGACTGTTATGTAAGCAATGGACTGTTATGCTGTTATGGAGTGAAAAGAGACATTCTGACCTCCTGAATGCCCACAATGAGGGCGAACTGGCTTATAGTCTGATTTTGGGAAGAGATTTTTTTAACAGTAATCCCATACTAGACTTCCATTGTTTGGGGACAGCCACAAGCCTGACCATCAGCACTACACTGCAGATCCTCCTTAAGCAGATGATCATCTGAGTTGCATCCTAAGTGGTGCAACTGCCAGTCATGTATATAGGGTGAAGTCCTAATTACCATCAGGTTAGAAGTAGGGAATGTCAATGTTGAGTATGGTCATGGGATAATCACAAGGCCATTACATTCACATCCTCATTTCTATTTATCTTTTTCTTCAACGTATACTGTAGTCCAGTAATTATGGCACTGAATTTGATGGAGCTTATAACATTACATCAAAATTTCAATAGCCAGAAAGACGTAGTCAAAAGCTGAAGCTATATTATAATATAAATATATATATTATTAAATATAGTTTCTTGACATAAGAATCCCATTAAAACATCATGGTATAGAACTAGCATCTCCTATGCTGAATGTACACTATTTTACATGGCCAGTAGGTGCTAAATAAGTACAGAACTGAAAAGACTACTTAAGCAGTTTTGATGCCCTTCTCACCTACTTTTCCTATTGTTATTTGCTTTCTTTTCTCCAATCATTTTTAATTTTTGAGCCTTGTGTGAATAATTCCCATTTTTTTAAATTCCAGAGCAATTATGGACATCATGGAATTTCCCAAACAAAATTCTCTATAAGAAGATTTGTTGAAATAGAAGAGATTGATAGATTCTTGCAATCTAAAGGAATATGCTCTGAGTCAGATTGCTTCAACTGTTGCACAGCTTCCAGCATTTTAATCCTATCTCCTGAGACTCCGTTCTCCTGGATTTCCAACCTTTACTTATTGGTGCAATTTCAGCTCTTTAATAGCAGGCTAGATACACTGGGCTGACACTGTCCTTGGATTTACCACACTCTAATTTCCCCAGCTGCACCAAGCTATAAATAGCACCCCTGGCTCCTTCTGAGCCCTAGCTATCTCCACCATGGACCCAGTGAGCTTCTCTGCTCCCCAGGACTTCCTCTGAGCTCTAACTGTGCATACGAATGAAGTGACTTCTCCTGAACCCCAACTAAACAAAGTCAACTAACAGCAATGCTTTTGCTGTCTGGAGCCTGTTAAAAGCAGTACCTTTTCGATTGCTCTACTGCAGACTACTCACTCCCCGTACAGATATATTGAAACCCTAGATCTTTCTTAAACTCCCTGTACCTTCATGATGACATAGCTTTCCAGGGCACACTGAATGCATTTAAATTAATTCCCAAATCAATACAACTCTCTGGGCTGCATGTCCTTGCAAATAGTGTAAATGCCTACTTTGGGATTTTCCGAGCTGTGATTTTTAGACCCATCAAAATCAAAGGTCATTTTGCTGCCTCTCCACGGTACTGGCAGGACTGGAAAATTCTGCCCTCATCTCCAGTTCTCGAGCTAAACAAGCCCACCCGTTGTTTTATGATCTTACATTCCTTGCTGTTAATCCCTTACATCAACATGGCCCCAGCCTTTTCAGTGTAATTGTCTTCAAGGTATATTTATCCCATTTTCCAAAGTCAATCTTTAACCTTCCCAGAACTAAATATTACTTCAAAAATATCATGATGAGGCATGAACTAGATATTTATAGGAATTGGGACAGCCATTTCAGGTTGGTTATTTTGTTTGATTCTTAACTTGGATATTTCATAATGTTGCAGGTTTAAATGCAATTAGTATTTGATCTAAATGTAGCAAATTTGTACATATGTATTTTCTTGCCTTTTTCTTAGCCCTGTAGCTGTACTACTGCAGGATCATTAAATCTTCAGTGTGACGATGTAACAGGCTGCTGCTTCTGCCGTCCAGAATTTACAGGGGAAAAGTGTGACCGATGCAGAACAGGTTATTGGAATTATCCACAGTGCAGGCAGTGTGGTTGTGATTTGGCTGGCACAGAAAGCCAAAGCTGTGATGAAGCGGGGATTTGTTCATGCGCAGAATATAACGGGCAGTGTAACTGTAAGGTGAGTCTACCTTCTATAATGGATGAGACCTTGTAATACCCAGTAAGTACTTAACATCTGCCAAAATGATTGTTTTTATGAAACTCATAGTCAATTTTCAGGTTTGAGCTTTGTTTAAGTCCATTTATTTTTAACAATAAGGAAAACTAATGTGTAAAACTGAAGGAAACAAGCTTTGTTACAGAATAGATTCAAAGTTTCTAATAACTACTGGGTTTTGGGAGGTGTGTGAGACTTTTGCCATAGAACTAGTTATTATTCAAAAGCCAGGGTCTGTTAATGGCACTTGAACCACAGCCGGCGCATGACATGGCACCAGATGCACCTGGATAAATGCCACCAGATACATCCATTGCCAGATAAATTCGTCTACAGTTCTAATGATTTTCTTGAATGTCAAGGGAAACATGTTTGCTGTTCTGGGCCATATAAGGAAATCTTGGAACTCCCCTGGGCTTTCTCTCCTCATCATTCTCCCCGATGATTTATTTGCATTGTGCTCGAGAACAACTTCATAAGGTCATTGGTAAGTAGCTCCTTGCTTCCAAAACTCGATTCCTACCAGCCAACCTGCTCACGATTGCTACCGCTTTTGAGCAGGAATCCATCCTCAAACAGGAAAAGGAGGTGTAAGGATTAAATTTCTCACTTGGGTGTATTAACATGTGACACATGACAAGAGCTAAGGAATAGAACACGGCCACTTGACTCACTGAATTGGTGCCACCATTTTGCTCATTCTGATAACTCTATCAATGCAATATTGGTTTCTTACCTTTTTTCTATAAAAATGCCATGTGTAAGCTGAATCTAGCTGCAGTTAAAAAATAAGAAATAATTTGACTGTGGTGTATTATAGACCACCGAAGATGAATAAGATATAAAGATGGAGAAAAAATGCAGAGAAACTAGGAGGCTATAGTAATGAATGACTTAAATTACTCTTAGACTGAAATAGTAACATAAATAATAATAAAGCTGTTTCTTTTGGCAATGTGTCTGCAGTATGGAACAACCTTCAATATCAATAGATTTTCTGTCCAAGGTAGTGCCAGTAGAATCAGCATCTAATTCGAGGAAACAAACTAAAGAAATGTAAGAACATTTAATCATAGTTGAAGGAGTAAAAGTGTGTGTGTAACAAAATGGAATCATCAGGTTGGAAAAGGGTTAAGGGTTTTACTGGGCCATGAAAATTTGAGTCAACAGGAGTTGACCAGATTGATAACAGCAGAAGTACCATGGTACACAAGAGCCAAAGGCTAATTTTTTGGCACTTTCTAAGCCCAATTGTAATTGACCTGGGCGAACGTTTATTCGGGGTGAATGCAGATCGAATTTGAGTCAAAAGAGGGTAGTGGGATGTGGTTGATGAAGGATGTATGGAAGTGGTCAGATAAGTCTTTGTGAGCAAAAAGATCGATGCAGAATGCTGATGAGTATGATAGTTGACAGTGCCAATAAATATAAGGTAACCCATTTGAAGATAATGATTGACAAAATAACAAGTAGCCACTTGTCAATGAACAGTAAGCATGACATGGAGATATGCCATGATTGTAAGAACATCTGCTGCAAACATATACTTTAGTATAGTGATATCAAACCTACTTCTACCTCTTGTAAAATGGCACAGAATTTTACCTTTTTCGTAACCACCTTAGGCAGCGCAGCTTCTATTTCAGTAGCCATCAAGCAGTGCTAGGCTGCTCTGCAGACTTGTGCTTGACCAGCTGCAAAGTTATGCCATCTGTTGGAAGGACACCTTCTGTGAACATGCAACACAGACTTTACGCTGGTCTCCTTTCCCGAAATTTTTGTCTGTCACTGCTTAATGCCCCCCTCATTCAGAATTTGTAAATGCTGTTATTGGATTCAAATGTTTCAATTGCCTCTGCAGCTATTCTAAAAGCTTTCAGAATTCTGTCAACTTGTTGTGACACTTTCCTTTTGATTGTTCCATCCCTTTGAATTTCACTGTGTAGTGTTTTTTCACTGCCATCACTGGTGTGTTCCTACACCTTCCTTGTTATAGTTTCATGAATGATCCTAAGAATGTCTGATTTGATTTAGGACAGTTTAGTATGAGCATTTAAGCTTTTGGAATTGATTTAAACCAATTGATACAAATTGAGCGACTGTAACCAAATACCATCCTGAATGTGTGAAATGTGAAAATTGGAACAAAATTGAAAATACGTCTGTTGCTTCCACATTGACACTCAATAATTTGCTGGCAGGAATTTTGTTTAAAGTAGGAGAGACAAACAGTTTTTGTCTACTTGGTCATTGAGATGTGTGCCCAACACACAAGGAGTGTTTTTGACCTTCACTGTTTGATGGAGTGTACTGCATACTTGTTGCTATCAACATCTTCATCACATTGAAATTAATGGAAAATCAGGTAATTTCTATAATGGGGAAGAATTGCCACAATACGTTTTGATGACAGTTCAATACTTTCACATTTCTGTGTGATACTTTTCAGCTCATTAAGATTATTCTTTTGACCTTCTGCCTTGGAATCTTTTCTGCTGAGAGAATAGTTTGGAACTTCTGCTTTGATCTGACCACAGGATTCTAATTATTATTTTAAATGGTTGGAAAATTATGCTCGGAGCATGGTTGATGGGGCTTTCCTCTACTAGTGCACTGTCATAAAATCATTTTGTCACCATGTAATCTGTAATTTCATCAGCTGAACAAACATATGGTAAGCTGTTTATAAAGTACATTTTTAAAAGCAGGAAAAGACACATTTAATGTGACTGCCACAACTTCTGTGTATCTGTT
Source organism: Sphyrna mokarran (assembly GCA_024679065.1). Lineage (NCBI taxonomy): Eukaryota > Metazoa > Chordata > Chondrichthyes > Carcharhiniformes > Carcharhinidae > Sphyrna > Sphyrna mokarran. Next base: position 68,390,497 of record JAGIQG010000005.1, read on the forward strand.
ATGGGGGGCTTGAGAAGAGTGGGTGGCAGGGGAGTATTTTTCAATGCGGATTGGGGCACCCTTTAGAAACTATACTCTGATTTTTATGAAGCCGATATTGCCATTCTATCAGGCCCGGCCCTACTAGTGTTACAGTGAAAACCACACGCCCAGATTTTTTTGTGCCTCAACTGCAAAATTCGGCCTACTGTCTGCACTGTCATTGTCTTCCGCCTGCTGTCTGACTCAAGATGATGCTGGAGCGTGGCAATTTCTTGCAAGCTTGTCTTTGTCCACTGACTTCCACCCCTTCCTCACTTTGTACTCCAACTCCAGTCAAATTTTCGACCTTTGTTTTGAGTTTGACAGCAAAATGCTGTCCAGATAGATGTCACTGTTTGGTACCAGGGCGAAGGCGACCACCTTATTCCCCAACTCCAGGCATAGTACTGAACTTAGTTGGTGACACAGTAAGGTCGAAGGGTCAATCAGCAAAATGCTGTCCATGAGAACCAGCTCAGCACGTAGCTGGGGTGCAGAAAGCAGTCTTTCCCAGCAGAGTGGTGAATAGCGGTTCAGGAGCAATGCAGCACAATAGCAATGCTGCACTCACCTCAAAGTCTCTGGCGAACTGAGAACCACCATGTGCACTGTACTTAGCCATTGGATTTGGCATTAAAATGATTTCCCACTGGTTTGATGCCAGAATGCAAGGCCTGCCAGGGCAATAGCAAACAACTATTTTAATGAGCATTCATTAACAGGCATTCAACCTGCCAGTGGGAGAGGTGGCACCAACCCAACACTGGGAGAATTGCAATGCAATTTTACACTAGTGGTTTCCAATATTTAGGCTCTCACCAGATTCCCCACTCCTGCCCCCACCAATCCCACTGTGGTCAGGTTGGAAGATTTCCACCCAAGAGTTCATGTTTATAAGTCCATCTAATTCTATCTTTGACTCTCATTTTATGCTTCTAAGACTTTATTCTAACTCTTCTAAACTCTCTAACAATGAGATTCTGCACTCTTTCCTTTCCGATGAACAGTATGCTTTGTCCGTATGGTGTGCAGGAAATGATGCTTTTCACTGTATACCAACGTGTGATGATAATAAATTAAATCAAAAACAAGAATTGCACCCAGTGTGGGGTTCAACTCCACAGATACAAGCAAAGGACTTATAAACATGAACTCTTGGGTGGAAATCTTCCAACCTGACCACAGTGGGATTGGTGGGGGCAGGAGTGGGGAATCTGGTGAGAGCCTAAATATTGGAAACCACTAGTGTAAAATTGCATTGCAATTCTCCCAGTGTTGGGTCGGTGCCACCTCTCCCACTGGCAGGTTGAATGCCTGTTAATGAATGCTCATTAAAATAGCTGTTTGCTATTGCCCTGGCAGGCCTTGCATTCTGGCATCAAACCAGTGGGAAATCATTTTAATGCCAAATCCAATGGCTAAGTACAGTGCACATGGTGGTTCTCAGTTCGCCAGAGACTTTGAGGTGAGTGCAGCATTGCTATTGTGCTGCATTGCTCCTGAACCGCTATTCACCACTCTGCTGGGAAAGACTGCTTTCTGCACCCCAGCTACGTGCTGAGCTGGTTCTCATGGACAGCATTTTGCTGATTGACCCTTCGACCTTACTGTGTCACCAACTAAGTTCAGTACTATGCCTGGAGTTGGGGAATAAGGTGGTCGCCTTCGCCCTGGTACCAAACAGTGACATCTATCTGGACAGCATTTTGCTGTCAAACTCAAAACAAAGGTCGAAAATTTGACTGGAGTTGGAGTACAAAGTGAGGAAGGGGTGGAAGTCAGTGGACAAAGACAAGGGGGCCAATGTGGAAGGAGCGCAAAGAGGGAAGAAGGGTAAATGCTCATGATGGCAAACAGAAGGTCAAGGAGGTAGATGAAGAATGCAAACCAAGGTGAGGAAAGCTGGACCCTGGCAAAGCTGATTGAAAAGTTCACACATGGTCGGGGGGGGGGGGGGGGGGGCGGTAATGAAAGGAATACCTTATTGTTAACTGAAATGGGCTGAAATAATACTGAAGGAAGATTCCAGAGTTACTGAGCAGAGATTCAAGTGGGACGTGGGCACTTTGCAGGTGATATACTAGGGAGTAAGATGGTTGAATTGAGGAACATGCTTCCTCTTATGGCTGCTAGACTTTTCCTCTGGGTTGCTGACATCCATGATGTGGAGATGCCCACGTTGGACTGGGGAAACAATAAGAAGTCTCACAACACCAGATTAAAGTCCAACAGGTTTATTTGGTAGCAAACTCCACTGGATTTCGGAGCACTGTTCCTTCGTCAAGTGGGTGTGGAATTCTGATCACAAACAGGGCATATATAGGCATACACTCAGTTTACAGAATACTGATTTGAATGTGAGTCTTTACAGCTAATCAAATCTTAAAGGTACAGACAATATGAGTGGAGGTAGCATTAAGCATAGGTTAAAGAGATGTGTATTGTCTCCAGACAGGACAGTAAGTGAGATGTTGCAAGCCCAGGCAAGTCGTAGGAGTTACAAATAATGTGATATGATCCCAAGATCCTAGTTGAGGCCATCCTCATATGTGCGGAACTTGGCTGTCAGTCTCTGCTCAGCGACTTTTGCTGTCATGTGTCATGAAGGCCATTTTGGAGAACACTTATCCGAAGATAGAAGTCAAATGCCCATGACTGCTGAAGTGTTCGCCAACAGGAAGAGAACAATCTGTTTGCATTCTTGTACATATGCCTCTCCATTAAGGATGATCACTTCAGCACCTCACTGTACCGCAAGCCCAAGGATAATCTCACCATGCTCCACCTCTCCAGTTTCCACCCTAAACACATTAAAGAAACCATCCCTTACGGACAAGCCCTCTGTGCACTCTATTGAGGAGGATCGCAACAGACATCTCCAGATGCTGAAACTTGCCCTCATAAGAATAGGATATGACGCTCGACTCATTGAATGACAATTCTGATGTGCCACAGCGAAAAACCGCAGCAGCCTCCTCAGAAGACAAACACGGGGCACGGTGGACAGAGTACCCTTTGTCGTCCGTCATACCCTACTGTCCTATCTCCACTCTGGAGCAGAGAAGCTAGACATCTTCAAAGTCTTCAACATGTCATTGAAGAAGACGAACATCTTGCCATCCCCATACCCCCATTTCTTGCCTTCAAACAACCGCACAACCTCAAACATTCCATTGTCCGCAGCAAACTACTCTGCCTTCAGGAAAACGATGACTACAACATCACACAATCCTGTCACAGCAATCTCTGCAAGATGTGCCACATCATCAACACAGATGCCACCATCTCATGTAAGAACACCATCTATCAGGTACGCAGTACATACTCTTGCAACTTGGCCAATGTTGTCTGCCTGATACATTGCAGGAAAGGATATCTTGAACATGGTACGTTGGGGAGACAATGCAGACGCTATGATAAGGGATGAATGAACAGCACTCAACAATCACCAGGCATGATTGTTCTCTTCCTGTTGGTGAACACTTCAGCAGTCACAGGCATTTGGCCTCTGATCTTTGGGTAAACATTCTCCAAGGCGGCTTTCACAGCGCACGACATCACAAAGTTGCTGAGCAGAGACTGATAGCCAAGTTCCGCATGCATGAGGATGGCCTCAACCAGGATCTTGGATTCATATCACACTATTTGTAACTCCCATGACATGCCTGAGCTTGCAACATCTCATTTACTATCCTGTCTGGAGACAATACACATCTCTTTAACCTATGCTTAATGCTATCTCCACTCACGTTGTCTGCTCCTTTAAGACTTGATTAGCTGTAAAGACTCACATTCTAATCAGTTTGCTGACATCCTACATGGTCTGTTGAAGACAGACAGGCTGAAGAGAGTGACATGAGTATGCTGGATTGATATTTATATATGCCACCATAACCTTTGAACCTGTCAGTTGATGGTGGGCGGATTAATCAGCTGCTGGCCCACCAGGAGAGTTGGAGAGGAAATTGCCTGTGTAGTTATCAAGGTTCCAAGTGCAGAATCTGGTCAGCAGGATTCCACTGAAACAGATGCTGCCAGAGCTGCCATCACTGCACTTAGTCTCAAAATAGGAGAAGTCCATCCACTATATGTTTTTTTTTCTTTTTCCATTGAAATTTAATTTGCTAAGAAAGAAACTTTCTACTCCATAACTTGTAATTCCTCACCAAGTTAAAGCAATTTATGCAGATACTGAAATCTGAAACAAAAGCAGAAAATGCTGGAAAATCTCAGCTGGAGATTTGACAGCATTGTGGAGAGAGAGTAGAGCTAACATTAACTCTATTCCCCCTCCAATGATGCCATCAGACCTGCTGAGGTTTTCCAACATTTTCTGTTTTTGTATTGTAATTCACATGTGTGCCTCTGTGAATAGATTATGAAACTTAACATGTGTTTAACTTTTTAAATTGTTTTAGGATTTTGCCTGGGTAGGTTTTTGACTCAAAAAAACACTTTCTTGTTTTGAACTTGAGAAATTCTGCCAGACAAGTTTCTTCATGATCGGAACGTAAATGGTTAAGCACAGACATTGAGTAAATACATTACTCTCTTACAAATCCAAAAGAAATCCTTTTGCGGTTTGATCTGGAGTGATTGAAGCTATTAGAATCAGAGCATTTAAGCAGAGGCTAGACAAGCATATGAGGGAGAAAGGAATATAAGGTTACACTGATAGATTTAGATAAGGCAAGAATGGAGGATGCATGAAGTAGTATAGATTGGTTGGGCTGAATGGCCTCAATCTGAACCACGTAGCCTATGCAATCATATTCATGGATTTTTTTTAAAGACAAAGTATTTTGATAACAATTTAATTATCATGAATTGTTAATGTTGATCTCCTAAGCAACCAATCATACTTTTTCAGGTGAACGTGGAGGGAATTAGTTGTGACAGGTGCAAGACTGGTGCTTTTGCACTTCATTCAAGCAATCCTCATGGATGTAGTAGCTGTTACTGCTCAGGTGTGACTACACAATGTACTGAGGCAAAAGGGCTAATCCGCAGGAGAGTAAGTAAACCACTAATTATTTGCACATTTGATGAAATAGTTCTGAGCAGCATGTATCTCAGAGAGGACTAAAGCAGTTGTTTACTATAACCGTAGCGCTCTCCTGTGTATTGCTATTCATTTTGTATTCATCTATCAGGCGCCAAAAGAATCCCAGAACGATTTCAAAGATTGCTACTGTAATTGTAGCTGAGCAATTGAAACTTGAGTTAGCATATTTAATTTAAATGGAAATATATTTGCAGATAAAGATCTTTAAGTTGGTTTCAGCTTCACACAGTAGCATAATTGATCTTCCTGTTTTAATTGCGTGCTATCAATTGAAATACTGTTTAAAATTTTGTACGTCATTACTTATGGTGCAAAATCTGAAAAAGAAGGTTATTCTTTTTAAAATTTGACTGCATCCCACTTCTTAGTTATTCGATACACTATTCCCTTCTCATGTTGTAACCGGTAATTAGAGATTTACAAGAACAGATCAAAATGACAATCTGACAATTTCCCTTTTATGTGGGGAAATGTTTTTACTTTGTTCACCATCTACTCTGGATGACACTGAGTTGGTGAATGCTCCATTGTTAAATATCTTTAGGACTGAGATGGATACATTTTTGATCTCTCAAAGAATTAAGAGCTATAGTGAACGGGTGGGAAAGTTGAATTGAGTCATTAGATCTGCCATGACCACGTTAAATGATGGAGCAGGTTCGAGGGGCCATGCAATTTACTTCTGCTCCCATTTCTTATGTTGTAACTGGTTTTACCAGGAACTGTGACGATGTGAAATTTCAGCTGAGTACATTGACACCTGCTATGCCATCTTAATACAGTATTTTATGGTTTGAATGCACCTATTTTTCAGTTTACGTTTAATGGCAAAAAGGTCCAGCAAGACTTATAGATAAGCTGCAGACTTGTTTTGTTTGAGTAAAATATTGACATGAATCATTGACTTAAAATTGTTCAGTTAGTATTGGTAGCACATGTTTTGCTGCATATTTTCAAACTATTATCAGGTGTATATCTGAAATCACAGTAAGGTTTCAGTTATAATTTTTACATTTTTGTTACATTGAATGATAGTTTTGTTTTTCTCTTGAAGCTGACACTTAACCCTGAGCAGACTGTACTGGAAATAGTAAATAAATTCAACGACAGGAAAACAACTAGTGGTGTATTTCATCAGCATCCAGAGATAGTTGCTAATGTAGACATCGTGATCAAGCATCATCTTTATGAGCCTTTCTACTGGAAACTTCCAGAGCAGTTTGAAGGAGAAAAGGTAATTAATTGTCTTTGCAACTTCATATTAAATTGGTAATATGGAGTACAATTACTTACTAAGCTACTTGATGAAAACCATTGACTAATCCAATAAATGTGCAAGTTAGATTGGACTAATTGAGTTTTGATAACTTCATGATATATTGCATTGGAATCATAGAAATCCTATAGTGCAGAAAGAGGCCCTTCAAGTCTGCACTGAACACAATCCCACCCAGGCCCTATCCCCATCTCCCTACATATTATACCCACTAATTCCTCTAACCTACGCATCCCTGGACACTAAGGGGCAATTTCTTAGCATGGCCAATCAACCTAACCCACACATCTTTGGACTGTGGGAAGAAACTGGAGCACCCAGAGGAATCCACGTAGACACAAGGAGGATGTGCAAACTCCACACAGACAGTGACCCGAGCCAGGAATCAAACCCAGGACTCTGGAACTGTGAAGCAGCAGTGCTAACCATTGTGCTACCGTGCCGCATGGTGGCAAGAGATGCACTTCTGGTCATGATTAATGTCTGCAACAAAGCTAGGGAAGTTTAGTGCACTATTTACATGCTGTTATGAAAGAATGAGCAGTGTTAGCATCTCTACCTCTGGGCCTGAAGCCCTGTGCCTTCATTTCAACAGTCATTGTATTTTTGTTTTTACACAGTCAGCTGATCTCCCAGATTTCTGGAAACCTGGCAACTTAAAGAAAGTGAGAAGGGCTGAATGCATGAAATAAGTGCTTTTACAGCACTACTCATGAGTCAGGAGGAGCAAGAGCATTTCTTCCAGGCTCATCAAGGAATGTTGTAAATATTCCCTAAATCCTGATACTGCTGAAATCTGATTGCCTTTTATCCATGACCACCATCCTCTCCAACCACCTGTTATCTCATCCACCACTGGACCCATCTTCACAATTGGGAACTCCGGCTTCTGTAATCTCTCTCATTTCCCCAGTAATCTTTTCTCATCGGCTTCAGACTTGTGAAACAGATTTTCCCACTCAAATGACCTCCAGTCTGCCTATCAAGCTGTGTATGGATGGAAAACTCGTGGAAAAATGTTTAAAGCAGTCCTGCAAGCTGCTGTTAAACTCTGGATTTAGCTCATTCTTTTGGGTTTCCTGACCCCTCAACAGATGTCGAGCACACCATTCACTTCTGGGCAACAACCCTGGCAACTGTTTCTAAACACTTTCTCTAAAGTACCCTCAGAGGTTACATGTTGTTATTATAGAACATAGAACATTACAGCGCAGAACAGGCCCTTCAGCCCTCGATGTTGCGCCGACCAATTATGAAAAAAGCAATGACCCTCCAAACTAAACCATTCCCTTCTCTTCCATAAACTTATCAACTAACCTCTTAAACGCCACCAAACTTGGCGCATCTACAACTGCCGCAGGCAGGGCATTCCACTCCCTAACCACCCTCTGGGTAAAGAACCTACCTCTGATATCCGTCCTATAACTATCACCCCTTAATTTAAAGCTGTGTCCCCTCGTGCTAGCTTTCTCCATCCTAGGAAAAAGGCTATCACTGTCCACCCTATCTAAACCTCTAATCATCTTATATGTTTCAATAAGGTCTCCTCTTAGCCGCCTCCTTTCTAACGAAAACAACCTCAAATCCCTCAGCCTCTCTTCATAAGACCTGCCCTCCATACCAGGCAACATCCTGGTAAACCTCCTCTGTACCCTCTCCAATGCCTCCACATCTTTCTTATAATGTGGGGACCAGAACTGCACACAATACTCCAAGTGCGGCCGCACTAGAGTTTTGTACAGTTGCAACATGACGTTGCGGCTCCGAAATTCAATCCCCCTACCAATAAAAGCTAAGACTCCATATGCCTTCTTAACAACCTTATCGACTTGACTGCCTACTTTCAGGGATCTATACACAAATACACCAAGATCCCTCTGTTCATCAACACTATTAAGAATCCTACCATTAGCCCTATACTCTAGACATTTATTATTCCTGCCAAAGTGCATTACCTCACACTTTTCCACATTAAACTCCATTTGCCACCTCTCAGCCCAGCTCTGCAACTTTTGCAGAGCTGGAATTGCAATCACTACCAGAATTACATGTTGGGTGACAATTGTATGTTTTATTCTGAGAGCATAATTGACTAACTTCGGTCACTGGCTCTTAAAACTCTACATTTTGTATGTGATTTCCAGGTAATGAAATATGATCTACTGAATATTTTGAAACAGAGATTGTCATTTTTTTTAAGATTACAAATTAATATTTTAAACAAAAGTCAAATAACCTTAAAAGGGGTGTTCAAAAATCTAATGGGGAATTCCAGTGGATTCCTGAATTACTCAATTATGTCTGCTTTCCTTCCAGATATGAATATTGAGATTGAATTTCATTGCTTCTCTGTGAAGTGATTCAAAAGCATAACGTGTTCACTGCCAAAACATCATCAAAATGGGGAATTTCTTAAAATGCCTTCTTTCGTCACAAAACATAGCTTTGATCCAAACTAAAATTAGCTTGAATTCAGACAAAGCTCAAACAATTTGTATGATCAGAATCATCAGCCAGAAAAGGACAAGGTTTAAAAATAGTAAAACAAACCTTAACTGTTCAGATTCTCCTGGAGGTAGAGTGAGAATTCATTAGATTGGTCTCTGGGTTGAGAGGGTTGTCCTGAGATGAGAGGCTGGATTATACTGTGCTGAGTTCAGAAGAATGATGGATAACCTCACTAAAACAGGGTTTAGATGGGTAAACACTGAGATACCTTGGCTGAAGAACCTAGAATACACACACTCCAGGATATGGCACTGTCCGTTTTGGATTAGATGAGAAATTCCTTGCACTCAAAGCCAAGTGAATCTCTGGAATTCTCCACTGAGATGGTTGTGGATACTCCACCGTTGTATATATTTAAAGATGAGATGGGTAGATTTTTCATTCCTCACAGAATCAAGGGATATGGAGAGTGGATGGAAAAATAGAGATGAAGCCAAAGGTCAGCCATGATTGCATTAAATTGGTGGAACGGGCATGACAGACTAATTATCTGGCTCGTATTTCTTATGTTTCACTTGGTAAAAGATTTGCAATGCCTTCCCTGTTTAGACCACCAATTAGAAGAAGTTGGTTTCCAATTACAAACTGGAAACCAATCTGTATGTAAAAGATGGATCCTCTTCCCTATAGGAGAGCAAGCTAAAATCGAAGAGTTTCCTTAATTCTCCCTTCCTTCCAACCCATTCCAGTGACTTACAGAATATTGGAAACTAGCTCCTTGATCATGAATTTGGGCAGTCTGGTATTTCGTACTTGTCCCACTGTTGCTTCCTGATAGTTTTCTGTCCCTAAACATAGGAACAGTTTGTCAGTCAGAATTCCGAGGCTTCACATTGTCAATGTTTGACACTTTACAACCCTCTCTCCAGGCTTCAATCTTTTCAACATTTACATACAGTCTTAAAATTTCACTTTAAATACAGTTAGCAACCATAAATATACTTGTGATTAGGAGTTACACAGTCTCAAAGCTTTCAGAGAGATTTTGATTTTGAGACCAGCTTGCATACCTCTGTCTTTAAACAAATCCCAGCCAAAACTAAAAGCTGTTTTCCTCTGCTACATATCTACTTCCTATCATTAACTACATCATCACATGACCCTGAACATCTAAACTGAATACTTAATCCACTCTTTTAATCAAAGCCCAAGGAGACCTTTTCTTTTTGTAAACTGAAGTGCATAAATACTACAGGCTAAAATGAATAATTACACTGCTTTCCCTGAACAGTATTCCTTCAAGACATATTGATTTCCTGTAGCATAAAGCTGAATTTTAAGTATCCCTTTAAACACAAAAAACAATATTTGTTTATACCTATAGCAACTACTATGATCTCAACAACTGTGAGATAATGATAAAATCATCTATTTTCTAATATTGACTGGGATAACTATTGATCAAAGCTTGAGGGAAAATACTCTTGAGGGAAAAGCTCTTGTTCAAAGCTGAGAGGGCAGACAGGGCTTGGTTTAGTCATTGCATCCAAGAGCCTTGATCAATCTACCAATCTGCTGGCCGAGAAGCAAGTGTGCTATCATCTGAGCCATCATTGACACTGCAGATCAAAGATTGCAAATTATCTGGTGAGTGCGTCGCCTTTTGAACTCCCAAAACCCTTTCACCATGAACAATGCGCAAGTCAAGGGTGTGATGAATTACTGTCCACATGCTTCATGAGTTTATCTCCTGCAAAAATCTGGCACCATTCAGGGCAAAGTAGCTTATTTGATTGGGATTTCATCTGCTATGTTCAGCATTCACTTCTTCCCAACATTGGCACCAAGGATTCATCAGCCACTCCTTCCAAATCCCTGTCCTGTAACGGCAAGAAAGGCAAAAACAGAAAGCACAAGGGAACATCAATACCTGTATTTCCTCTCCAAGTCACACATCATCCTGAATTGAAATTATATCACCGTTCCTTCGTCATCACTAAATCAAAATTTTGGAACACCCTACCAAATAGATATGTGAGTATACACACCACATGAACTGCAGCATTTCAGAAAGTTGGTTCACCACCATCTTCTTCAGAGTAATTAGGGATGAGTAATAATGCTGACCTTAAAGTGACACCGTCATTCCAGAAATAAATTAAAAAAGATTGGCTGCTGCAGAAGATTCTCTGCTTCAGAAATAGACAATTTTCTTTTGCAAATTTTGAGCTCGTGTTATGGTGCTGAAACAAGCCTTAATAATAAAGCAATAAAATACTCAATTGTCAAGAATATTTCTTCATATGTTAGATACCTGATAATAAAATCTGAAGAAAATAATTTTAACTGCAGTTGTTTTAAGTCGTTGCACTTAATATTTATTTGACCTTTCCATTCTTGACTATTGATCATTTAATCTTATGTTTACTTTATCCCAAAATAATGAAATTTATTCTAACTTTGGCCTCAATCTTCCCCAAATATAATAAAATAATTTATTTACCTATTGAACTCAAAGAGAAAGGAGGATCCATATTACACAAATTGATTTTGAGTATGCTCTGAATTTCTTTGCCACACTAGTTGAGGTACTGAGATAGGATAGACTTTGTTCCACTATAGAAATGATTCAGTTTCAGATGTTATTTCCCATTATTAAATTTTATACAGCATTGATTTTAACACAAGCAACAACAGAACTGGCGGTTTAGGGTGATACATAGTTAGCAGTGCTATCTCACAATGCCAGAGACCCGGATTCAATTTCAACCTCGGGTTGCTGTCTGTGTGGAGTTTGTGCATTCTCCCCATGTCTGCATGAGTTTCCTCAGGGTGCTCTGGTTTCTTACCACAGTTTAAAGATGTGCAGGTCAGGTTGATTGGCCATGCTAAATTGATCCTCGGGTCAGGGGATTAAAACGGAGAATAGTCCAGCACAGTACAGGCCCTTCACTTTCGATGTTGTGCTGAGCTATGTCTGAACCCAAGATCAAGCTATCCCACTCCCTGTCATTCTAGCAGGGTAAATATATGGGGTTATAACAATAAGGCTTGAGATCATGGTCACTGTAGACTTCAACGTCTGAATGGTGCCCTTCTGCACTGTAGAAATACTGTGATTAAATAGAAAGTTTCATCACTTGCCAGCACTTATAGTGGCCTCAGTTGTCAGAATATTGCCCAGTGAGGAAAACCCTTAAAAGTGTTCTAAAAGCTATAGCAATTGAAAATGTTATGATTGGTCACATAGATTATGTAAAAATAAATATATTATTTAAAAAGAAAAAAAAATTACCATTGAAATTCTAGTGGACCTGCTACAACATGAGAGTCCTATGAGCACATTTCTATTTGCCCCACCCAAAAGATGGGGATTCCATTCCAATTTTTGGGACAAGGTTATCATCTCAGCCCCAGGCCATCACTGTTTCGAGTTCCTTACTGCAGAATTCTAGACTCAACCATCTTCAACTGCTTCATCAAGGATCCATCTGACTTCCCCCCATCCCATCATAAGGTCAGAAGTGGGGATGTTCACTGATGATTGCATAGTGCACAGTGCGATTTGTGATTCCTCAGATATTGAAGCAGTCCATGTTTAAATGTGGCAAAGTTAGGCTTGGATTGATAAGTGGGAAGTAACATATATGCGATGTAAATGCTAGGCAATAACTATCTCCAACAAGAGACTACGTAAACATCTCTTCTTGACATTTAATGACATTATGATCATTGAATCTCCCACTATTAACATCCTTGGAGTTACTATTAATAAATACCGTGGTTACAAAATACGTCAGAATTCTGCTGTGAATAACTCACCTTTTGGTTCCCCAAAATATGTCCAAGGCACAAATGTCAAGTGTGATGACATACTCTCCACTTCTCTGACTGAATGCAGCTCCAGCAACATTCAAGAGGCTTGACACAATCCAAGACAAATCAACCTGATTTAATTAGCAACCAGTCCACCACCTTAAACATTTACTTCGTCCATCACCAATGCAGAATGGCAGCAGTGTACACCACTGTCAAAATGGGCTGCAGCAATTCACTTAAGGCTTCTTCAACAGCACTTTCCAAATCCATAAAAACCAGCAAGTTCCCTTCCAAGCCACACACTATCCTCATTTGATAGTATGTTACCATTGTTACTACTGTCACTGGACCAAAAATCTGTAACTTACTTCCTAAAAAGCACTGTGGTGTACCGATGCAATCTGACAGCAGGAATTCAAGAAATCGGCTCACCACCATCTTTTTAAGACCAATTTGGAGTGTGCAGCAATGCTCACCAGGATAAAACTTCATACCTATGAGGGTTCATCAGTTAATTGAAAAATTAATTAATTTAATTTAATTCATCAATTAAACTTACTTTAATCCCTCTCTGTCTGTGTGCAGAGTAGCTGTGCCTCTGGCTGGGTTTGGTCTGAAGAAAGACTGAGAAGATCGTCAAAGCCTCAAGGTCACAGTTTTCTCCAGAATTGATTTGTGAAATTAGAAAGCCGTCCAAAAGACTTTAAGAGGGATTACTTACAGCTCTGCAGCTGCTGAGTTCTATTGAGGCCTACTTAGTCACAACAGCAGAATCCCTGGCAAGCCAATGAACTCCCCCAAATATACCACTTGACATAGGGGGTTAGATGGAGGATTATCCCAGAGCCCCTGCAGCCAGGATTTCAAGTGGTTCTGTAAATGGAACAAAATTCTAGCATATCCAGGTTCCACTTCAAATCCTTGATGCCTGCAGATGGGTGTCTTGTATTCTGCCATTTTGAGTGTTTTGCAATGTGTATTTCGTGCTCAGGAGGTCAATGCAATGTGCTCAATTCACTTGTAAAAATGTTTTGTTTTATAGCTCAACGCCTATGGTGGCAAGCTAAGGTATGCAATTTACTTTGAAGCCAGAGAAGAAGTGGGTCAATCTACCTATGAGCCCCAAATTATTATGAGAGGTGGGCCCACAGGACAGATGACTATCGTGCGACACGTATCTGCTCCTCAAATCGGTCAGTTAACCAGACATGAGGTAGAACTCACTGAGGTACGAATTTTTAATCTCAAATTTTGCAAATAGCAAAAATATAAAATTTAATTATTTTTGAATTGTTAATAAAGTAATTATTATCTAAACCATTGTTTAGTCTAGATTGGAACAAGAATAGGTTGCGTAGGTTGGGGGCAAGTGAAGTTACTATTGAACACCAACTCATGCCACAAGCAGAATCTTACATTTTCAGGCCTGATATCAAGTCTCAAAGATGGAATTTTTGACAGTGCAGCATTGGATTTCCAACCCGTGTTTCACATGCAAAATCACTTACAGTTCTTATTGAATTTGTAATTCACAATTGAACCTGAGCATGAATGGTTAACCTGCTATGATAAATTGCCATAATATTAAATTTTTTATGAATTTTGTACTACATTGTATCTCTGATACGCTTGCTTTTCAAGCATTATTCATCACTGGAGAACAGCGTTAGTAAACGTGCCATTATTTACATTTTAACATGGAATTGCCAATTAGATTATTTTTATTCAAAATTGCTCATTTAATCAAAGTTAATAACTATGGGGTGTCAAGGGAAGTGATGAGGTCAAATAAAATGATTTTATATAAATACCCTTCAAAATATTTGTGTTTTAGCATGATTGGAAATATGACAATTTACCAGATGGCAGACCTGTTTCTCGTAAAGACTTCATGGATGTGCTGTATGACATTGACTCCATTCTCATCAAGGCATCTTATGGGACTTTCATGAGACAAACCAGGTACAAATAGAAACCAACATATGAAATTAGAATGCTGGTTTTGGAAATACAAATCCAGGATCAACAGCTTTCATCTTGCAGTTATTTTTGCCAGAACTCCTGCCCTTTTCAAAATTCTCCCGAATCTTAAACATGTAACCAATTTGGGTAGCCAGTATGTATTTGCTGAAATTTGAAATAATATGGAAAGATATGGGTTTTGTGGGATAATAGGAGGTAAGTGCAAGCTGAGCCAAAGATCTATATTAAAATATAGGATTTTAAAACAAGGTGGGTGATGAAAAAACTGAAGCCGTTTGGTTAGGATTTTCCTTCCTGGTCATGGTGGGACCCACTGCAGGAGATTCAGCAATCCAGTCAAAAATCCATTGCATTTTGGTGGGGCCAAACCATCCTGGTGGCAAGTGGGACTGGAAAATCCCATTCACATATACATAGCTCAGTTGCAGTCCAGCCATGATCTCGCTGAATATTGGAATAGACATCAGGGACTAAAAAGCCTCCTTCTGTTCCTTTCTGTTGCTGCCCATATAGTTGCAGCAAGGACATTTGCTGTCTGAAATTTAATATGTCACGCTGGTGATTTCAGTGCTCCAGCAGCATATTTCACTTACTTAGATATGTGAAGCAATCCTTAAGACATTTTGTTTCACACATTGGGAGTATTTATTTGTTAAGGCTATAAATAATTATATAGCAAAGTTTTTTTCAGATTAAGGGGACTAGTTGATCGCTCAAAAATGTTTACCCATTAAGACGGTTCTGCCATTTTAATAAATCATTATAACAACTTATACCAATCATAAATGACATATATCTGTGCAAAAAGAACTTATCAAATTATTATTCTAAAAATGTTATTCCATTAGCGAAACAAAGTGACTTTTTTTTTCCCTCGCATTGACTTTGATTTGCAGGAACAGAATTTCACTCAGTATGCATTCAGAGAAAGCGGTGTTTGTAAAACATTGCTGCTAAAGTTCAGGTGTGGCTGATTTGATGGAGAATGATGAGCTACAGTTCCAACAGCTTGTGCACTTGCAGTCAGACTAAACATACACATATTAATGACTGGGAAAAGTAAAATAAAGGAAATTTGAATTTAAAGGCACAACTGTTGTTTCATGAAGTTTACCAAATTTAATTTTCTCTTTCATTGTCAATCCAGAATCTCTGAGATATCGGTGGAAGTAGCTGAAGCCAGTGGTACCTACTTCCTAGCTGAACGTGCCCAACAGATTGAGCAGTGCTTTTGCCCAGAAGGTTATTCTGGCCTGTCATGCCAGGTAATATCAATTGCTATTGAAGCCCGTGACGTAAAAATAAAAGCATGCTTTTGTAGAGACAAGTGAAACAGATAAGATGCATGAACAGGTAATGATGTGATAATGCCCTGGAAAAAATACATGAGGTGAAGAAATTTTTATGTCAGGGATAGGTTCAAAGATTTTGTTAATCTGTTGACATTGTAGTAATGATGCCTTTTATGAGGAAATTAGTCTGCAACTTTCAAGCATTGAACTGAAGTCATGGTGACAATGAACTGCCTACCATTTTCTAAAAATAGTTTGTAAAAGCACCTTTCACATATCAAAACTCCAAAGCTCTGCTGCCAGTATGTGAATTTATCTCACAACCTGCATTACTTAGAGGCCAGGGGCAAATGAAAAATCTTGTCATTTTTATTTCCTACAAGAAATGTGAAAACCAAAATTCTGTGAGTCTTAGAAGCAAGATTCTCTAATCCTGCTTTTAACACCAGATCACGCAAGATAGAACCAGCTGGGTAGTGACTCATTGTTAAAATCGTTTTCCAAATAAGAACAACTCTTATAAATATACACTGAACCAATCACCTACAAAGTTAGATAATGAGAGGCATACAAAATATAGCAGTGTTCATTGTTATTCACTCAGCAGGCTGAAAATTTGTTCCAACAAATAATGATCTCAAGGAGAATTGATGCCATTAGTTGAGAACATTGATTTTAGTTCATATCTGTTACAAAAACAAGTTCTGTAAAAATAAGGAAAAGTTACTTTAATTGTTTGATAATTACATTACTTAAACATAACATTCTTCAAATCTTGTTCCTGTAAAGACAATTGTATGGCACCAAATATTAATAGACGTTGATGGTTGTTTGTAATTATAATTGATACTGTCTTAATGATTTATGGAGTGAAATGCTGCTGTTGTTGATACAATCCAACTTTAAAATTATTTGTTATTTTTCCTCCAGCACATTTTTCTGATTTTTTTTATATTAGCAGACAAACATATGAGAAATGTACTGCATATTTTGTGTTGATGCTGAGCTTTCCATTTGCTTTATTATTAATGAAGCCGTGTACTCATTTACAATGATCAACCTTAAGACAAATACTTCAGGTGGAATTTAATAGAAAGGGGAGATGGGAGTAGGGCCTTCTAATAGCATGAGAAGCACTTTGTCAAGACACTGATGTGGGGGCAGATGTGCCAAATTATCCCAGCAGGGCAGAGGAAGTGGGATGGTAAAGTCAATGGTATGCAGAGTGGAAGCAGCTATAATATGCTTATAATTCTCATTAAACCACAATTTTCAGTGATTAATTGCTAATTGAGTGATGAAATTCATGGTGCACAGGATTTATGCGCCATCTGTTTCATAATTGGTTAAAGCTGATGATGAGCAGGCACATCGTCCTCGAGGTAGGCAGTGGGTGAAGTTGAGCTCCTGTAACCATTTGGAGAATTGAATGGAAGAGTGGAGAGGAAGTTGTTAAGCAAGAAATTCAAGTGTTACTGAGAGAAGTTCAAAGCTCATAGGGGGGAAGTGGAATTCAACTCTGAGACCAACAGTAAGGTGATTACCCTCAAGATCAGGGTAAGCTCTTGTCAAGACCAGGGTAAATAGGTGGAATGTTCTGCTCTCTGAACCTTCATAAGCAAAATAGACCTGGTCCACCTAGCATTCCTGGAACCGCGGGTGGAAGAGGAAATACACAGAGGGAGATAGGACTGAGTGAAGCACGGCTCCAGTTACAATGAAAACAGATGCTGAGGAGGCAATCAGGACCCAGTCCAATGCAGAGCAATAGCTGATCTCAGAGTTTATTTTCCTCACCTCAACTACCTACAAATGACAAAATGCAAAGCCAGTACTGGCTGAGGAAATCTTGGAAGGCGGGTACCTGAACTTGACTTGTGTCCCATTGTACTGGGAGGCAACCCAATGGAGTGGCTTTGAAGGCTACTGCAGCACTAAACTTCTATGCCAACAGTTCCTTCCACTGCTCTATGTTGGCATGTGCACATTGCAGCAGAGGTGAAAAATTGCTTCTTTGAGAGGGTAAGAAAGTTTATATGCTTCAGAATAAACAGAATAGAAAGCTAGGTTGAAAGACCTCCAGGCTTTGATGCATTGCAGGCTTCTCACAAGTACTGGGGTTTATTAGTACTTGTGATAATCAGAGCTCCCTGCAATTCCGTGCTATTACGATGCAATTGGTCTAACAATCACTGGAAATATATCCTCCAGTTGGGTGTGTTTGCTTCCCAGGGACCTCTCATCATGCTTATATTTTCCACCATTCCCAAATGTCTAGTCTGATGCTCTTCCTCAAGAAATGTAAGGATTGCTAGATGTTTAAGATATATTCCCTCATCTGTGTGTGCACATCATATTAAGGCAATCAGTAACTCTATGGACTTGTTCAGGGCTAGACAATGTGCCTGTTGTTTCATGCCTAATAGTTTTCGTGTGGCTCTGATCAGAGGCCTGTCTTCAGCTGGGGCTCCTGATGGACCTGTTGTCCAACAGTCCTCTGACTGCCTGAGCCCTCAGCTGTTTCAGGCCTAGTCATGTGCTCTGGTGTCTCAGTGATGTGCTCACCCTGATTTGTTCCTGATTGTGCAGGCTGCTGGGTGTAGAGGTAAGCTGGGCCAACAATGTGCCTTGGCACTATGTTTAAATAAATAAGAAAGCAAAAACATCCTTCCAGACCTTATAGGTGATGCCTCAACCACAGAAACTTCCTACTCCTCATCCATGGCCCCACCAACCCCATAGCTCCTTACTCCCTCATAACAATTCATGCAGCACTCTACCTACCCTTCACAATTCCAATACTTCCTATATAATCCATGCCCACCACCCTACCACCCTTTGCCCTTACTCTTTCCATGTCAGCTCATCTTTAACAGTTCCTTGACAGCTTGGCAGTTCCTTCACAAATATACAGTTCTTTGACAGCTTGTCAGTTCCAATGAGTTTATATGTAAAATGTGCAGATTCATGTTTACCTTTAACAATCCCAAAGGTGCTTTTCCTCTCAAAATGCAGCCTCCTTCTCCCAAAGATCTCCCAGGGCCTTATGCAAAGGAATACCTTGTCTTTTCAAAGAGCCTGGCTTTCCAAATGAATCCACCATTTTCAGATCTCCTCTTACTTGGTCCAATTTACACATCAGATTTAACTTCAGTCCCACTACCTTGAAGAAGGGAAACAATGGGATTGGGAGCTGGACTTAGAAATTTTGGCCATTTCCAGGGTTTTCATCACAATGGATTTTCATCAGAAAATCTGAGCACATGTATCGAAGGTACAAAGTTGTTCAGGTTTCTAGCACTTGATACTTCTTGCCATGGTAAGTACAAAGTCCATCAATAACATGAAAGTGATAAAAGCTATCAAATGACCTATGTTTTCTTTATACTTCAGGATTGTGTCCTAGGTTATTACAGAACATCTACAATCAGGGGGCCCAGACCAGTGGTGTGGAGCTGTGTACAATGTCAGTGCAATGGTCATAGTGACATTTGTGATCAGAAGACCTCCATATGTCAGGTACCAGATATTCTCTTATTATTCGATCAAAAAAAGCTGAACGAGTTAATTTCAAAGAATTTTGTTTTACAAAAAATATCACTGTTGTAAATAAGGAAGATCAAATAAATATCAGTTGGACTTAAACCTGGTGTTGTCAGACGTCTTACTGCGTTTACCCCAGTCCAAGCCGGCATCTCTACATCGTAAATAGGGAGGGCCAACATCAGATTTTATGCTTCAATTTTAAATTTAAGTTTTAAAAATTGGGCCTTATTTTTATACTCAAGTCATTTTCAAAAGCTAAATTTAGCTCAAACAATACTTTGCAGGTAAAAACATTCATGTCACAGAAGTGCCAGACCATGCCAATCTTCAGCAAGGAAAAGTTCTCTGACTGCCCCAACTTTCCACAGCTTTGGCATTGTTACATTGCTCGCTAATAACACTGCTCATTACTGACTAGAAGCTTAAACAGACCAGTTATATCAGCAGCTGAGCTGTGATAACAGAACAGAGACTAGACACTCTGCAACAACTAGCTCATCTCCCGTCCCTTTCACCATCCATAAGGCACAAATCAGGATGTGCTAGAATATCCGATCTCATTTGCTCAAACACAAGGACATTTAATAATCACAATATCACTCAGGGCAGTGAAGGCGACTGTTCAGCAGCTCTAACATATGACTGAATCTCCATCTAAATGCTGCTGATACGCTACGACTGCAGCATTTACATTTGCAGCAAGATGCACTGGATGCCATTCATCAAATTTTCCTTTACAACAGTTTCTAGCCCTGTAACTTCAAGTGCTAAGGGCAAGAGTAACAATATCACCTTCTGAAAATCATCTCCAAATCACACACCAGTCTGGCTTAGACATATATGATTGGAATTTACTGGACACAGTGATGGCCCCAGCCCTGGGCCAGACTGCCGGTGGCAATCCAGCAATTACCATTTTTGGAAACACCAATGGGATTAAATAATCATCAGGCAGTTTGCTGTCTGGCACTGGGATCCCCAGGCCTTTAAAAGATAAAGGCATTACCTCCAAAAACTCCTAGCCAATCTGGGAGCAGCCCAACTTGGAGCAGAGGTCTCTGCACATATTGCAGAAAGCTAAGGGCAGCAACCAGTGAAGGAGGCATAATAACTGGAAAGGGCCCACTGGAGTGAGTCAGGCAGGCCATGGGGAGAGACAGAGTCATTGTGGAGGACAAGAGGAACACGTGCAATTTGGGGGTGCTTGGCATTGGCAGGAAATTCCATAGGGCACAGGGTGCCCAATCAGGAGAGATCTCCCTTCTGCTCATAAACATATCCAGTTAGCCTCACCACGTAGTGTGCATGCTCTCTTCTCTACTCTAATAATAGAATATCATGGCCTGAGACCTTTAAATCTCCAACTAAGGGATTCATTTGGCCTCAGAACACGAAAACTGACCGCAATTTGCCCTCCCCTTACTTTATCAGGGAAGGAGTTGCAAAATTTCTCTGACCAGGTGTTTCCCACCTGATTATATGGCTCCTCCTATGTCCTATGAGGTTGTTAAATTCCATCCGTATTTGCCATTCATATAAAATGCCACAATCCCTAGCTAGCATAATCATAGAAATAATATCAATGTAAGCGCTGGAGTAGTTCATCCTGAAACAGCCTTCTCATTACATTCAGATTGTTTCATTCAATTCCCAAACCATTGTCAGTCATACACTTTAAAGTAATTTAGGTAACAGTGCAGAGAACCTGGAAATGCCAAGGGAAGGGGAAGAAAAATATAGAGTACAAGTTAGTTAGAATACCCCATTTCTTTTTCCAGACAGCTCTTAGCTGAAAAAGATCTTGGGCTCGAGAAAACTGAAGTGGGACATAGAATGCAAAATATATATTCATGTACTACTGCTCACAATTAAATATCTCAAGACATTTACCAAATATATTAGTGAGGAGTAGGAAATAGAGGAAAGATTATAGCCATGAGCAAAAGCATGAATAAAGTTGGAGTGTTGAAACTGAAAGAAACATAACAAGGAACAGTTTTGATAAAAGTCTTAAGCTTGTGGATTGGTAGATAAAGACTTCTTACTTACTTGTGGTTGTCAAACAATCTCTGAGTGAGAAAGTAAACAATTATTGGCACTGAGTCTCATTTCTTTAGGTTGTCAATTTTTTTAAGAGATTTTTTATCATAGAAGGTTTTAAATTTTTACTTATGAAAAATTGCCTTTGTATCTCTTCTTACTCTTTCCAATCTTCTCTTTACTCTTTTCATTTTTTTTCTGATGTGTCATTGAATTCAACCACCAAATTTATCATTCTTATTTATTTCTCAATCCTTTAACCATGGTGAAGGACCTACATTATTTATCCCACCATTTACCAAAGGCCCAGATGCCCTCCTTTTTGTGTTGTGCTACTATGAGCTTGTGATTCCAGCAACTTTATTGGCAAAAAAGTTTTAAATTTCCATATGCACAGGGTGCACTCCAGCAATAGCTGGGCTATTATGAATAATTTTCCTGTGGAAAGAGTTTATTGATGCACTGCCAACAAAGAAATGATATCTAATGCATCTTTTCCAACCAACAATCTTCATACAAAAAGCAATTTTTCAACAACAGAAAAACATATTTTCCCCCCAGAAAGAAGAATGACTGTTTTTCGAGCTCAACTCTTTCAACAGTACGTTGCTGAAATGAGAGAACACATAACTATGATCGCAAAACAGTTAAATTTTTTCAAAAATTCTTTGTTTTTGTTTGTGTAACTTTGAAGTTATGAAGCTGGATTTTGAGTACTTGAATGCTGAGTCCTTTACTGCAAAGCAATAAATCATTAGAAACACAACATGATTGTGGACAGGCAGTGTTGAGTATTGAGCTAGCTAATATGAATGCAGCCTTGGTTTTGTCTATACTGAAAAGTTCAGCATTTCTTTCATCTCAGAAC
Organism: Sphyrna mokarran; assembly: GCA_024679065.1. Lineage (NCBI taxonomy): Eukaryota > Metazoa > Chordata > Chondrichthyes > Carcharhiniformes > Carcharhinidae > Sphyrna > Sphyrna mokarran. The sequence continues at coordinate 68,412,855 of JAGIQG010000005.1, forward strand.
ACCAGTCAAAAGTGACTTCCTCAAATGGTTTTGTTTCATTTTCCAGTGAGCTGCTTGAACATATTTTGTTCAAAATATCAGGATAATAAGTTTTCTAAAATATTGTCTTTTTGATTGAAATAGTTTGTGATTTGAAATGCCTGGATTTAAAAATGTTAACTAATGCAGTTTATAAAGAGGATGTATATTTCTACTAAACAAAATCTTTTTCCATCAGAATTGTCAGGACAACACTGCTGGTGGGCATTGTGAAGTGTGTGCTCCCGGATACTATGGGATAGTAAGAGGATCTCCAAATGACTGCCATCCTTGTGCCTGTCCTCTTCAGGTTTCCAGTAACAAGTAAGATTCTAGCGCTGAGATGTTTCAGATGCGACTGGCAAGCTCCATTAGACAAAATACATTAAGGCCGAGAGAGTAGGGCCTGTTAAGGATCAACAAGGCCATCTAATATGTGAATCCACAAGAGCTGGGTGAAATCCTAAATGAATTAACTGTACAAAACTCTAGTGCGGCCGCACTTGGAGTATTGTGTGCAGTTCTGGTCCCCACATTATAAGAAAGATGTGGAGGCATTGGAGAGGGTACAGAGGAGGTTTACCAGGATGTTGCCTGGTATGGAGGGCAGGTCCTATGAAGAGAGGTTGAAGGATTTGAGGTTGTTTTCGTTAGAAAGGAGGCGGCTAAGAGGGGATCTTATTGAAGCATATAAGATGATTAGAGGTTTAGATAGGGTGGACAGTGATAGCCTTTTTCCTAGGATGGAGAAAGCTAGCACGAGGGGACACAGCTTTAAATTAAGGGGTATGAGTTATAGGACGGATATCAGAGGTAGGTTCTTTACTCAAAGAGTGATTAGGGAGTGGAATGCCCTGCCTGCAGCTGTTGTAGATGCGCCAAGTTTGGTGGCGTTTAAGAGGTTAATTGATAAGTATATGGAAGAGAAGGGAATGGTTTAGTTTGGAGGGGCATTGCTTTTTATTTTGGTCGGCACAATGTCGAAGGCCAAAGGGCCTGTTCTGTGCTGTAATGTTCTATGTTCTAATATTTCCTATCAATATTTATTGCTGTGAAAAACATGGATATTAGGGAACTTGGGGAAATAAATAGTGATGGCTTGAGGAGTATACATATAACAGAGGAAGTGGCACTATAAGTCTTAAAGTGCATCAAGAAAGATAAATCCCCAGGACCTGATAAAGTGTATCCCAGGACATTGTGCGAGGCAAGGGAGAAAATTGTGGGTCTGCTGTCAGAGATATTTGAATTATCAATAGTCTGATGCCTGAAGATTGGAGGGTGGCAAATGTTGTGCCTTTATTTAAAAAGGGAAAAGCCTGAGAATACAGGCCAATGATCCTCACTTCTGTGGTGGGTAATTTGTTGGAAGATATTTTGAGAGACAAGATCTGCAGGCATTTAGAGATGCAAGCACTGATTAGAGACAGTGAGCATGGCTTTGTGAGTAGGAAATGATGTCTCACAAATTTGATTGAATTTTTTGAAGTGGAAACCAAGAAGGTAGATGAGGCAGTGCAGTTGATGCTGTCAACATGATGAGGCACGGAATAGTAGGTTGTTGCATAAGGTTAAATCTCCCGGGATCCAGGGTGAGGTAACTAAATGGATACAAAATTGATTTGATGACAGAAGCCAAAGGGTTGTTGTAGAGGTTATTTTTCAAATTGAAAACCTGTGCCAGCAGGATCGGTGCTGGGTTCACTAATAATAATAATAGGAGGGATTATTATTTAAAAGGTGGAAAGCTGCAGCATGCTATGGTGCAGAGGGACCTGGGGGTCCTTGTGCACAAATCGCAAAAACCCAGTCTGCAAGTGCAGCAAGTGATCAAGAAAGCAAATGCAATGTTGGCCTTTATAGCTGGGGGATAGAATATAAAAATAGGGAGGTCTTGCTGCAACTGTACAGGGTACTGGTGAGGTTGCACCTGGAGTACTGTGTGCACTTTTGGTCGTCGCATTTGCGGAGGATATATTGGCCTTGGAGGGAGTGCTGAGAAGGTTCACTAGGCTGATACAGGAGATGAGGGGGTTAGCCTTTGAGGAGAGATTGAGTAGACCAGGTTTGTACTTGTTGGAGTTTAGAAGGCTGAGGAGGGATCTTATAAAGACTTACAAGATAAGAAGGGGATGGATAGAGTAGAGATAGAGAGATTCTTCTCACTTAGAAAGGATAGCAGGACTAGAGGGCACAGCCTCAAAATAAGGGAGGAGGGGCTGCGGTTTAGATCGGAGTTGAGGAGGAACTTCTTCACTCAAAGGGTGGTGAATCTTTGGAATTCTCTGCCCGTTGAAGTGGTGGCGGCTACCTCGCTGAATATATTTAAGTCACAGGTGGATAGGTTTCTGATAGACAAAGAATTAAGGGTTACAGGGAGAAAGCGGGAAAGTGGAACTGATCCACTTCACATCAGCCATGATCTTATTGAATGGCGGGGCAGGCTCGAGGGGCTAGATGGCCTACTTCTGCTCCTATTTCTTATGTTCTTACGTTCATTGCTTTTTGTCATTTATATTAATGATTTGGATGAGAATATAGGAGGCATCGTTAGTAAGTTTGCAGATGTTGTCAAGATTGATGGCGTAATGTACAGCAAAGAAGGTTATCGAGGATTGCAATGGGATCTTGATCAATTGAACAGTGGGCTGACGAATGGCAGATGGAGTTCAATTTCGATAAATGCAAGGTGATGCATTTTGGTAGATTGAACCAGGGCAGGACTTACTCAGTTGAGTGTCAGGAAGAGTTATAGAACAACGAGATCTAGGAATACAGTTTCATAGCTCCTTGAAAGTGAAGTCACAGGTGGATAGAGTGGTGAAGAAGGTCTTCAGCATGCTTGCTTTCATTGGTCAGAACATTGAATACATCTTGTTGGAACATCTTGTTGAAGTTGTACAAGTCATTGGTAAGCCACACTTGGAATACTGTGTACAGTTTTGGTCACCCTGTTATAAAAAGGGTATTATTAAACTAGAAAGAGTGCATAAAAGATTTACTAGGATGTTACCAGGACTTGATGGTTTGAGTTATAAGGAAAGGCTGGATAGACTGGGACATTTTTCTCTGTAGTATAGAAGGTTGAGGGGCGATCTTATATTGTATAAAATAATGAGGGGCACAGATCAGCTACATAGTCAATATCTTTTCCCAAAGGTAGGGGAATCAAAAACTAACAGGCATAAGTTTAAGGTGAAAGGGAGAACATAGAACAGTACAGCACAGTACAGGCCCTTTGGCCCTTGATGTTGTGCCGAGCTACGTCTGAACCCAAGATCAAGCTATCCCACTCCCTATCATTTTGGTATGTTCCCTGTGCCTATCCAATAACTGCTTGAAAGTTCCTGAGGTGCCTGCTTCCACTATCACAGCAGGCAGTTCATCCCAACCACTCTGAGTAAAGAATCTACCTTGGACATCCCTCCTATATCTCCCACCATAAACCTTATATTTGCGGCCCCTAGTAACAGTTACATCCACCTCAAGAAATAATCTCTGCATATCTACTCTATTTCCCTCATCATTTTATAAATCTCTTAAGTTGCCTCTCATCCTCCTCTGCTCTAAAGAGAAAAGCCCCAGCTCCTTCAACCTTATAAGATCTACCCTCTAAACCAGGCAGCATCCTGATAAATCTCCTCCACATGCTCTCCAATGCTTCCATATCCTTCTTATAGTGAGGTGGCCAGAACTGCACACAATATTACAAATGTGGTCTCACCTATGTCCAATATAGTTGCAGCCACGGCTCTTAAACTCAAAACCCTGTTAATAAACGCTAACACACTATAAGCCTTCTTCGTGGCTCTAGCCACTTGAATGGCAACCTTCAGAGATCTGTGGATATGCACCTCACAATCACAAATAGCAGAGGACCCAGCTCTGATCCCTGTGGTACACCACTGGTAACTGGTCTCCAGTCTGAAAATTTTCCCTCCACCATCACACTCTGTCTTCTATGCAACAGCCAGTTACTTAGAACATAGAACATAGTTCTATATGTTCTAAGAACTTAGAACATATTTCTAAGTTCCTGTGTTTCGTTTCTGACCAAATGGGCATTCCTTGGGAGCATTTCTTTTTATTTTTGGCATAATATTTTAACTCTCTCACAATCTGTAAGCAAAACTACTGAAATGTTTCAATGAGGACCAAGAATTTAACCAGATTGTTGCAACAGTTCTGGCATCTCACCTGCCAGACAATACTGTTGACTTGTTTACTGGGTGAGTTGAATGTTGACCTATGTTGCAATTTAAATATGTGATCATAGAGGCAAGATTATTTCTGCAGTGAATGAATTAACCTCACAGTTCAATCCAATCCTGCAAGGAAAACTGTGTATTCACATCAAGTAATTAGTTTTATTTTAATATCAGTGCAGCCTGACATTTATTACCATTATTGAAAATGAAAGCACAATATATTTTGATTAATTTGCTATCAATTTAGCTTTAGTTGACCTTTTGTATTTTAATTATTTTTAGCTTCAGTCCTACTTGCGTTATGGAAGGACATAATGCTTATCGTTGTGATGCATGTCAAGAGGGGTATGAGGGGCAGCACTGTGACAGGTAAAATGTCATTTTGATCATGCATATGTTGCGTAATTCCAGGATTAATTTGTTAATTATTTGGGTAGTTAAATAACTTTGGAACAGAATATAATTCAAAGCATTCTATTTATTTTCTTAAAACATTATAAAGCTCAAGTTTTTTTTATATTAAATAAAAAATCAATGGTTAGAATCTTATAGCCATTCATGCCAGTGGGATTTTCCCATCTTGCTGCAGTGAGCGGAAATTTGGCTGACCGCCAAATTCTCCAACCGTAATGCCGCGGGAAAGCGGCATGAACAGCAGGTAAGATTACACCCAATAGATAAATGCTGGCCCTGAAATCAGGGGAACCTGAAGGCAAAAGACCTGTAGTTTGGGCAAGAGCAGGTAGAAATTTGGTTTTCATGATGAGGTAACCATAGCGATAAGGACACTATGTCAACCTATTATTCACACACAGCAATTTGGAAAACTAAGGATAATAGTGCATTTCTTAAATCCAGTATTCCAAAAGACCATAGGGATTTAAAATTTAACAGGCGAGGTTCCTGAAATCGTTGAATTGGAGAGAGGTAATTGTCTTGTGGAATCTGACTCATTGAGAAAGCAACAACACTGAAATATTTTATAAACTTTATTTCCTGGGAGTACAGAGAACCTTATGTTGCACGTGGATCTGCAGATATGTGCACAGGCATGTACCTGTACTACAAATGCTGGGATAATCTTGTGCAATATTGGAATAACTCTGATTCAAGTATATGGGACTGGATCAGAGACATATCCATTGAGGAAGTTCCAGTATCTAATTTCTGAAAAGGTTCTCCAAAATGTCTGAATTTATGGTTTATATTTACCAGTGCATTTGAACATTACTGTTTGAAAATTCTGATTTTATCATTTTTAGGTGTTCACCTGGTTACTATGGTAATCCAAGAATTAAAGGAGGGTCTTGTATGCAATGTGAGTGTGATCCTATTGGTTCATTACCTGTACCATGTGACAAAGCCACTGGCCAGTGTCATTGCAAACCGGAAATGATGGGCTGGACCTGTGATAGCTGCATGGAGTGGCATGTTCGTGTGGGCACGAAATGTATTTGTACGTATCCTAACATCAGATACTATTAAAATCATGTGTACTGACTTGTCTGTATATGCATTTTCTTCAACATGACAGTTTCAAATGACTGGACTTTATAAACCCATGCAGTTATTGATTCATAATTTAGGAAGATTTGCAATAAATACAGGTTGGTGATTTTTCAAAGTTCTTTCCCAATGATCTCCAACCTTAGTCTTTTATGGTTTGATACTGATGCTGTTGAAACCAATTCTGCAAGTTTTGGGATAATCCAGTGATTTTAATTGTGGCAAGTTTGCATCCTTTGATAACCAAACTAAAATGATCAGATTAGTGCAGATGTATTTCCAAATTAGAAACTTACTATGTTCAGAAATCTGTGTTTTAAGCAGATTGGCAGCAACTTACAGACAGTCTTTCTTGTGTAATGCAATTCTTCACTAAGTATGGTTTTAATCCTCAGTTTGCTTCCTTGTAGGTTTCTACTCTGCATTTAAGTAGGTCTTTTGGTTTTCATCAGGTTAGAGAATCAAGCATCAACATTGCCAAAACATTCTTCCATAAGTAGAAATGAGAGCAGATTCATAAACTTTTAGCTCAAAAAAAATTAGTTCTGAGAAGGTCTTTGTTTGGTTTTCACTTCATGTAACAAATGAAGGGAGCTTTACTGTCTGAATTCTAGACAATTAAGGCTACTCTTAGGCATTTATCAGTTCGTACTAAAGCTGTTGAAATTATCTATGTTGGACTTTAGTTTAGACTTCATCTTTTGTAAAGTTATAAAATTGAGTTTGTTAATTGGGAAGTAAACGTTTTTTAAAATTATAGCAAGTGTTTGTTCTTTGAGAAATCTAAGTGAAAGGCTGAGGCATGCACAGATGGTATTCCAAGGGCTAAAAATATAACTAGCTATAAAACTTAGTGGCTTTGATGAGTTTTGCAGCTATGAGGCTGAAAATTAATATTTGTAATAATATTGATAAATAATTAACAATTTGGTAAACAGTAAGTTGTTTGGTAGTGCGGAACTTGAGTACTGCTGAAAAAAGGCATGCTGTCAAAGCTTTTCATCATGTATTTATTAGGCCAATGTAAAAATGTCAAAGTTCAAAGAGAACAACAATTTATACTGCATAAGAAAAAGACTGCCAATTGGTTGGGCAACCACCAATGATTGCTTGAAATGTTGCCATGATGAATGTGCCAGGGGCTATTATCACCTCATGCTTTTGTTTATTCAGTGAGGTTGCCCACTACACGGTGGCACAGTGGTTAGCATTGCTGCCCTACAGCTCCATGGACCTAAGATCACTTCTGTCCTTGGTTGACTGTCTTTCTGGAATTTGCACATTCTCACATGCCATGGTGAATTTCCTCTCGGTACTCTGTTTCCTCGTACAGTCAAAGATTTGCAGGTAAGCTTTATTAGCCATGCTAAATTGCCCCTTAGTATCCCAAGGTATGTAAATTAGATGGATTAGCCTTGGTAAATGTGTGGTGTTGCAGGGCTAGAGCAGGGGAGAACACTTGAGTAAGATACTCAGTCAAGAGTTGGTGAAGTCTTGATGGCTGAGTGGCCTTTTCTGCACTGTAGGATACTATGGTTCTCTGAAAGAGTAATGTGGTAAATGAATTTCAATGCTGGTATAATGCCTGGTACATATGCCATCTGTTCCAACAATTGATGAATCACATTTGAGAGACACCCTTTTGGCTGTTCATAATGGACAGAATACCAACCATGTTCACTTGAGCTCTGCTTTCAAAACTCAGAGGGTAATTTCCAACATTGCAAGAATAATATGAATGCACAATTGAGCAACAGTTTGATGAACAATCCTGAATGTGTTAGAAATTATATTAACAACCATTTTAATTTAAGATAATCAGTTGGGCTTGCAATGTAATTCACTTATGCTTGCTAGAAGCTACATATATTCATGTGCAGGGACCTGTCCTCTGCAGTCAAAAGTAATATGTCCAGACATTACACCTTTTTTTTAATAAACAAAAGCCTGAAAAACAATAGCTCCGTGATACATTTACCATGGCAACATCTCAAGCAATAGTAGGCAGCTTGTTAACCAGTCAGCATCTGTTTCCTTCTGCAGTAAAATTTGTTGTTCCCTTTCAAATTTGGCATTTTTTGCATCTGTCCTGATGAGTGCAAGACGACTTGTCTCTTTTTTCAGTAATACATTGGTAAGCATTACTCCATTCATTAGCTTAACAGAGATATTAACTTCTGGTTAACTTCTTTTTGGATTTTAGAACCATAGAACATTACAGCACAGAAATGGGGCCTTTTGACCCTTCTTGGCGATGCTAAACCATTCAAAAAACCTTATTAATAATATATTCCCTTAAGAAGGACAGGCTATTAGGAAGAAAAGACTTCTAATGTGTCGTTAATGTATCTTAAGATAATAGAAAGAGGAATGTACTAAGTGCTTTTTTACCAACATTGCCAAAGGAAATTTCTTGCCTATTGTCATTTCATAATAACCATTCAGTACTTCTTTCTATAAAATGTATTCTTTGCTGCTATAATTAATGATGGATTTCATATTGGAATTCATGATTATGTCAAGAATCTACCACCTCAAGAAGATCTAAACTTTATTATTATGGTAGGCACACTGATTTCCACATGTTGAGGTAATTATATATTTTGACAAATTTTTAACCATGCGGTAGTTGAATAATCAATTCTTAGTGCTGCTAATGATCTGTGCATGATAAAGTAAAAGAGAAATTTGTCAATGCTTGAAGCAGTACTCTGACCTTTGCTTTGAATAGTTTATACCTAATAAGCTGCAGTCACTTCCTGTATTGGTGGGAAAAGTACTGATGGCATGAGTGCTTTATGCTTAAAATTTAAATGACAAAATTAAACTTCTTCAATATATGTGACCTTGTGGGTGTAAAATTAAATGTATTGATCCTCCATCATAGCAAAGCAACCATTTTTCAGGTGTAGCAAGAGTGGAGGTCCAACTAAATAAACACAGTGATGATTTTACAAATTATACTCCAGAACAGAATAGAAGAATTGAAACAATCCCTACAGTGCGGAAGAAGGCTATTCAGCCCATCTAGACTGCACTGACATCAATTCCACCCAGGCCCTAATCCCTTAACCCCATATATTTACTCTGCTAATCCCCCTGGCATGGGGGACAATTTAGCATGGCCAAGCAACCTAATCCACACATCTTTAGACTGTGGGAGGAAAAAAGAACACCCAGATGAAATCCATGTATATATGGGGAGAATGTGCAAACTCCACACAGACAGTCACCCGAGGCCGGAATTGAACCCAGGTTCTGACACTTAGGTAGCAGTACTAACCACTATGCTGTTCCTTTACTTGAGCATAGTTCTGACAAGAATTGCTTGATCTTGAATTTGCCTGCTAACAATTCCCAATGTACTACTCAACAAAAATTCAATTACTTCGATCAAGTGGAGTAAGGCAAGAGAAGGGTCACACCAATTAGGGGCTTATGAATGGATTTTTGTCTTTGATTTGGACCATGTGTCTGAAATTTTGGTTTTTGATTTGTTTTGATATGTGCAGTGTGTATTAACACAGGTCTTGAGTTTTATATTTTCACACTAACTAGTGCCAGTTGTCAGACTTGGAAAGTGCTAACATTCTCACTGTAACAGCAATTTGTTTTAGATCAATATATCAGAGACATATGGTTTTTAATTTACTACTTTTGTAAAATGATATTCACGAAGAAAGTTTGTAATCACAGGAATACTCATACGTATACAGGAGGAAGACAGGTTTCTAGAATATAGAATTGAACAATAGTCACACTCCAAGTTGTGAGAAGGGAAGTAGACAAATTCGCAACCAAGGGAGGTGGAAAGAAATGGGGGAAAAAAAAGCAAGGAAAGAGACTTATTGAAGAGTAGCAAATAAATTGCCAGGAATATGCCATGAGATTTCATAGGACAAAACAGAATAGGGTTAGTAGCAGATTTAGTTTAATTCAGAAAATATTTGAATATTTGAATTCATGCATTTGAGAAGTAATTCAAAGTTAAGAAACTATGATTTCAAGGTAGGCACCAAACATGGATGGGAGCAAATTGAGAAGAATCAGAAAGAAATGTAAGAATGAATTTAACTTAAATGCTGTTAAGATATGCTGAAATTGCTTTGTTTTAACCGTTAGTATTTTTCTTTTAATGAAAATATGATCATATTTCAGTGGATAAGGATAAGGCATTATATTGTTATATTTCATACAATGTGGAAAGGGAGAACATTTGATCAGCAAAATATTTAATTGCCATGTCCATATTTTAACACACTTCACTGACCAGTATAAAGTAAATCAAACAACCACCTGGATTTTAAAGTATGAGTTAATATAATAGTTTGTAAAATATAATGTGAATATATTGCTGCAATGACCAACAGTAATGTCTAACTAAAAGCTTTAAAATATTTTCAAGGGTGGGATCTATATTAATTGTAAGACTTTATTGCAATCATTTATTGCCTGCTGAAAGGTAGTAAAACGTTCTTATCTAAACATGTAAACATATCAATGCAGAAAAGACAGATTGCTTTTAACTTTTATACTGTTTGCTTGTAATCTAATGAGATTTGTATTGGTGTTGAATAAATCTTAAATCAGCTTGTGATGATGAATGCACTGGACTTCTGCTGAATGATCTTGAACATCTTAATCAACTGATTGCAAGGTTGAATCTCTCTGGACCCTTCCCTCCTCCTTATAAGATGCTTTACAGATATGAAAATGTATCCCAAGAATTGAAGGCAAGTACAGATTTCTATTTCAAACTAGTCTTTCAGGACATGCTAACAAAATTAGTGGAAAAGATTAACTTAAGACAAGGGATTGTTTTGAAAACATTAATTTAATGTTTTTAATTTATTTTAATAGCATTACATCAATTGAAAAAGTCAGCATTTTTCTTCTATTTATGTAGGCAAGTTGTGAATAATTTCAAAGCTAACTAGTAATTTCAATTACACAGCAATTTATTTTATGTAAGACAGAGGGTGAAGGATGATAAATTCATTAAAAATTGGAGGAGAAACACAAACAGAACCATAGATTATAGCACAAAAGGATGCCATTCAGCCCATTGTATCTGCCCTGGCTCATTAAATGAAAAATTCATATAGAGTGATTTCTCTGCCTTTTCCCTGCAACCTTGCATATCCTTTGTTTTCAGATAATATTTTATTCTCTTGAGAGTACCTTGCTTGAAACTGCCCCCACTACACTATCAGGAAGCCCATTCCAGATTACAACAACTCACTGTGTGAAAATGGTGCTCTTCATGCCCTCATTATTTTCTTAACTCATTGCCTGAAGTCTCTGCCCTCCTATTCTTGATTGTCCCACCAGTGGGAACAGTTTTTCCCTACCTATTCTGTCCAGAACACTCATAATTTTGAATATCTCTATCAAATCTCCTCTGAACTTTCTCTTCCCAAGGAAAATAGCCCTAATTTCTACAATCTATCTTCATCACACAATGTCTACACCCTGAAGCCATTCTCATGAATCTTTTCTGCATCCTCTCTGATGCCTTCACAATACTCCAGTTGAAGCCTAAACCAATGTTTTATTCAAGGTTAACGTGACTCCTTTGTCTTGTATCTGCCTCTATTAATAAATTCTAGAATTCTGGATACTGTATCAATTGTTCTCTTAAACTGTCCTTCAATGACTAATGCACTGATACAGCCAAGTCCTTCTTCTCCTGCACCCACTTTATTATTGTCTCTTTATGTTCTTCCTACCAAAACAAATTGGTTCACATTCTTCTGCATTGAATTACATCTGTCATTTGTCTCACATTCAGCTAACTTATGTACACAGTTTTGAAGTTCTACACTATTCTCCTCACAGTTCACAATGCTTCCAAGTTTTGTATGATCAGCAAATTTTGAAACCGTATTCTGTAACCTAAGATTAAGATATTCATATACATCAGGAAGACCAAAAGTCTCAAAGCTGACCCCTGCGGAATTCCACAATAAATCATCCTTGACATTAAAAAGCATCCATTAACCATCACTCTCTGTTTCCTATCACTCAGTCAATTTGATACCATGTTCTACTGTCTCTTTTATACAATGAGCTGTAACTTTGCTGACATGTCAATTGTTCAACATTACATCAGATGCCTTTTGGAACTCTACATACATCACTTCAACCACATTGCCCTCATCAAATCTCTCAGTTACCTCTTAAGGAAATTCCAAAAAATTAATTAAATACAATTTGCCCTTAACAAATTTGTGCTGTCTTACCTTAATCCAATTTTCCCATGTGGTTTTTAATTTTGTCCCAAATTATCCTTTCTAGAAGCTTGCCCGCCACAGACTAGCCTGTATTTCTGATCTTATCGTTTTTGAACAAGCATGTAACTTTTGAAAATTTCTCATCGCCGATAACACACCTAGATCCAAGGAAGACTGGAAAATGGTGGCCAGGGCCTCTATATTTTCCTTCAGTGTCCTTGGATGCATCTCATTTAGTCCTGGTGCCTATCACTTATCAGTACAGATTACCTTTCAGTACCATATTCTTATCAATTTTAAACTCATCAAATGTCTAGATCAGATAATCTAAGCAGTATCATCTTCCTTGGCAAAGTAGTCATTCATACCTCAGCTACACCTTCTGCCTCCATATTGTTTTTTGTCCCCTAATCAATCCCACTCCTGCTTTTCCCACTTCCATGTTTATAGACTTCAGGATTTCCTTTTATGTTAATTGCTAGTTCTATTCATGTTCCGTTTGCTTCTCTTATTTGTTTTATCATTTCTCCTCTGAATATTTTATACTCATCCTGGTTCCCCAATCTATTGTCTACTTACCAAATGAAAAATTCATCTAGAGTGATTTCTCTGCCTTCCCCCTGCAACATAAATATGTTTTCTTCTCTTAATCTCTATCTCTTTTGTCATCCATGGAGTCCTGAATTTGCTTATCTTACCTTTATGTTCATGGGAATCTACCCGAGCTGCTCTGAAACTATCTCTTTTGTGTAGCCTATTGTTCAGTTCTGTATTTTCTGCCAATCTTTTATCTTTTTAAAATGCCTAAATTCATTTTTGCCTCAATGGCATTGGCTTTTGCCCAGTTAATTATGCTCACCCTGGATTGTTCTTCATCCTTTATCCTTGCTAACATCAACCTTATGACACAATGATCACTTTCCTCCAAATGTTCTCCTAGTGCCTCTTGGTCCATTTTGCTCACATTGTTCCAGGTTTAGCAGTGCCTCCACTTGTTGGACTGGATACATAGTGATGTAGGAAGTTTTCCTGAACAAGCCCTCGGAACTCTTTCTGCTCTTTACATTTTACACTACTTCTATCCCAATCTGTAAGTCCCATATTATAACTACTGTGTAATTTTTGTACCTGTTTGTAATTTCCTTGCAGATTTGTTCCCCATATTTTTCCCACTAGTTGCTGGCCTATAGACTACAGCACACAATGTAATTTTCACCTATTTCTAATTGCATCATTTTGTTCCTTATCTCTCCCCTAAAGGGATGGTGCAGGAGGGAAGGGTTCAGGTATTTGGACAATTGGGGCTCATTCTGGGGAAGGTGGGACCTCTACAAGAGAGATGGTCTGCACCTGAACCGGAGAGGTACCAATATCTTGGGGGGTAAATTTACCAGTGCTATTCGGGGGGGGGTTTAAACTGATTCGGGGGGGAGATGGGAACCTGAATTGTTGTGCCAGTATACAGGAGGATGTGAATAGGGAGGTCACGGACAAGATGTCTAGGTCGCAGCAGTATAGTGGCAAACGGGAGGGTGGTTTGAAATGTGTATACTTTAATGCGAGGAGCATACACAATAAGGTGGATGAACTTGCAGCCTGGATTGGTGCTTGGGACTTCGATGTTGTGACCATTTCAGAGACATGGATAGAGCAGGGGCAGGAATGGTTGTTGCAGGTTCTGGGGTTCAGATGTTTCAGTCAGAGCAGAGGCGGTGGTAGAAGAGGGGGAGGAGTGGCATTGTTAGTTAAGGACAGCATTACGGTGGCAGAAAAGACATTTGATGTGGACTTGTCTGCTGAGGTAGTGTGGGCTGAGATTAGAAACAAGAAAGGAGAGGTCACACTGTTGGGAGTTTTTTATAGGCCTCCAAAAAGTTCCAGAGAAGTAGAGGAAGGGATTGCAAAGTTGATCCTGGATAGGTGTGAAAGTAACAGGGTAGTTGTAATGGGGGACTTTAGCTTTTCCAATCGATATTAGAAAAGTTATAGTTCAAGTACGTTAGAAGGGTCAGTTTTTGTTCAATGTGTGCAGGAAGGTTTCATGACTCAGTATGTAGATAGGCCAATAAGAGGCGAGGCTATATTGGATTTGGTACTGGGTAATGAACCAGACCAGGTGTTAGACTTGGAGGTGGGTGTGCACTTTGGTGATAGTGACCACAATTCGGTTACGTTTACCTTAGTGATGGAAAGGGATGGGCACATACCAAATAACAGTAGTTATAGCTGGGGGAAAGGTAATTATGAGGCTATTAGGAGAGATTTAGGATGCATAGGGTGGAGCAGGAAATTGCAGGGGCTGGGGACATCTGAAATGTGGAGCATATTTAAGGAACAGCTTCTGCATGTCCTTAATGAATATGTACCTGCCAGGCAGGGAGGAAGTGGTCGAGTGAGGGAACCATGGTGTACTAGGGAAGTTGAATCTCTGGTGAAGAGGAAGAAGGAGGCTTATATAATGATGAGACGTGAAGGCTCAGTTTGCAGAGGGACATAGATAGGTTGCAGAGCTGGGCCGTGAGGTGGCAAATGGAATTCAATACGGATAAGTGTGAGGTGATTCACTTTGGTAGGAATAACAGGCATATGAAATATAGGGCTAATGGAAGGACGCTTAATAGTGTTGTCGAGCAGACGGATCTTGGGGTACAAGTACATAGCTCTTTGAAAGTTGGCACCCAGGTTGATAAAGTTGTTAAGAAGGTGTACGGTGTGTTAGCTTTTATTGGTAGAGGGATTGAATTTAGGAGCCGTGAGGTTATGTTACAACTGTACAAAACTCTGGTGCGGCCGCACTTGGAGTATTGCGTACAGTTCTGGTCGCCGCATTATAAGAAAGATGTGGAAGCGTTGGAAAGGGTGCAGAGGAGGTTTACCAGGATGTTGCCTGGTATGGTGGGAAGGCCTTATGAGGAAAGGCTGAGGGACCTGAGGTTATTTTCATTAGAGAGAAGAAGGTTACGCGGTGACCTAATTGAGGCGTATAAGATGATCAAGGGATTGGATAGGGTGGATAGTGAGAGCCTTTTTCCTCGGATGGTGATGACCAACACGAGGGGACATAACTTTAAATTAAGAGGTGGTAGTTATAGGACGGATGTCAGAGGCAGGTTCTTTACACAGAGGGTGGTGAGGCGTGGAATGCCCTGCCTGCAGCAGTTGTGGACTCGCCTACTTTGGGGGCATTCAAATGTTCGGTGGATAGGCATATGGATGATATTGGAATAGTTTAGGTTAGAGGGTCCACTGGCTGGCGCAACATCGAGGGTAGAAGGGCCTGTACTGCGCTGTAATGTTCTATGTTCTAAATAGATTCTGTTCTTGACCCTTCTGGGACATCCTCTCTCTCTTTAATCAGTATGTGCTGATCTTACTGACCACATTAAGAATTCATTTGGACACTGTCCACAACCTTTTGACCAGAATAGTCTAAAAGGCATGAACAATATTTGGTTTAATTTTCCAAGATACGCTGTTGACAATTGAGATTATTTACCAGAAACTTTGATTTGTAACATTACTCCTGTTTTGCCAAGGATATTTTACATGCACTGTTACAGTTTAAAAATCTTGGTTGGGGATTTTCTCAGGCATGACAATTCTGGTCATTCCCATAAGCAATCTGAGCATTTTGTCCCTAATATCTAGCCTCACAATTGAAAAACCAAAGCTGTAACAGTAGTATCCGCTTGTTATTTGAAATGAATTTTCTCAGTGGATTTCTTCAACTTTCTATATGATGAACTGACAAGATGCTTATAGAGACAATGTCAAGTATGATATATGAACAATAACATCCATTTGTAGAGCACATTTAACATAAGCCAAACATCCCATTGCACTTCAAAGAAAGAGTCATCAGATTTTTTTAAAATGCATGTTGAATCAAAGGAGATGATGTTAAGAAGGGTGTCAAAACATTTGATCATAGGGATAGGTTTTAAGAAGAATGTTAATGAAGGAGATGAAGGAAAGACCCAAATCAAATAGAGGAAATTTCAGAGTACGGGACCAAAGTACCAAATGGTAGCACTGCTAATGGTGAATTGAGGGGAAGAGGAGATATGCAAGAGGGCCAGAGAAATTTGAGGGTTTTTTGCCCTTGGTTTTCCACTAGTTTTTGTAACATTTTGTCTTCTTACACAAACTTCTATCCACAATATTGTTTCATCCACAAACTTGTAACTTCAGCCCTATCCAGACTGCTAAGAACGAATGTCTTACTGGGTCTTGATGTAGAGATGCCGGCATTGCCAGTAAAAGTCTGGGAATCCCCATGACTTGCCTGGGTTAGCAAAAAACCTCACTCACTGTGCTGTCTGGAGACAATACACATCTCTCTAACCAATGCTCAGGGTTCCCTTCACCCACATTGTTAGCCACTTTAACACTTGAATAGCAGGTTAGGTGTAAGGATTCGCATTCTAATCAGCAATCTGTGACTGTCTGTGCTGATATGTGTGCTTTTGGAGACCAGAACACTGCATTTGCCTGACGAAGACGAAAGTCGAAAGCTTGTAGATTTACTATCAAATAAATTGGTTGGATTTAAAATTGATGTTGCCAGACTCTTACTGAATTTACTGGGTCTTGCCAGTGAATCTGGAAAAGAAAGAGGAAATCAAGCAAAGAGAAGAAAAGGAATGTACATTTGTGCCTTAGAAATCTGATACCCCATCAGAGTTTTGACGCAGACTTCATCTAATATAACTCTTTGGCCATGTCTGAGAAGACATGTCCTTACCTGATACATAACAGTTTTAGCACCTACAGAAGTATGACCCAAACACATGGGCTCTAATTTTTTAGTTACCTGTTGTTACTTCAATGGGAAATTGGCAGAACACCAGAGAAAGAGAGCAAATGATAGTATTTAACAATTTGCATCTTTTTTGGGAGTTTCCACCAATTTGCCATGAGAGATTCCCACAGAGATCTCAGATGCTGTTGCTGCACAATGACAACTCTGTTTATTGCCAGGTAGATCAACAATCAACTTTTAAGCTCCTAAATTCTCTCAAGCTACCTGATGACATTTGCCACTTTAATAAGAATTCAATCCACCACCCCATCAAACAGGCTACAGGTGTTTTGTTTGCCAGAGCACTCATTTACTCCTTTTGCCAGAAAAAGAAGCAACAGCGCTTTTTGCCATATGGCACTTTAAAGTATGAAGTTTCATTAATGATGCACATGGTGCCCCATCTATTAACACACATATAATTATCAAGCCTCTAAAAGCAAATCTCTGGCATATGAATAGGAAAGGCTTTTTTTAAATATACACCTGCTGCCAGCACTACTTTAATGAGCAGGCAATCAGAATGATGGCTCTAGACCACAACTGCCACCCTCCCTCACTTCCTGTTAATGTTACTTGTTTGCAACATTACCTTTGCCTACTCCTCCTCAGAGATGCTGAGTTCCTTACCAGGTGCTATCTCTTAACCCTCTCTATCTTATTTCTCCAAACTCAACATTTCTGTCCTTGTGTTTATACATTATGGGGTGTTTGGAGGGTGTCTTTCCCCATATGAGCTATATAATCATTAGTAGTTCTGTACACAGATAAAGGATATTGGTGTTAAGATGAGGAGTTTAGCAAGTTCCTGTTTATACAAAAGAAAGGCAATTTAATGCGATATATTGAGCAGATATATTGCATGATGTCCACTGAGTGAATTGAAGGAGTAAGAAATTGAAAGAAAAACTTGTTACAATGCATGGAGATGACTTTTATATATTTAGGCATCTATTGCACTTGCTTCTCATTAACTGCCAAATTTCCATATTCCTCTGTTGCGCTTTCTTCAGTAGCACATCCCAATGCTCTTCAATGAATGGCCCATTTTCTATTTTTTTCTGAACACCACTGTGCCATACAGGCCAGAATTTACTGAAACCAGCAAGCAGCTTTAGAAGAGTTGCCTCAGTGCTACTGTACTCGTCAAATGTCCAAGTCATTGGTGTGATTTTATCTTGGAGTGTTAACGTACAACAGTCAATATATAGATTCAGCCACCTCTCCCCTGATTTCCATTTGCATTGACTTCTGAGAATAACATTTACAGTTTGGTTGAGTTTGTTATTTTTCTTGGATTATTACACAAAAATATATAGAAGATTATGCTATTCATAATGCTTTACATTTGATAAGTTTGATATGTGTGCATTAAATACATATTCAGCTGTGGAAAGTAGAAAGTGTTCATTAATCTTTCAGATACTAATTATGTTCCAGATGAACAAAGATGCAAAATTGAGTTATACGTTTTGGTGCTTTTGTGTGCACACTCTGAATGTCTCTTGTAATTAGTGAATTTTTTTATATTCTGCAGTACCTAATGTCACCTCAGAGAGCACCAGAGAGACTTCTACAGCTGGCAGATAGCAACTTGGATACCTTAATCACAGAGATGGATGAGTTACTGAACAGGGTAAGGGACAGATACAGTAATGTGGAATTGACGTCAAAATATGAGTGCTTAAAATTTATGCTTGGTAATCCCTGATTTCAGCACATACATTGAGAGGATGTGGAACAGTGGTAGGCAACCAGCGGCCCAGCAGCCATGTGTGGCCCATTTGGGTTTTGAATGTGGCCCACGACTTGTTTTTTGTTATCCACGTGCAGGGTTACCATATTCCGCTGATTCCCATCCTTGTGTTTTTTTTTCCCTCCTGGGATGATAATAAAGCAAGAGCAAGTGAATCACACAACATTGACTGCAAGATACAGAGCTCCCCCTGTGTCCAAGTGTAAATATTTTGTTTGTTTCTACCATTTGAAGTTGGTGACAGTTCTCTTAATATATAAATGATTAAGAATGTTTTATAACTTGCTATGAAATATTCGGTGCATGCTAAATATATTTAGTCTTATTCATGATGTCATGATTGGTGAACATGCCCGACTTCAACTTGTGGCCCACGGATGCAGCCCACTCATTAGCTTAGATTACCTGTCACTTACTTAGAGGTACTTCATTCAATATTTTCACCTTTTTTTAAATAAAAACATAAATAAAATAAATATTTCTTTATTGTATTAGTGAACATTTTATTCTAAATTACAAAAGATCTTTCATAAATAAAAGAGTAAAAATTAAATGTATTGAAATAGATCTGAAGTTAATGTTGTAATATTTTCAAGAGTTTTGAAGTAAACAGAAGCATATTTGCTTTTGATTATTATGTTTTATTGGCCAAATCATTTTCAACTTATTTTTATATTAAAATTAGACAACCAAAGTTTCAGCAGATGGTGAGCAGACTGATAAGGACACTGAGAAGACTCACAAACGAGCAATGGAATTAGAAAAATCAATCAGATATACAATGTTGTCATCTCAAGGTAGACATCATCACACTTATGTTAATATCATAAAGATGCTTTATTACGGTCATGCTCTGGACGTCACTTGCTATGACTCTGACTTTGACAGTGTTGTAATTTCACATGACATGATAGGTACCTTCAGCTGGATTTTTATGGAGTCAACCCTATAGGCCTTTAAAGATGGCAGGCAGGAGCCAGGATTCTAGGATTCCCACCCCATTCCCATTTCTGGCAATTTTTGCTGGAGGAGATAAGGGTGCAAACCAACACACATCATGCACTCCCAGTCTGGTTGGCTCCATTGTGGGGATAGGTATCTCGTACCATGCCCCAAACTTACATGAAATCCATCCAGCTTCTGAAGAATTCACAGTTGACAGCTTCACAGAGGAATCTAGATTTGAGAACCCTTTGATTGGTAAGTTTTAAAGATCTTTGTATCCTCCATCCCACCTCTGTGTGCCTTTTCATGCCATCTTTTCCCTTCCATGTCTGAATATACCATCCAAGCTCCATGCATGCCCCCTTTTTTTATTTATGGGATAGGGGCATCACTGAACCAACATTTATTGCCATCCCTAACTACCTTCCATTTAAGAGAGAATCTGAGAATCAATCACATTTCTGTGGAGTTGAATGTAGGCCAGACCAAGTGAGGCTGGCAGATTTCCTTCCCTAAAGACATTAGTGAACGAAATGTGTTTTTACAACAATCAGCAATGACAGGATTTGAACTGGAGTTGCCAGATCTTGCCCTGGGTCTCTTGAATACTAGTCCAGTAACAATACCATTATGCCACCGCCTTTCTATAATGCTCCATGCTCCCCGTGTCCCTTCCAAATGTCTTCCATTATCCCCACATTCCTTCTTCCCCCCCCAACAATCTCCATGCCCATTCACTCTGTTTACATGGTGCAGGGAACTAATAAGTATATAACAACAGTGAGAAGTGTTTGAAATTCTCATTTCATAAAAAAACACTCAAACGATATCTTATAATCTTATCAAAATATCATATTCATCCATTCATAGTGTCAATAACAAAACTTTACCCCATTTCACATCTCTTAATCTTATCCAAATAAACATGCAGATGTTGAAATGTCACATCAAAGAAATAATAACTCAATATAATCTCATAAAGATCTCAATTGATCAAAATTAACACCCCCTCTTAAGGTATCTAAACAGACCTCCTGCTGAACTAATTTCATTGAGTCTTGAGCTCAACAAATCATTCAAAATAAGGCATCTGGCAACTGGATCAAAAAAGATAGGCAGACATCTGTTTCTCCAAATGGCCTCATGATGAATCCGAGGCTGAGCTTCAAGACTGAAAGTATGAGGAATCACTGAGAGTATGAGGGAACATGGTGATATTGAAGACCATGGGGACATAGACAGGAATGAGGGGATATAATGAGGATATGGAGCAGCACGTGGTCATGGTGGGTATATAGGGGTGTGTGCGAGTAATGGCAGATTGCTGGTAAAATGAGTAGTGTTGAAGGTGAGGGGATGTGAGCCGTGAGGCTAGAGGTCTTCATAGTCTTCTGTGCAAATGGTCCAAGGACCCAGAAAACTAAGGCATGTCTTTTAATGAGCCCTCCTCAGCACTGAATTGTCTCCTTGGCTGCCATTTAACTGCTTCCAGTGGCAGTGGGCCCAACGTTATCCTACCTCCATTTCCTCAGAACAAAAATATAGCAGATAGGTGATGTGTCTGCTGGTTGAGAAATTTTCTTACTCAATCTTATGGCCCCCTCCATGAAAATCTGGCAGCACATGTCCAAAACATTCTGATGACGAGAATGATATTTGTGTTTATTGGAGTCTTCCAATTTTCTTTTACTCCAATCTGCTGTCACCAGACTTATTTATTTTTGTTTAATCGATTAATTGGGGAAGTTTTTTTTTACATTTATCACCATCATGGGTTTTCTCTTTCATGCTTATCAGCCATTACATATTTAATTTTTCAGTCTGTTTCTGCCTGCAATTATGTCTCCCTGACCATTTTAGAAAAAAAAAACTGAAGCTTGTGTGAGATAGAATGATTTCTACTGTTTACCACATATATAGACGACCTGCAGGAGGGGACCGAGTGTAGGATAACAAAGTTTGCAGCTGACACAAAGATGAGTGGGAAAACTAATTGTGTGGAGGATGCAGAAAGTCTGCAGAGAGATTTGGATAGGCTGATTGAGTGGGCAAGGATCTGGCAGATGGAGTATAATGTTGATAAGTGTGAGGTTATCCACTTTGGAAGGAATAATAGTAAAATGGACTATTATTTAAATGGTGAAAAATTACAACATGCTACTGTGCAGATGGACCTGGGAGTCCTTGTGCATGATTCACAAAAACTCAGTTTGCAGGTCCAGCAGGTGATCAAGAAGGCAAATGAAAATGTTGGCCTCCATGCAATTTGCTTTCTCACTCATCTTTGTGTCATCCGCAAACTTTGTTACCATACACTTGGTCCCCTCCTCCAGATCGTCTTAATATGTGGTAAAGAGTAGAAATCAATCCTATCTCACACAAGTTTCATTTTTTTTCTAAAATGGTTAGGGAGACATAAACATTGGCCTTTATTGCAAGGGGTATGGAGTATAAAAGCAGGGAGGTCTTGCTGCAATTGTACAAGGTACTGGTGAGGCTTCACCTAGAGTATTGTGTACAATTTTGGTCCCCTTATTTAAGAAAGGATATATTAGCTTTGGAGGGATGCAGAGAAGGTTCACCAATGATTCCAGAGATGAGGGGGTTAGCTTATGAGGAGAGATTGAGTAGACTGGGCCTGTACTCATTGGCGTTTAGAAGATTGAGGGGAGATCTTATAGAGACATATAAGGTAGTGAAGGGGCTTGACAGGGTAGAAGCAACAAGGTGATTTCCACTTGGAATGGAAACAAGAACTAGGTTTCAACAGCTTCAAAATATGGGGTAGCCAATTTAGAACAGATGTGAGGAACTTCTTTTCCCAGAGGGTAGTGAATCTTTGGAATTCTCTGCTCATTGAAGCAGTAGAGGCTCCCTCATTAAATGTATTTAAGTCTCAGATAGATTTTTGACCAATAAGGGAATTAAGGGTTATGGGGAGTAAGTGGGTAAATGAAACTGAACCACTTTCAGATCAGCCATGACCTTATTGAATGACGGGACAGGCTCGAGGGGCTAGATGGCCTATTCCTGTTCCTATTTCTTATCTTCTTATGTACCCCTTTCCCAGAAGTCACATCTTGGTGCAAGATCTTGACTCAATTTGAAGTTTCCTTTTGGAGAAATGATAAATGTAGGTATAAGTATCAGCAGGTGGTGGCACTTTTCTGGATGTTATCACCACATTTCTTAAGCAATTGCACGATTATATAGTTACATTGTAAGAAAGGAAGGCCACATATGTCAATTAGCAATCAGGGGAAACAATTTATTTCAATATCAATAGTGCATATTCTGTGCGGCCTAATTCGGTAGCAATATGACGATTGTTAACATTTTGTCCAATTGCGCCTGCATATTTGAGATTCACACAGTCCAAGGATTAAAACATATAATCAGTAAATAGTGTTTTATTACCAAATCAGATAGTAATCAATAAGTTTAAACTCAGCATCACTGTAATTAGGGATGTAAACAGAAATATCATCACCAAATTTATAAACCATTACTCACTGTGGAAATATTGGCCCAGTGGAAGTGAATACCAGGAAGTCAGGCATATGTGCCCCATAATTTTATATCCAATTAAATCGATTAACATAATATCAGGGGGGCCTGCATGCAAAATATGGTATGTGCCAGTCCGAGAGCACAACTTTCTGGAATTATCCCTGTTGTGGTAATTTGTCTTAATTGGTAAGTAATCTCAATTAGAGGATTATGCACACAAACAAATAATCCACAGTAACCTAAATAATATAGTACTGCAGGTTCTGAGGGAATACTTAATTGTTGAAGGGACTGTGTTTCTCATGAGGTGATGATGCGGTCCAATTTGTTAATTTTGGCAGTGCAGACGAATGATAAATATGCATGGCATGATTCAAGAGGAACAAGGAGTTATCTACTATTTTAACTTCAGCCAATGTGAAAAGCAAATGAACTGGTTCTTCATCTTGTGCTTTATGATGTATGTAAAATGGTGTTGATATTATCGTAGCTGCTTTCCAAAATAATTAATTTGGGTGAGAGACATTGTGCTAAAATGCTATCTAAGTGAAAATCTTGCACCATAGTGGAGTATTATACTTTGGAATTGGCGGTTTTTGTTTGTGTTATTTCCAGATTTAAAAGAAAGAACTAAAAAATTAAATGAAACACTTCGAATCAAAGATGGAGTTACAGAAAAAAATCTACAGCACATGCAGAAGGATATTGAAAAGATTATGGCAGAGCTGCGTGGGAAATCATTTGATAAACATGAGGAAATGGCTGAAGATGAACTTGAGTACGTAGTTTGATTCTTAGTATTCTCTTCAATAAGAACTCAAACCGTGAACTGTGTAATTAAGATTTTAACCAACAATACAATAATCATTTAATTCATCAGTTTAAGAAACATAGTGATGGCAAATTGCAAATCGTACAGAGAAAAAGAGGAAGTAACTCATTGGCATGAATCAAAAACAGGCAAAAATGCACTTAAAGGTGAACAGAGGGTTCAAAGGAACATAGCAAAATATCAAAGCAGCTGATATGGTATACAATGACAAATCTTTCTAGTACCACAACAGCAAGAGGATGGTCATGGGCTTGTGCATTAATATGAAATAGACTAGTAAAGATCTGTGGCTATGTCTTCAAATCCCACCTTGGCAGCTGATGGAATTTAAATTCAGTTAATAAAATCTGAAATACAAAGTCATTCTCCAGAATGGTGACCATAAAACAATCATTGATTGTTGCAAAACCCCACCTACT
Source organism: Sphyrna mokarran (assembly GCA_024679065.1). Taxonomy (NCBI): domain Eukaryota; kingdom Metazoa; phylum Chordata; class Chondrichthyes; order Carcharhiniformes; family Carcharhinidae; genus Sphyrna; species Sphyrna mokarran. The sequence goes on from JAGIQG010000005.1 coordinate 68,437,083, forward strand.
CTCACGAACAAAATTTGCTATTGTGATTCCAGACCAATATCAATGTAGCTGACTCTTAATTGACCATCTACATTGGCTGAGCAAGCTTCAGGTTGGGTAACAAATGCTAGCTTAGCCAGAGATGCTCATGTCCCATGGAAAGAACAAAAAAAGAGCAACATGCTAGCATAGTGATGTCAACATAGGGATTGGAAATCCAAGACAAGCTGATGAGATTGAAAACAAATCCTCAGGAGTAAATGGAATTTATCCCAACATGCTGAGCTGCTAGGAAGAAATAAGTGAGTTATCAATAGATTGGAAACTGAAGGAAAATAGTGACAAAACAGATACAGAAAATTACAAATGTATTAATTTCAATTTTGGTTTATTGTAGAATCAGCGATCAGTAGAAGATTTAAAATCTATATGAGAATAATCGAATGAACCGCAAACAACATTGATTAATTACAGCCTGGCAACTCTTGAGATTTTTTTGAGTGACTAACAATGTTCTTCAAAAAGTATTTGACATCATTTCACCGGGAGCGCTACTAATTAAACTCAAATTGTGAAGGATTTAGGTTGAATCAGGGGAATTAGTAAGAAACGAGCTGAAGTATAGAAATCAATTTGTGCTTGTTGAGGAGTCATATTGCTGTTGGGAGAGTTTTAATCCTATTGCCCTGCAGCTCAAACAGCTATTCCTAATTTGATTCAGAACCCCCATTGCAAAATAGTCAAATACGTAACTGAAAGGGTCACAGAGTCAAAGGAGGTAGACTGCCCTTAAGCATTGTCATAGAGGTTTACAGCATGGAAACAGGCCCTTTGACTCAACTTGTTCATGCTGCCCGGTTTTTATCACTAAACTCATCCCAGTTGCCCACGTTTGGCCCATATTCTTCTATGCTCATCATACTATGTAACTGTCTAAATGTTTTTTGAAAGACAGAATTGCACCTGCCTCTACTATTGCCTCTGGCCGCTTATTCCAGACACTCACGACCCTCTGAGTAAAAAAAATTACCCCTCTGGACTGTTTTGTGTTTCTCCCCTCTTACCTTAAACCTATGCCCTCTATTTAGTATTATTTGAATTATTATCGTCACATGTTTTAGCATACAGTGAAAAGTATTGTTTTTTTGCAAGCGATACAGTCAAAGCATACCGTTCATAGAGAAGGAAATGAGAGCATGCAGAATGTAGTGTTACCATCATAGCTAGGGTGTAGAAAATGATCAACTTAATGTAAGATGGGTCCATTCAAAAGTCTGATGACAGCAAGGAAGAAGCTGTCCTTGAGTTGGTTGGTACATGACCTCAGACTTTTATATCTTTTTCCTGACAGAAGAAGGTGGAAAAGAGAATGTCCAGAGTGTGTGGGATCCTTAATTATGCTGGCTGCTTTGCCAAGGCAATGGGATATGTAGGTAGAGTTAGTGGATGGGAGGCTGGTTTGCATGATAGATTGGCTATATTCACAACCTTTTGTAGATTCTTGTGATCTTGGGCAGAGCAGCAGCTATATCAAGCTGTGATACAACAAGAAAGAATGCTTTTTAGGATGCATCTGTAAAAGTTGATGAGAATCTTAGTAACATGTAAAATTTCCTTAGTTTTCTGAGAAATTAGAGGCATTGATGGGCTTTCTTAACTATAGTATCTACTTTTAGACTCTGCTACTTTTGGAAAAAAGTGTTGACTATCTTCCTTATCTGTGCCTCATTATTTTATAGACTTTTTTTATAATATATATTTTATAATATTATTTTATATAAAATAATATAGAATTATTTTATAAGATCATCCCTAAGCCTCCTATGCTCCAGGGAAAAAAGGCTTAGTCTATCCAGCCTCTCTTTACAATTCAAACCATCAAGTCCCAGTTACATCCTTGTAAATCTTCTCTGCACTCTTTCTTGTTTAATAACCAATTGTGTTCAATTACAGTTTGTTGAAAAACAAAGCAAATAATTCAAATACTTGAAACAGCTCAGAGAAAAGTGTCACAAGATTTGTTCCTAAGAAAAGACTTTAACTTGGCTAAATTGAAGTTAATGCAACTTCAAAATAGGATCGGTAGGTTTAATGCATTCTGAATACTGACACTCTGACTGCTGCTATTTTTAAAGGTTCCAGCAGCTAAGTGCTTCAGTGTGCCTTTTTTAGCCATCCGATGTTGTACATTGAATCTTGACTGCTTTTATACAACAGAATTGAGTCGAACATATTTATGAGGTTCTTGAGAGTAGAAACAAATAAAATTAAAAGTGTACAAGCTTAATGGCTTTTTTTTAACTGACGCAGCTTCTTCATATTCCCTATTTCTGCCCTCAGACTTCTTCTGTTGGTGCAATTTTGTATGGTGCCTTCAGCTGAACAAAACATATATTTTGTACTTTCAAAACATTAGTACACTGCATCCTTTCACTTCTTCATAAAGTGAAATATAGACCATGATTTATTTTTTACCCTTCCTCCTTTGCGAAGATGCCATGAGCAGAAAGGCCCAGAAAACCCCAACCATTTCATTTTCAAGAATTTGTCCCAAAATGTAAATGAAAACCTGAAGTATAATTTAACATCCATCTCGTTACATATTCTAACTTTGGTATTAATTTTATAATGTGCTCAGTTGTTTACAATGAAATGAAAGATTTATTCATCAATTGAAAATTGTTAATTTTGTCACATAGTCATTTAAGTATGGCACACATTTTCTCTCATGAATAGTATGTGGTCTAAAATCAGATGTGGCCTTGTTTATCTCATGTTCTTCATCTGAGACGTCAATATGAGAGTCAAATTCAATGATTAAGAATGGTGCTTTCAGTGCTTTGGAGAATTTTGTGTGATAATTTGTGGGCTGCGCTTAGCAGTGATGATTGCTCCTTTGTGTTGACCAAAACAAATGGTTGATGTTACAGGGAGTTACCTGCTTTCCAACATGACCACATTTCACAAGCACCTTACTGCCTGGCTTTGGTGAGGTAGCTTCAAATTTCATGCATTTGCTCTGATTGCATCTTTCTGTTCTTGATCATGTTTGCATACATGTTGATCATCAGTTCCATGGGAGAGTTCAGGAAGTTATTTGCACATAGGATGTGCAAAAGTGAGTGTAGCTCTTGAGTAGTTGAGTGAGGAATCACTCTAATTCTTCTGAAAAGAAAATTATGCAGTTCTTGCTTCCATGTCTTCTTCTCAACTGAGGCTATACGTATCACTTTATTTAAAGTACACATCAATCTCTCAATTTCCCCATTAACTCTTAACCAATGGGGTGTGATAGTTCTCAAATTTACTGAACTCCTCACTATTAAATAGGGTACACTGTTGTTTCTCACTGTTTAAGGAATTCCAAACACAGTGAAAATCTGTTCAAGCTTTGGGATGACTGCTTCTATTGAAGTAGACATAAGTGTTTCCATGATTGAGAATTTGCTGTAGCCATCAGTGATTAAAAAAAAATGACATTGTGGCAAACACTGATTTATTTTGTGTTCAACTGTGTTTTTCCCTGAGGAGTTGTTGGTTTTGACAATTCCCTGGTGACCTTCATGTGCCATGTCAACAATATGTTCCTTCAATTATTGTGGAATGATAATACTGTTGTTACTTAACACCAATTCTGAGTTATTATAACGGATAACTCATTTTGAACATTGTGAAGAATTTGTACTTGGTGAACAACTTTATTTGTAAACATTCTTTTGATCACATCTGTCCAGTTTTATGATTCCATAACCGTCTTGTATAGTTAAAGCTCCTCATCTTATTTCATTACCACTTTGATGTCAACTAGTTTTAGCGATTTTGGTACTGCATTTTGGTTTATTTGTTTAAGATGTTGTTCAACATTTACCTTTCCCTCAAATTGATAGGACTGATTGCTGGCAACAAATGTCACACGAGGTAGTCTGCTGGGTTGAGCTTGCCTGACTAATGCTGAACATGGAGGTCATACTCTTGTAGTTTGAATAACCAACGCTGTATGCAAGTCAGTGGTTTGCAGTATATGGATTGTTGAATAAACTTACTAAACGTCTGTGATCACTTGTGACTTCAAAATCGCTTCCATACAAATAGAAATTAAGGTGTAGAGTACCACATGTAATTGAGAGTTCTTCTCTCTGTGGATAAAATTACTCTGCGGATGTTGGTGGTCACATTGCTATCACAACAATTGGTGAATTTCCTGCCTTAATTATTAGTAGGAGAACTGCATCTATGCCGGTTGGATTTGCATCCATGATTACCTGGGTCGTTTTCCCAGGGTCAAAGCAGACATTTGTGCAATTTCCTAACAACCGGCGTTTGATCTGTGGTACAGTTTGTGTGATGTAGTCAACTCCTACTAACTTTTGTCAGATCGCAGCAACAGATACGGTAGTGAAGTCAGAATTGAAGCAATCAAGTACATGATGAATCATTGGCAGACTCTGAACTTTTGCAGGATCTGTAACATCTGCAATGGCTTCAAATTTCCATGAATCAGGTGTTACCCCTTCAACACTGAACATATGATGGAATAATTTGATTCTTCCTTAATTGAACAAATACTTGTCTTTGTTCAAGGTGAGGTTATATCTCTAAAACATAGTAGGCATTTGTGTAAACATGTCTCAAGTGTCGCTCAGTGTCACTGTAGATAAGGATGTCATTACTGATGTTCTACGGGTCTTCAAATACTTGAAGTACAGACTGAATGATGTGCTGAAATACCTCAGCGGATATATTGACTCCAAGATTGAGCCCCCTGTAATGAAAAGTCTAATGTGAGTGCAGAATATTATCAGATACCTTGGTACTTTGTCAAGGTTGGGTTGATTTGTGTCCTTTGCAAGTTTAGCAAAGTTTTCAGCACCATGCACTTTCTCTGTGATATCATCAATATTCATTGTCTAATATCTATCTTGTTGTGTTGCTTGGTTTGATGACTGCATGTCAATGCAAATTCTGATCTGGTTCTCACTGTCACGTTTTTGATTATTTTTATGGGTAAGACCCAGTGGGTAGGTTCATCCCCAACTTTCTCAATAATGTTAAGGTCAAATAGAAGTTGAACTTCCTTCTCCATCTGCTTTTGACATGAAATAATATTCTTCATTGTTGATGCACTACTGAAGGCTCAATGGCATTTACATGTAATTTGCATCCAACACGTTTCAGTTTGCCAATACCAGTGAACCTGTCAGCATACAACGCAAAAAATATTCTTGGTGTGAATAGAAATCAAGTTTGTGACAACAATCACCTCAGATCTGTTGCTGTATGAAAACTAATAAGCCTGTCACTTTCACCAGATATGACATAAAATATAGCCTTCAATTTTTGAATAAAATTTCAAAAATCCTGAGAATTTTCAACGATTTGCCACTGTCGTAAGGGAAAATTCCAGAGAAAGGGGCAATCCTGAAGTTTCTTCAATTTTTGGCTGCACTGGTATTGACAAATGCTCCTGCATCTATGGAAACATTTACATCCAAAACCCCAATGGCCACTGTCACATGGGTAGTTTCTATACGTAAGAGAGAGTGCAATGTTATGATCAGGATCAGCTGTTTCTACTTGGCTATATTCTTTCATACTGTTTCTATGGTACTTTTATTGACTCATGCAGTATCAGTCTTAATATTTGATTTTTCTGATGAGCAAGCAATCAAATGGGTGGGCTTTCCTCAGGTTTTGCACTGTTTACCAGTATCAAGACACTGTTCAGTGTGGTGAGCACCAACACAATGGCAGAATTGTTTGAAGGAGTAGCATCTCTGTCAGCCTGCTTTTGTTGCTTTGCCAGCGGTTTCCTGGCAGACAACTGATGAACAGTATTCACAGGATTTGAACTTGGAATGTGATTTTTGGCAGCTTCAGCTTCAGTAGCTCCGGACTCGGAGCATGATAGTAATCTTGCCAGCTCCAGCACTTCCTCTAATTTTTTACTTTGTTTCAAGTGCTTACTGGCACAGTTGGTTGGAGAGACACCCTTTGTTGATTTGTGTTTTTATTTCCATTTTGACCTGTTCAGCTTTACCAAAGTCACCTTTGGTTGCAAACTGCCTCAAGCATGTGCAATGCTGCACGTTATCTCACTTGCTTCTTGCTTCGTATGTCTATAGATCATCGTTTCATATATTGTGTTTTTCATTGGGAAATAGTGCTACAGTAGCTGAATCTTTTGTTTTGCTTGGTGTGAGTGTTACAGAGAAGGTTTCCTGATTCTTCACCACTAGAGAAGAAGAAGTGCCCTTTTTCCTTTTATTTTCTGTGATGGCAAAAACTGCCATAATACCTTTGAAACAGCACAGTCACTTTTGCCAACATGGTTTGAAGATGATAGTTCCAAGTACACTGTAAAAGGTGGTAGATTGGACGTAGGCAATGCCATTTTCATCAGTAATAGTGATGAAACTTCTTCCTAAGAGCTTCCCTGCTTGTTTGACCCAAACTTGTGTGCTTTTGGAACAGCCTGAGTGTTTCTCTAAGTCTGCAGTGTTATGCAATTGAAATACTATTTTCTGAGCAGAAAGTAGGAAAAATTCTCCAAAAATCTTCATCCCTTTTTATTTTTCATCACTCTCATTGTCAGTTGGGACAAGAAACTGCCAGAGATAAACTGGAATTAAAAGTGCATCAACACCATGGCTTCTCTTGCACTCTTTGCTTCTGTTTGCAAACTCCCTCTGCTAGTTCAGTTATGTATGACAAAATGAACAAAATATATATTTTGCACTTTGCAAAACACAAATATTCTGTCTGATCAGCTTTACATGTACGGCAGCAAAGGTTCCATCAAAAGTTACTCATGGTGTTAGGAGAAGTAGAATCCAAATTTTCCCTCTGCAATTGTGTGCATCTCTTTTCCCCCCCACCATGCTCCATTTACTATAAATAAGGTATTGTTGGTTGAGCTGTCTGAATCCAGCAAGCTGCAATGAGACTGCCCTCAGAAACCCTCAGGGGGATTAGCAGCGTAAATACGTGGGGTTACGGAATTAAGGCTGGATGGAATTATTGTCACTGCAGGGTCAATGAGCCAAATGGCCTCCTTCTACACTGTAGGGATTCTATAACCATAGCTCACCATTTCTAGTTAAATGAGGACTTGGCCTCAATATAGCTTTAGCCTTTTTGCTCCTGAAGCAGCTGAGCAACTGGTGCGCTCCACCACTGAGTTATCCCATAAGCTAAATGTCAGAGGATGGAGTCTCGAAAAACTTAGGTCAGTATTTTCCAGTCATTCATGTCGACATATCTTCCAGCCCTGCCAATGGTGCTCCCCACCATGAGTTTCTATGTGGCAAGGAGAAATGATGTGGAGATGCCAGCATTGGACTGGGGTAAACTCAGTAAGAGTCTGGCAACACCAATTTTAAATCCAACCGATTTATTTGATAGTAAATCTGCAAGCTTTTGACTTTCGTCTTCGTCAGGCAAATGAAGTGTTCTGGTCTGCAATAGCACACATATCAGCACAGACAGTCACAGATTGCTGATTAGAATGCGAATCCTTACACCTAACCTGCTATTCAAGTCTTAAAGTGGCTAACAATGTGGGTGAAGGGAACTCTGAGCATTGGTTAGAGAGATGTGCAAGGAGAAATCCCATGGTTAACATCTGGACCAGAAGATACTGCTGTCAGCCAATAGTGAGCTGCTTTCTCCACCATGAAACACTTGGCTGGTTGCATGGAAAATCCCACCCTTCATCTTTTCAGCAGAGAGAGGCATAGGCTAGGCAACTTTGAAGTATTACTTGATTCAAATTTTCAGTGCAGAGTAAGGGACTTAGTCAAGTTGAATGAAATAAATTTAAGATGACAATGAGTAATTCTTCATCTGGCAAACAATCAGCACTTGGAATGAATTTCCATAGTGGATTTGAAAAGTTTGGAATTCTTTAAGAATAATTAGATGAAGTAATGAGGAGGATTAAGATGGGGCTAAATAGCCTTCTGCACCTATCATTATCTTATGATTTGTGAAGTTGATATTTGTTCTAAAATGGGATAAATTTCGAAATTGAAAAGATGTGGTTAGTATTGAAATGGAACTGAACCAACCAATTTTCCACTTCCATTCACCATGTTTTCCCTCCCTCTTTCCCACTCTCGTGCTGTTGTGCCTTAACAGTGTTAAGTGTTGGGATTTTAAATAAAAAGAAAAAGATACAGTTTGTATGCGTAGGTTAAAACTAACAACAACAGCTTTATTGTCAGAGCTGTTGGCTTTATAGAATAGAAAATGAAACTAAGGTAGAAGCCTGCGAAACACCCAACAACATCACTGTGAAATTGTCTGAGCAGCTCTTAAAGTTCCATGCAACCAGTTAAATATATAGCATCTCTTCTCATTTACTCTTATGGCCTTTACAAAAAAAATTATGATGTTATATGTAGGATCAATAATACTCTAGACACAATACTATGCATTACTAATCATTATAAACAGTCAATAAAAAAGTTGATCAGGCGGATATCTATTCTTCTTTGTTGTATACGACATTCTGGAATTTGGGTGTCCTTGACCTTAGAAATAGGATTTGGAACTTCAGTAAACATTCTTCTCTTAGAACTAATTCTGCATCATTCTGAGGTGATATAGCAGCTTTGACACAATCATCAGCCAATTCAGATTCAGTTAAGTCTTCCTTAATAGCATTCATAATAATAAGGATTAAAGAAGTTGAAACTTCTGGAGATGATAATATACCCCCAATTTTTCCATCAGCCTTTATTGTTCTTGGACTACCTCAGGTACAGGCCTTCCCTTCCTGATGTGGTCTATCGTGACAGAAAGGACAGGGATTGAGCTCTTTTGCTGGATAAATCAGCAGTCAGAAGGTTCCTACTCCCTAGAAACATTTTGAAACTGAGATGTGTGTGTATTGTGGAAGAATGCCATATAAAATGCCACAAAATTTCCTGTTCATTGGCCACCAGACACTCATAGATCCTATGGTGAGGATCCAAGGTCAGACCATGTTTCATTGGTTAACTACTCAAGAACAATTGCAGCGGGAAAAAAAAATGGGGCGAGATCTGTCCTCATCTCATTTACACTTCAATTAGGCCTGCACACTGAAGAGGCTCCATCTCCCACATCCATTGGGAAGCCTGTGAAATACTGGGACAACATAAAATGGGCAGAAACCCAGCAAAAATGACTTGCACCTAGGGAAAATGTAACCCTGAGACAATAAACAAAAAAAACCCCTTTATTTAATTATATCATAAAGTACTCATCTTTCTTCATTGTAATAATATCTTAATGGTTTTGAACCAGTGCTGCAGGTACACTTTTGGAGAGGGTGAAAAAGGTGTTTGGCGATCCTCATAAAATCACTCAAGACCTCAAGGATGAGGTCATGAATAAACTAGCCGATTACAAAGACAAATTTGACGAAGCTCAAAACCTGTTGAAAGAAGCAGAAGAAAAAATCAAAGAAACTAATCGCCTGTCTGCAGTTAATCAGAAAAATATGACTGCAGTGGAGGTAAACAATATTTCCAATCACCATGGTTCAACTCTCTCCCTTTTCCATCTGTATAATCTCCTCTTTCTCTTTAACTACGTTCTCTCATTATTGGACAGTTTCTATATTAAAGGCCATAAATATGTGCAGTTTTTATTGTGACTATGTTCCAAAGTATTGATTTGTTTGGACTTGTATTTTTCCCCTTATATTATGTTCCCCTTTTAATTGTTTTCCAAAGGTGTCACTTCCTTAACGAGTCTTCAGTTTCACACTTATCCCCACTTCAGTGCCACAAATGTTTCCTCGCTGGCACTGGTGTGTTCAATTTCACTAGACTTTCATCCCTTGGAGTAGAATCCTATTTGTTAAAAGCAGAGTTTGAAAGATCAATTTGATGTGAATGCATTAGCTTTTTAAAATGAACAGACAGTAAATGCAGTTCATATACATGATGTAATTTCTGCTGTCCTGTGATCATGGCACACAGTATATCTCTGTTTTGGGGGAAATAAAGTGTTATTTTTCTAAGTATCCGGTGGAATAATAGGCAGAGCATGTTGGCGGTTCAGAAATTGCCACATGTCTTTTGCAGATGGGTGATATGGCTGGGTAATGGCATCCACAGAAAACCAGTTTGAATGTGGCCCTTGTTTTGGGCTTACCAAAAATTTTGAACATGTACTTATAGATTTCCTGGAACACTGAAGCAATGCCATCTCCTTCCCCAAACTGAGAATGCAGGAAAATAATTGTAGAAATATCTTATTTCTTATACCAGTCTAAAGTTAAACATTAGATACATTCAGACTATTCAGCCTGTCGTATTAGATGACGCACATTATTTATTTGTGTTCTGATATACTGGAGAGTTTGGAGAATGGCTCTGCCACATTTTTGTGATTCAAAATGCTGTTTTCTAGCTGCAGTGCTTACTGGTTCCATGTATAATAGGACTTACTGCACTGAAATTTATATTAAAACATGAAAGTGTTTGTCACACAGTAAGAGCTGATTCCTTTTTATTGTTTAATTCAGAAAAGAAAGCAAGCAGTTGAAGCTGGCAAGAAGGATACAGAAGACGTACTGAAAGAAGGTCATTACCTTGTAGCTCAAGCCAAACGGCTTTTGGAGGAAATGTCTTCGGGATTAGATGTAAGTTTTGCTTAAAAAAAAGAATAATGATAAATGCAACTCAGCTGCATAATAGCAGTGCATAGTTATTATGTGTGTATAACATAAACAATTTAGGGGAGAATATCAGTTAGTTGATAAATGACTTGCAGTATGATAGAGGATAATTTTACCCATGACAATTATGACTCAAAATCCTGGATTGATATGTACCAGCTTGTCTGTATCATTCTTCATTCATGTCACATCATGGGTAACACTACGCAAAATATCTGCTTCAAGTTCCCTCTAATTTGCAATTCTAAACCATGAGCACAGTAACAGGAATAACTTAAAATAGGTATGAACTGGTTTATAAATCTTCAGTAGAATACAATGCCCCTTTGCTGAGATCTATTTTGTGGTAAATATGTGAAGGTATTTATATTTCCAAATGAAAACAATAAAGTATGGTCATACCATGTATGAAGTGATTTATATTCTGATCCAGAGATACAGAAAATTTACTTCGACTCTTCTGAAGCAGGTCTCAGAAAGCTGACAGTACAGACCTTATATATCGGTAAAATATGCGTAGGCCTCATTTTATACTTTCATGAGATGTGTGTGTCGGTGGCAAGGCTTGCAGTCAATGCCCATCTGTAATTGCCATTGAGAAGGTAGGGGTGATCTGCCTTCTTGAGAACTGAATGGTTTGCTGGGTCATTTCTGAAGGAAAATAAGAGCTAATCACATTGTTTTTGATCTGGAGGGTAGATTGGGTAAAAATGGTTGATTTCTTTCTCTAAAAGCCACTCATGAACTGGATAGAGTTTTATAACAATCTGACCATCGTACAGTCATCATTATTGATATTAATTTATTATTTCAGATTAATTTAATTAATTTTTAACTCATTTTGCTGAATGATTCTTCTTTCTCTGGAGTAACATAAGAGGCAATTTTCAGCCTGTGTTCACCGTCAGGGAGAACTGACCCCTGGAGAGATTGCATTCCATGATTTTCCCTGCCCCTTGTTAGTGACATACTGAGGTTTGCACCCACGAAGTGCAAGAACTTCACTTAAATGCAGTTTAATATACTTAACAGCTCCACTTCCACCATATTTCCCCCACGCTGCAGTTTCTAACCTTGCTAACATGTGGAGATCCCTCCCGCCTCACAGGAGCACAAAGATGAGTGTAGTCCCCAAGGGAAAGGGATATGCCATTGCCTCCTTGCACTGTCCACAGCACAGGTTGGCACTGCCAACCTAGCTGTGCCAGCCCATGCCAGGAGCAGTGCCAAGGCAGATCTTAGTGGGGGCTTCATGGTGGAGGGCATGTGTGTGCAGTGAGATAGCTGCCATGGTGACTCTTTGTGGGGGATTAAGGAGGAGAGTGAGAATGAAGCTGGTGTTGATCGTGGCAGGAATAGGAGATGCCAGATTTGATTGTTGATGGGGAAGGGGGCAGAGAGAGTTTCTGAGACTGCTATGGTAGCAGGTTGGGGGAGGTTATTTTAAAATGGCGTCCAATCTTAGCGCAGCCAGCATTACCAGAGTATTTAGACCCTGCCTCCCAAAATAAAATAATGACATGAACAACACTCCAGTTTTTTTTTTTTGACAACATGCCAGTAAGGTCTGGAGAGAAAATCTGTCTGTTTCTCTGCAGTAAAAACACCAGTTTTCAGTCAGATCCTGACGCTTGCCCATTTTTTGATATGATTCCCCATTATCGCTTTGCTAGCGGTCTGGTGTAGCCTGAAGTATTTTATTCATGTTGTCATTGTACATGCTCACTTAACTTTCATGGTGAAATGTATCTGAATGTTTCCTGTATGTGGAAGAACAATGAGTAAAAGTGACAATTCATCATCTATTGTTTAATTTAAACATATTTCTCTATTTGTTTACAGGAACCAGAAGAGCAAGAACATCTGGAACCATTAACAATGGAGCTAAAAGACAAAATTGATGTACTTGCAGCTGGCATTCACACTGAGAAGCTTCCAGACCTGGTCCTCCATGCAGAGTATCATGCTGCAGTACTGAACGATTCATCCGGAATCCTGGATGGGTAAGTTATCAAGGACATTTATCTGGCAATTTCAACATGGATAAACATGTCAAGGCATTTCAGAGAAATGGGGCTTGATTTTCAAAGTGGGGTTGGGAATCCAATATCCAAATGAATTCTGGGTCTCAACCACGTATCTCAAACTGTGCCACTGTTTTTAAAAGTAAATGTGCATAGTTGAACAAATGAGCTCAAATGTTCAATTATTGGCGCTGAATGCCTCCAGGAGGCAGAAGCTGCTTGCTTGGCACCAGTAGCAAGGGCAGATGGCAACTAATTTGTGGTTTGTTGCTACCTTGCTAATAGCTTATAAAAAGGTTAAGAGCTAGAGCATGAAGAAAGTGGCCATGCAAGCATTGAAAAGTTATGGCACTGGACGCAATGCTAACCGGCTCATCAAAATTCAGTTTTCTACAAAGTCAAGTGAACTTTTTGATTTCCCTACAATGCACCAGACAGATGTGAAATTCTGGAAGCATTGTGATCCTCGGGTGACCTCTGGGATTGCCACATTTAAACTGCATTTACACCAAGTTTGACTCTGTGAGCATTTGAATATTTGGCCTTTGTAATCAGACTAAATTGGATGCCAAGCCAAAGAAGGTAATATTGGAAGAGTTGATTGATAGCTTGGTCAATGAGGTAGCTTTGTAGGAAAGTATTAAAGGGAGAGAGTTCACAATGCAGCGACAGAGAGGTTTAGGAAGAGAAGTAGAATGATAGGTGAGAGAGAGAAGATGAACAAAAGGGAAGAATTAGAAGAGCAAAAGTCTTGGTACAAAATGAGTTTGAAAAGAATGCATCAGTTTGAAATTCCTAAGAAAAAATTTAGTTGAGTTTTTTAAAGAAATTTGTAAGCTAATTTAAGTTTGCAATCTTAAGAGTTGAAGGAAAAGAACACTATTAGTTAAAAGTTATTTACAAATAATAATGAAACATATTTTACTAGATACTAGAATGAAACAACAAGCGTCAGCGGAGATCAGCGCACGTGCAATAGCTTGCATTGCCGGCTTTCAGATTGCTGGCCTTCCCAATCGCTGCCCAGCCCTGCAGCTCCCTCATTGCTGCCCTTGTAAATCCCAGCCCCATCACTATCCTCCTAGGCCAGCCCTGATGTCCCCGCCCCCACCGAACGAGTCCTGATCTCCCTGACCAATCCCACCCCCCCACCCTGACCAGTTCTGATCTCCGGATTTATCTCTCCCTCTCCTCAAACTCAGTTGGCCAACCCCTTCCTCTCCCAGTGATCCCAAATGCAGAGTGGCAGCGGGGGTCTCCTCTATCCCTCATTGGTTGTTCGAGCAGCACAACGGTCTGGGAGAATCACCCCCTGGGTTCCTTATGGATGGGATAAAAGCAGGGGACTTATCTCTATAAGGGCAGCAATGAAAAAAAGGAGAAAATGCTACTTATCGTTTATTAGGGACCTTTCACCGGAACTGAAGTTCTAATCAAGTGTCTTTGCCCAAAATGTGGTCATTGATTTTCCTATTTTCATAAAGACCTTTAAGTATTTTCTGCAATTGACATTGAAGTATAATACCATAGAGCTACAGTGATATTTATTAGAACTCCCAGTGGCTGAATTCTTTATAAAAGCCAAACAGATTTGGTATCTTACCTTGGGATTGCCTCCACCAGAAAGGTGCTTATAGGCAATTGTCAAGAAGTGGCACAGGTAGTGGCTTCTGGGAGCACACCAGTTGCCTCATCATTTTCATTGTAGAACGATGTGGTCTTGCCTCACAGAGAAAAAGAAGCAAACCAAATTGGACACAATTTTTTCATTTCTTTCCTTTAAAAGAAAATTTTGAGTATTTTCTTAAGAAATGAACAAATATCAAAATGTTCAACATTACAATTGTTTTTTGTTACTGTTGTTTATCTTTTCCTACAAAACAGCATCCTTGCTGAAGCCAAGAATTTGTCCTTTAATGCAACTGCAGCCTTCAGAGCTTATACCAATATCAAAGATAAAATTGATGAAGCTGAGAAAGTTGCAAAAGCAGCCAAGGATATTGCCAATCAAGCTGTGAAACTGGTAAGGAGGAAGATATCTCATGGCTCTAGGAATGAATTCTGATTATTGCTGTATTGTATCAATGAATATGTGCTTTACAAACTTTACTTTCTTTTTTACTCAACTGATTCATGAAATTAATTCAATCGAAAGGAAATATATTAACCCAGCAGAAATGGATCTCCACATTCAACCATTGAGTCATGGTTCAATCATAGTATAGTTAATGCTGGAGAGGACTGAATGGCCTTCTCCTGCCCCTTTGTTAAACCATTGGAACAACAGGTAAGGCACAGCATACTTGAGGAAAACAGGGACTCTAATTTAGAATAGTGCAGGGACCAGGAGCAGCTGTTTACCGTCAAAGGAGTGAGAATAAACATATTCAACCAAAGGGAAAATGAATGGTGTGATAGCAATGCAGAAAAGTTCTTGGGAGAACATTCAAGAGGAAAGTGAGTGATGGCATCATACAGAATACAGGAGTCAATGTGGCTCAATGTCCTTGTGTGGGCTCTTTGGAAAAAGCATCCATTTCACTGCTTTTGTCTTCCAGAAATACAGCAGTGGGTAAAGCAATTGTAGCAACAAATCTGCAGTAACTGATATCGATAAATAATGTGTTAAAAGACCACACAATTTCATAGGAATGTACTTACACAACAGTTAGAAATACTACTGAGCTCATATTCATAAATGAAGTCAAGTACAAGATAGAAGAGCTTTTGTTTGATTGACAAATTGAGTGGTCTGAGGGTCTGAATTCTCATCTTATTGGACACTTATTGCTATCATCAGTTTGGATTTTGTATGATAGTAAGATAGTGATGAATGGTCACATGTTAATGGTAGAATGTATTGGACAATATTATTAGAGCCCACCATGATTTACAGTCAAATTTGTGAACTGAAGCTTCTGATCTTTGCAGGTGACACTAAAGTCGGTGGAGTGGTAGATAGTGAAGAGGGGTGTTATAGTTTGCAGAGGGACTTAGACAAGTTGCAGAGCTGGGCCAAGAGGTGGCAAATGGAGGTTAATGTGGAAAAGTGTGAGGTAATGCACTATGGCAGAAATAATAAATGCGTAGAGTATAGGGCTAATGGTAGGATTCTTAGTAGTCTTGATGAACAGAGGGATCTTGGTGTGTATGTGCATAGATCCCTGAAAGTAGGCAGTCAAGTCGATAAGGTTGTTAAGAAGGCATATGGAGTCTTAGATTTTATTGGTAGGGGGATTGAATTTCGGAGCCGCAACGTCATGTTGCAACTGTACAAAACTCTAGTGCGGCCGCACTTGGAGTATTGTGTGCAGTTATGGTCCCCACATTATAAGAAAGATGTGGAGGCATTGGAGAGGGTACAGAGGAGGTTTACCAGGATGTGCCTGGTATGGAGGGCAGGTCCTATGAAGAGAGGTTGAAGGATTTGAGGTTGTTTTCGTTAGAAAGGAGGCGGCTAAGAGGGGATCTTATTGAAGCATATAAGATGATTAGAGGTTAGATAGGGTGGACAGTGATAGCCTTTTTCCTAGGATGGAGAAAGCTAGCACGAGGGGACAGCTTTAAATTAAGGGGTGATAGTTATAGGACGGATATCAGAGGTAGGTTCTTTACCCAAAGGGTGGTTCGGGAGTGGAAGGCCCTGCCTGCAGCAGTTGTAGATGCGCCAAGTTTGGTGGCGTTTAAGAGGTTAGTTGATAAGTATATGGAAGAGAAGGGAATGGTTAGTTTGGAGGGGCATTGCTTTTTATATTGGTCGGCGCAACATCGAAGGCCGAAGGGCCTGTTCTGCGCTGTAATGTTCTATGTTCAATGTTCTATCTCCACGTCTGCTATCAACATTGCACGTTTGCTCCACAGTTCACCTGAATGCACCCATGAATGGAATTGTGCACAAAAGCAAAAGTGTTTTAGTGAGCAGGAAGAGAAGAGCACCCTGAACAAACAATGAAATAGAGTAGTCCAGAGAGAGAGGAAAACAGAAATTCATAGAGTTTAAACCAGGAGAGGGAAGGATGTAAACAAATTACTGTGGATACTGGAATCTGAAACAAAAACAGAAAATGCTGGAAAATTGGGAGTTCTGATGAATTGTCATCTAGACTCAAAACATTGGCTCTGTCCGCTTTCCATAGATATTGTCAAATTTGATGAGATTTTTCCACATTTTCTGCTTTTGTTTGAGAGAAAAAGATGTGTTTGGAGAGAAAAAAAGATAATCAGAAAAATTACCAGAAAGATAATCAGATGGACAGATCATTCACAAATCATCAGTGAAGAGTAAAATACACAGGGAAACTCAGAAGTTCAGACCCAGTGAGTGAAGAGTAGACACAGGACTGAGAAGCAAACAGAGATAGTCATAGAGAAAATAAAACACAAATAGTGATAGAGGAAAGAGAAGAAGAAATTTATTACAGAAAAAGAGCAAAAACAGAACCATAGATAATCAGGAAGAGAGATTGATTTGGTTTATGCATTGGCTATATTGCTGTTGCTTGTGTGATCCACACAAAAGAATTTTTCAGAATTGTGCTCTGACAAAACCATCCTGAGACATTGTTAAAAAGTATCTGAATCATAATTATGTAAATATTACACCGTGTAAGTAAAGATACTTTTCATGTTTTATGCCTCTTTAATCAGGCGTCTGGTCCAGATGGATCTTTGAAGGAAACTGCCAAGGGCTCACTACAAAGAAGCTTTAGACAGTTAAATGAGGCCAAACGATTGGGGGGAGATGTAAAAGGTAAGCTAAGGGATGGATCTGCACTCATAAAGTGCTTTACATAATAAAAACAATTAAATGTGCAGCTTAATAGTCCTAAAAGTTAAGTGCTCAGTTTTTAATCAAAACAACAAAACAAAAATGTTTAAAGCTCCAGTTATAAAAGGAATATTTAAGTTATTTTGGTATTTGTTTTTGCTGGGGTACCGCTGGGTTTAAAACCTGGTTTGCCCAAAGGCCTGGGAAGCACATTTGTTATGTAGTGTTTTCTTTCACACACAAGATGACGGGGTTAGAATTTTGTATGCCAAATTATAATTAACTGCCAAGCTGGGAGATAGCACTCATAGAAGAACTTCTTGATAATGTGCTCGATTCATTCTGTAAATGGATAAGATACATTTTTAGTTAGGTGAAAAATGGGTTTGTAGCTAACACCTAATAGACCAGCACTGCTACTACCCCAAGTAATCCCTGGAACTGCCTACATATTGTCTAAATTTCTGTTCAGAATTGGCTGTTGTTTAGGGCACAAAGCATTCTCAATTTCCAGTTAGAAAATTGGATGGAGATCTATAATGCAAGTTTTTGCCCTGACTGAACCTGTTGCAATTTCCCAAACATTTTATTACCTATGCAGATTGTATCCTGCAGTCTGTACATAGACTCATTCAAATTGATGTACAATGATGTGATAATGTCATATGTATAGTTTCCTATACTTTTCCAGCCATTTAATTATGTTCCCTTTAACCATCCAGGTAAACTGGATATTCATTGTTTAAAAAGTTTAATACCGAAGTTGTACTTGCTGTCTATTGCTAAAGCTTTTTTTGTTTTTTTCCTTCAGCCACTAATACATTTGATGAATCTTTATGGCTATTTTTTCTAGTTCTACAAGCTTTCTACACTACTCCTTATTTACCGAGCCAGTTCAATATCTAGTTTTGCTGCAGTAACAGATATTAAGTATATAAATATATGCTACACTTCAGAGGAAGTAGAGACTTACCCACAGGAGTTGGCCTTGGAGTTGAAACAAATATTTGAGTAAACATTACTGATTCAATGATGCCAATTTATTTCATCTACCTGCCTATAATGTAAAATTACATACACAGTTTAATATTAGCCTATGCTTTAAATCACATCCCATACGTAAGCTTAAATTTGCAGAATGTTTATAGCATCCTGGTAACATTTAATAGGTGATATGATAGGATGACCACCATTTCTGGTGCTGAACATTTCACTCCATCAACAACTTCCTGCATCAGTCATAGACAGAAGAATCAAATCAATTAATTAATGAAAAGCATTTGTACTTCGGTCCTTGTGGGCGGGATCTTACGATCTCATCGAAGACACCACCCCTTGGTGGCAAGTGAGTAAACCGCTATAGGCATCGGTGGAACCAGAAGGTCTCGCCTACAGCCATTGGCCAGCTGCTGGAAAATACACCACAAGGGACAGGAGGGGGATCCCACAAAACATATTTAGCCTGTAGTTTAAAAAAATTGTACACTTTTTTTTGTGTGTATATTTATCTTTGAACTAATGAATAAGTTGGCTTCTCTGTCAACATTGTTTCCTGGTGAGTTAGTGCCTATTTTCTTACATTCTCCAAAATGTACTGAGAAGATTTTCTCAGAAGATCTGCAGTAAGGGTGTCAGCAGTCACATGTAAGAAATGTCCTGTTCCAGTGACCACACTTAATTTGAGAATTTAGAGTCTACACATTGGGTGTTGGTAGGCCGACTATGGTGCGGTTCACTCAGCTCAATTCTACCCTATCCCAATTGCATCCTCAGTCAATGCCCAGAGATGAACAACTAGCAGCCTGAATTGGTGAATGGTGATTAGAAGTGGGAACATTTTGAGTTTTCAGTTTTTTAGCTGAATGCCATTGAAGCCAATAGGAGTACCTCCATTATCAATCGCAGGTGAGATCATTAAACTACATGTGGATTGCGTATGAAATTGTGACCGCTCTAATTCAGATGCCACATTGTACAATGCCCACTAAATCAAAGCTTGAACAATTCAAAAGTATCAAAGAAACGGGGTATTCAGATAAACAGAAATGAAAAAAAAATCTATGTCATTACATTGATCACATCTCCTGATTTCTTTGGTTGTTGCCTTTCAGAAAAAGGAGATAATTTGAATAGCTTACAAAATAGGCTACATGATGGTGCGACAAAAAACAAAAACTTGTTGAAAGCCTTAAATGATACTCTTGCAAAACTCCACGCCATCCCCAAAGGTAGGTCTTTCAGATATGTGGCTCTTTATGCTTCCACAGTCTTGTTATTTTAGGATAAAATTGGCTAGTTTCTATTATCGTTGTCTGTAAGTCTCATCTGCTACCAGAAATTATTCCAAGTAATTTTGCCCTTTAATTCTGTGCTACAACCTATTTAATGGACATAAAATCTGTGGGAAAAATACACAGAAAATTTGGCCTGTGTCTCCGATGGATTCCCATTGACAAAACAAACTCAAAAAATCAGCCCCATCACATCTCCTTTCTGTTCAATGTTAATTTTCCATTCAAAGTCAATACTTAGCTATTTTTGTACTCTTGTGTAATATGAAGAATTGCAACTAAATTATCTGCATGTTTATTCCATACAATAGATGCAAGCATAAAGATACAGGCAGCGAAGGATAAAGCTAAACAAGCAAATGACACAGCAAATGCAGTGCTGGCAGAGATAAAAGATTTAAATCAGAATCTACTAGGATTGCAGGACAACTGCAGCAAACTCAAAGATGATATTGCCAAAGCGAATGCTGCCATTAACACCCCAGCCAAAACAAGTAAGTTCCTGTTCTATTGTTGATGCATTTTGTGTGATAAAAGGTGTATGATTGTACAATTATCATAGTTTTTGTTTTTTTCACCCTCCACTTTATTGACGTCTTAAAGCAGTTTTCTTAAAATCAAAGTAATTTTCCCTTGTGTTATGCTTAATATGGTTGCTTTTTTAACATGGGCAATAATTTGAGATGAAATTTCTACTGAGAAGGTTCCAAAATGCGATTCTGTCCTTATTATCAGCATTAAGCTGACAGTCTCAATCAGAAAGATAATATGGATGATTTGTAGGAAAATTACCTATCCTGTAATAATGAAGTAATTATTCATTATTTGTAAATTCTCTACGAAGTATTGGGGCAGTCTATTGCAGCAATATAGCAAGAACTTTTTACCCAGCAGCTCATTTAAAGTACGAATGCTAGATGGCACCACTGGTGAGCAAAGCGGAAAATGTTCAGTTTCCCTCTATTGAAATGTTCCAACTTGATTACTTCATAACTTTGCCAGTGTGCTTCAGAAAGGAAAGGTAGTAAGTGGCCGTATAGAATGTGTAATCATTTTTATACAGAGGCCAGGAATTCTCTTGGTGATGAGACCACCCCATCGCTGAAACTATGTTCCTTGTGAAAGATGGTGTAACTCACTTCATAATTACCTGTGACCTTAACAGTGTAAAAATAAATAATAATGTAAATGGTGCATGCTTTGAGGAAGTTCAGGAATGAGCTAAATGTACTCTTATCATATTCATATTGATGCAGTGATTTACCTATTTTGTTTACATATTGGGTGAATTCTATGACTGTTCTTGCCAGCAGAATTCTCCCACCCTGCTGTAGTGAACAGAGATTTGGCTGTCCGTCCTGTCTGGCTCTAGTGCCATTGCGTGAACAGCTGGAGAATTCTGGCCTTAGTCTTCAAATGTATGTTAGTAGCAGTAATTTCCAGATTGAGGAAAGTATTGACTTGTTTTTAAAACAACTTTTAACATTTTGTGCCTCATGTACCTCACCAGCAGATGATCAGCCACAGTTTTACCATCGATACGACGTCTTTAAGTTTTAATTTTATCTATTAGTGTCACAGGTCGGCTTACATTAACACCTCAAATAAGTTGCTGTGAAAATGCCCCAGTCGCCACATTTCGGCATCTGTTTGGGTACAGTGAAGAAGAATTTAGCATAGTCAATGCATCCAACAGCATGTTTTTCTAATTGTGGGAGGAACTGGGGTACCCAGAGGAAACGCATGCAGACCCAGAGAGAATGTGCAGATTCCACACAGACAGTGACCCAAGCCAGGAATTGAACCTGGATCCCTAGTGCTGTGAGGCAGCAGTGCTAACCACTATGCCACCACAAGTTATGTAACATTTCAGTTGTGCTTTTGCACTTAATATTCGCAGATCACTTCAGTTTTCTCTTGCTGCCCAGTATCAATTTAGTGTGCATCTCGTTGGTGAAGATGCAGGCATCACAAGCATAATTTTGGAATTCATGCTGTCAACAGAGATTGTTGTCTGCTAGCTGATCATATTTAGAGTGTGATTTTTTTGTCCTGTAAAAATAATGGATAGCAAAATCTTGTAGCACCTGTACTCAAAATCCTAATCTGTCATTGAGAATCAGCGTATTCATAAAATAATAATCTAATACCAGAATGTCCCATTCCTCCAGACCTCCACTCTGCATAGAAATATTAGAGAGATTTATTCTTGATTTAATCAGTTACACCAAAGAGTATATAAATAAGGACAGAAAGAAAATAGAACATAAAGCAGAAAGGAACAAAAGTCACAAATATTTGGAATGTTTCCTATCATTAAATCTCAGTGATATTTTGAAATGACATAGACAACCTAAAATACTCGTGTTAAATATGGGAGTGAGTCATATCTTTTCATGTTGCTATATATTTCAAAAATCTTAATGTTTAGCAGTGTCGTCATTATGACACTGGAGAGAGAACATTTGAACTCGTGGCTAAAGGGATGGTGCAGGAGGGAAGGGTTCAGGTATTTGGATAATTGGGGCTCATTCTGGGGAAGGTGGGACCTCTACAAGAGGGATGGTCTGCACCTGAACCGGAGAGGTACCAATATCTTGGGGGTAAATTTACCAGTGCTATTCGGGGGGGTTTAAACTGATTCGGGGGGGGGATGGGAACCTGAATTGCTGTGCCAGTATACAGGAGGATGTGAATAGGGAGGTCACGGATAAGGTTTCTAGGTCGCAGCAGTATAGTGGCAAACGGGAGGGTGGTTTGAAGTGTGTATACTTTAATGCGAGGAGCATACGCAACAAGGTGGATGAACTTGCAGCCTGGATTGGTGCTTGGGACTTCAATGTTGTGGCCATTTCAGAGATGTGGATAGAGCAGGGGCAGGAATGGTTGTTACAGGTTCCAGGGTTCAGATGTTTCAGTCAGAGCAGAGGTGGTGGTAGAAGAGGGGGAGGAGTGGCATTGTTAGTTAAGGACAGCATTACGGTGGCAGAAAAGACGTTTGATGTGGACTTGTCTGCTGAGGTCGTGTGGGCTGAGATTAGAAACAAGAAAGGAGAGGTCACACTGTTGGAGTTTTTTATAGGCCTCCTAAAAGTTCCAGAGAAGTAGAGGAAGGGATTGCAAAGTTGATCCTGGATATGTGTGAAAGTAACAGGGTAGTTGTAATGGGGGACTTTAACTTTTCTAATATCGATTGGAAAAGCTATAGTTCAAGTACGTTAGAAGGGTCAGTTTTTGTTCAATGTGTGCAGGAGGGTTTCATGACTCAGTATGTAGATAAGCCAACAAGAGGTGAGGCTATATTGGATTTGGTACTGGGTAATGAACCAGACCAGGTGTTACACTTGGAGGTGGGTGAGCACTTTGGTGATAGTGACCACAATTCGGTTACGTTTACCTTAGTGATGGAAAGGGATGGGCACATACCGAATAACAGTAGTTATAGCTGGGGGAAAGATAATTATGAGGCTATTAGGAGAGATTTAGGATGCATAGGGTGGAGCAGGAAATTGCAGGGGCTGGGGACATCTGAAATGTGGAGCATATTTAAAGAACAGCTTCTGCATGTCCTTAATGAATACGTACCTGCCAGGCAGGGGGGAAGTGGTCGAGTGAGGGAACCATGGTGTACTAGGGAAGTTGAATCTCTGGTGAAGAGGAAGAAGGAGGCTTATATAATGATGAGATGTGAAGGCTCAGTTAGGGCACTGGAGAGCTATAAATTAGCTAGGAAGGAGCTAAAGAGGGAGTTGAGAAGAGCTAGAAGAGGACACGAGAAGATTTTGGTGGATAGGATTAAGGAGAAACGTGAAGCTTTTTACAGGTATATAAATAATAAAAGATTGGTTAGGGCAAGATTAGGGCCAGTCAGAGATGGCAGTGGGAAGTTGTGCGTGGAGCCTGAGGAGATAGGAGAGACACTGAATGAGTATTTTTCGTCAGCATTCACGCAGGAGAAAGACAATGTTGTCGGGGAGAATACTGCGATACCAGGTTGTAGACTGGGCAGGATTGAGGTTCATAAGGAGGAAGTGTTAGCGAATCTTGAGGGTCTGAAAATTGATAAGTCCCCTGGGCCAGATGGGATTTACCCTAGGATTCTCTGGGAGGCTAGAGAGGAGATTGCAGAGCCTTTGGCTTTGATCTTCACGTCGTCGTTGGCTACAGGTATAGTGCCGGAAGACTGGAGGATGGCAAATGTCCCTTTGTTCAAAAAGGGGAATAGGGACCATCCTGGAAATTATAGACCGGTGAGCCTGACTTCTGTTGTGGGCAAGGTCTTGGAAAGAATTACAAGGGATAGGATTTATAAGCACCTAGAGAGAAATAAATTGATTAGGGATAGTCAGCACGGTTTTGTGAAGGGTAGGTCGTGCCTCACAAACATTATTGAGTTTTTTGAGGAGGTGACCAAAGAGGTAGATAAGGGTAAGGCAGTTGATGTAGTGTATATGGATTTAGCAAAGCGTTTGATAAGGTTCCCCATGGTAGGCTACTGCAGAAAGTGCAGATGCATGGGATTGAAGGTGATTTAGCAGTTTGGATTAGGAATTGGCTAGCTGATAGAAGACAGAGGGTGGGGGTTGATGGGAAATATTCAACCTGGAGTGCAGTTACAAGTGGTGTACCTCAAGGATCTGTTTTAGGGCCACTGCTGTTTGTCATTTTTATAAATGACCTAGATGAGGGTGTAGAGGGTGGGATTAGTAAATTTGCTGACGATACCAAAGTGGGGGGAGTTGTAGACAGCGAGGATGGATGTTACAGTTTGCAGAGGGACATAGATAGGTTGCAGAGCTGGGCCGTGAGGTGGCAAATGGAATTCAATATGGATAAGTGTGAGGTGATTCACTTGGTAGGAATAACAGGCATATGAAATATAGGGCTAATGGAAGGACCCTTAATAGTGTTGTCGAGCAGAGGGATCTTGGGGTACACGTACATAGCTCTTTGAAAGTTGGCACCCAGGTTGATAAAGTTGTTAAGAAGGCGTACGGTGTGTTAGCTTTTATTGGTAGAGGGATTGAATTTAGGAGCCGTGAGGTTATGTTACAACTGTACAAAACTCTGGTGCGGCGCACTTGGAGTATTGCGTACAGTTCTGGTCGCCGCATGATAAAGATGTGGAAGCATTGGAAAGGGTGCAGAGGAGGTTTACCAGGATGTTGCCTGGTATGGTGGGAAGGCCTTATGAGGAAAGGCTGAGGGACCTGAGGTTATTTTCATTAGAGAGAAGGTTACGCTGTGACCTAATTGAGGCGTATAAGATGATCAAAGGATTGGATAGTGAGAGCCTTTTTCCTCGGATGGTGACGACCAACACGAGGGGACATAACTTTAAATTAAGAGGTGGTAGTTATAGGACGGATGTCAGAGGCAGGTTCTTTACACAGAGGGTGGTGAGGACGTGGAATGCCCTGCCTGCAGCAGTTGTGGACTCGCCTACTTTGGGAGCATTCAAATGGTCGGTGGATAGGCATATGGATGATATTGGTATGGTTAATGTTAGAGGGTCTGCTGGCCAGCGCAACATCGAGGGCCGAAGGGCCTGTACTGCGCTGTAATGTTCTATGTTCTATCATCATCGATGCAGTGCAGAAGAGGCCATTCGGCTTATCAA
Organism: Sphyrna mokarran; assembly: GCA_024679065.1. Lineage (NCBI taxonomy): Eukaryota > Metazoa > Chordata > Chondrichthyes > Carcharhiniformes > Carcharhinidae > Sphyrna > Sphyrna mokarran. The sequence goes on from JAGIQG010000005.1 coordinate 68,462,434, forward strand.
GTCTGCACTGATTCTCTGACAAAGTGGCCAGAACCCTACCACCTCAAAATTTGTGCAGGCGAGATCCTGACAACAAAAATCTCCATTGACCTCAGGCAGGAATTTCCGGTCTCACCCAAGCAAAACTATAAAATCCCATCCAGTATCTTACTCAGGCTCTCTTCCCTGCCCTGTCCCTGTAATCCCACACAATTGCCATGGCTAATCCCATTTAACCCACACTTCATGGGAAAAGAAAGGAGAATTTAGTATGGCCAATTCATTTAACCTGCATATCTTTGGACTGTGGGAGGAAACCAGGGCACTCGGAGAAAATCTACACAGGCATAGGAAGAATGCGTAAACTCTACATGCACACACAAGTCACCCAAGGCCAGAGTTGAACTGGATCCATGACACAATGCTAACCACTGTGCCACTGTGCCCTTACTGTAGCAACGATCAAACAGAATTGAAAAGAACTGATGAGTAAAAGATAGCTGGCATTAGAACACAGAACATTACAGCACAATATGGGCCCTTCAGCCCTGATGTTGCATCAAACCCATCTAAAGCCTATCTAACCTACACTATTCCAATATCATATAAATGTTTATCCAATTACCATTTAAATTCCCTTAATGTTGGTGAGTCCACTACTGTTGCAGGCAGGGCGTTCTACACCATTACTCCTCTTTGAGTAAAGAACCTATCTCTGACATCTGTCCTATATGTATCACCCCTCAATTTAAAGCTTTGTTCCCTCATGCTAGCCATCTCCATCCAAGGAAAAAGGCTCTCACTGTCCACCTACCTAATCCTCTGATCGTCTCATATGCCTCTATTAAGTCACGTCTTAGCCTTCTTGCTAACGAAAACAGCGTCAAGTCCCTTAGCCTTTCCTCATAAGACCTTCCCACCATACCAGGCAACATTCTGGTAAATTTCCTCTGCACCCTTTCCAATGTTTCCACATCCTTCCAATAATGCGGTGACCTGAACTATACGCAATACTCTAAATGTGGCTGCACCAGAGTTTTGTACAGCAACATGATCTCATGGCTCTGAAACTCAATCCCTCTACCAATAAAAGCTAATACACTGTACGCCTTATTAACAACCCTGTCAACTTGGGTGCCAACTTTCAGGGATCTATGCATATGGACACCGAGATCTCTCTGCTCACCCACACTACTAAATAACTTACCATTACCCCAGTACACTGCATTCCTGTTACTTCCAACGTGAATCACTTCACACTTTTCTGCATTAAACTCCATTTACCACCTCTCAGCCCAGCTCTGCAGCTTATCCGTATCCCCCTGTGACCTGCAACATCCTTCTGCATTGTCCACAACTCCAGCAACTTTAGTGTCATCTGCAAATTTACAACCCATCCTTCTACATCCTCATCCAGGTCATTTATAAAAATGACAAACAGCAGTGGCCCCAAAATAGATCCATGTGGTACACCACTAGCAACTGAATTTCAGGATGAACATTTCCCATCGAACATCACCCTCTGTTTTCTTACAGCTCGCCAATTTCTAATCGAAACTGCTAAATTACCCTCAGTCCCATGCCTCTGTATCTTCTACGATAGCTAACTGTATTATCAAACGCTTTACTGAAATCCATATACATCACATCAATTGCTTTACCCTCATCCAGCTCTTGGGTCACCTTCTCAAAGAAATATTTGTATTGGACTTGTATTTGTATCTGTATTGGACAGATTTTTCAGATTGTCATTGCTCAACAAATATTGCAGCTATCTTCGTATTCCTTCGGTGATGGCTAGTTTTGGGATGGGAACTTCTTGTTAATGTTAATATTAATAGATTTTAGACATTTTCTGTCTGTACTAGTATTCTTCAGCTGCAAATTGGAAGTTGGTGAGATGCATGGATAAGTTTGTGCCATAAGCTTCAGTTTGAAACAATATTTTGGTGTAATGCGGAGTAATCCCTTACAAAAGTGGCCTGATACATTCTAATTCTGAAAAAGATGGTAGGACAGATATATTTGTACATTTGTATTTCTTTCTTAAGTTGCTGATGCTGACATGAAAGTCAAGGAATTGGAAGACAAGACAGATAAGTTGCTGAATAAACTAAAACCTATCAAAAATCTTCAGGACACTTTGGGCAAAAATATCTCTCACATCAAAGAGCTTATAAATCAGGCTCGTAAACATGTCAACTCGGTGAGTAACCTGATCAATAAGATAAATATAAATTCAGTATTTTTGTTAATTTTTCCACTCTCCATTCAGTAGATGATTGTTGCTACTTACTTTAGATCAAAGTATCGGTCTCATCTGGTGGTGATTGTATCCGTACTTACCGTCCTGATATCAAAAAAGGCACCTACAATTCTATTGTTCTCAATGTGAAGACATCAGAGCTTGAGAACCTACTATTTTATCTCGGCAGTGCAAGATATGTGAGTATATTTCTTCAGAGTGAATTCCAGATTTTTTTAATGTTATTTTGCTTACTGCTTTGAAAGCAAATTTTAACATTAAACAAAATGTTACCCCTTCTAGTCAAGATCCTGTACAGTGTCTGCAGTACTTAGGTGCCACCTAAGAAGAGACCTGCACACCTATGAAGAATGACCTGATTTTGCTTGATAACTCACGCCAGCTCAATTGAATTGAATTGATAGGCTAGTGTTATTTTTACTCGACTATTATTCCAGAAGCTAATGTTCTGGGGACGGGACAAGTTGTACAGGATGTTAGTAAGGCCACACTTGGAATACTGTGTATAGTTCTAGTCACCCTATTATATAAAGGATATTATTAAATCGGAAAGAGTGTAGAAAAGATTTACAAGGATGCTATTAAGAGTTGATTGAGGAGAGGCTGGATAAACTGGACTTCTGAGATTTAGAGATGATCTTATAGATGTCTGTAAACTAATGAGGGACGTAGATAAGGTAGATAGTTAACATCTTTTCTCAAAGGTAAGGGAGTTTAAAATTAAAGAGCATAGCTTTAAGGTGAGAGGGGAGAGATGTAAAAGTGTCCAGAGGGGCAGTGTTTTCAAGCACAAGGTGGTGAATCTGAGACAAGCTGCAGTGGTAGTCATAGAGATGGGTACAATTTTGTCTATTAAAAAGCATTTAGTTACATGGGTAAGATTGGTATAGAGAGATATACCAAACACAGGCAATTGGGACTAGCCTAATGGTAAAACTGGGCAGCATGGACAAGGTGGGCCAAAGGACCTCTTTCCATGCTGTAAACCTCTGTGTCTCTATGATGATGATTCTGAGATTTAGCACTTCTTCCAAGTCAGAGCTGTACTTACCAGAGTGCTGGCCAGGTGTACCAGTCGCATTGTAGAGGTTTGTTTTTCCAGCATTCATAAGAACATAAGAAATAGGAGCAGAAGTAGGCCATCTAGCCCTTCGAGCCTGTTCCGCCTTCAACAAGATCATGGCTGATCTGAAGCGGATCATTTCAACTTTCCTGCTTTCTCCCCGTAACTCTTAATTTCCTTGTCTATCAGAAACCTATCTACCCGTGACTTAAATATATTCAGCGAGGTAGCCTCCACCACTTCAATGGGCAGAGGCTTCCAGAGACTCACCACCTTTGGGTGAAGAAGTTCCTCCTCAACTCCGTTCTATTATTTTGAGGCTGTGCCCTCTAGTTCCGCTAGCCTTTCTAAGCGGGAAGAATCTCATTCATGAGCATGTGCAGGTTGAAAAACCGCTGTGTAAGACTCCTCTCCGCACTCCAAAACCATGATCCCACGTCTCAGTGTTTGTCATTTCAATTCTTCACTCTGCCATCACACTGACATCTTTGCCCTTAGCCTGCTGTAGTGTTCCAGTGAAGCTCAACACAAGCTCAGGGAACTGCACCTTTTGATGAGAGACTTGGCAGCCTTCTGGACTCAACATTGAATTAAATCATTTCATGCCATAAACTCTGTCTCTTTTTGTTTCTTTTGCATATGCTAGTTTTAACCTTGTTTTTCATACCTTAATTTGCTATACTTTCAGACAGGGTTATTCATTATCCTGCCATTCACACCCACTTTGGATATGTCTTCTGTTTCTTTACTATAATTGTTACCACAGCCTGTGCCTTTTGTATCATGAATTTGTCAATTATTCTCTCATCCCCATAACTTATCATAGACCTTCCCTTTTGCTCTTTCTTGTCCCCTTGAAGCATATTACATTTCTCACTTCCTTCAATTCTGAAGAAACATTCTTGACGTGAAAGAAAGGCTCGGATTTACCAAGCAATCTGCTGTGTATTCCATGGCAGCGGGATGGCCATTGGCTGGTGGTAGGATCTTCTGTTCCTGCAATTAACAACAAGGTTTAGCATTGAACGCATCCCTTGCCGCAGTGTGAACAGCCATAAAATTCCAACCGATATCTCGGGGCTGCTTTTTATGTGCCCCTGCCTGGCATGTTTCCTGAAGAGAGCACATAAGATAGGATGATCGCCCATTATTCCACCTTCTCACACATCCCTCAGCTCACCCCATAATCTGTGGGGGTGGGCAGCCGCTGAAATTGTCAGTATACCTGTCATTTTTAATTTGTAAACAAGGGTCAATTATGTTAGTTGCCACTAGTTCCCAGTAATAAAATATTTGGCTTGAGCAATTGGGTGGAAGTGAGCAGTCCAATTTAAAAAAGATAATTTCTTCAAAGGGTGGGAAGGAAAGATGGATTTCTATGATTCAGGAGTGCCCTTTGTAGATCGGGGGCATCCCCACCAAAATGGAACCACTCCCTTTCTTCTCACCCAAGTGCAGACTTTTAATCCATCCCTTGTCACCCATGTCCAAGATCTCAATATACCTGATTCTGCAGATCATGTGCCTTCTTCCTTCCACTAACATGCTGTGGGCACTGCTGGAACTGAGCTGCTGACCCAGCTGGCAGCTCCGAAAAGCAGGACTTTCTCCCCAGAGAAGGGCGTAAATCCCACTTGGCTTTTGTTTAGCCTCTTACAGGATATTATAGCTGAAGGAGCTCATGCCGATTTTGCTTGTACCAGGTGGAGGAGAAATGCAATAATTTTCCCAGTGCTCATACATGGTGCAACCCCCTGGTTTTAATCAGATCCTTCCTTAGATGGTTGAGTTGCTCTTGGCTGATGCCTTTTTGCTTTTGAAACCTGTGAAGGTTTCTACTCAAGACTGCTTCACCCACACCCTGCAGGTGCCAACTGAGGGTTGGTGCAACAAGCAAGAAGTGGAAGCACTTGCAGCAAAGTACCACTTCTATGACCACTTTCACCATTATCCTGTCAATCTTTTTGCCACTGGGTCTCCAAGATTATAAAAATCCTACAGCACAAGTACTTTTATTGCGTAACAATTAGACAGTTAAACAGATATATTTATTATTTCCATTTTGTTTATCGAATGTGAAATTTGTTTCTGCTGCCTAATGTAGAGGTATCTCTAACATATACTGGCATATCAAGCTTAATATTCATTCTGGCTCAGATATGCTTAATTTAGTGGATTGATTATTAAACTGTCAAGTTGAGGTTAGTAGACTACCATTGTGCAGCTTGGAGGTTCTGTGTGCTTAGCAAACTGTTACTATGTGGTCAGTAAATTGTTACAAAGGTTGGTCGGTTGTCACTGTGAGGTCGGCGGGGTGTCACTGTGAGCTCGGCGGGGTGTCACTGTGAGGTTGGACGGGTGTCACTGTGAAATTAGTTAACTGCTATTGAATGATTGATGAGGTTGATAAGTGTTGCTGAGGTTGATAGAATAATGATGAGACTGATTGTATTGATAGACGTATTAGCTTTCACTTCCCCTCTTGTCCATTCCTAACAAGCAGTGCAGAATGTGTCTGCTGAGACCAAATGTCATCATTAGCACTGGATCAATGACCCTGGCAGGAAAGTGGAGCTAAGACTGAAGATGAACAACATCAGCAATGTTTCTATTGAATAGCAGAGGAGGGTCTAGGGACTGTGTGGTCTATTCATGTTTCTGTGTTTTATTTTCTTATGTAACCTGAATCTCTGAGGTTAAGATGTAGTTTCCGTTTCTTCGTGTCCTCTGCCTGACTGAGGTCAGGGACTGAAGTGATACTGTGCTAATGTTGATTAGTGACTTGAGGCTGAGAGTTAAACCTCTAGATCTGTAATATTCAAGATTGGCATTAAGTTTACTCCAACAAACAGACACACTGTACCAAGGGAGCTGCAGAACCGTAGTTTTAAACCCTCTTGGTTAGGCCATAGTTTTGTAGAATTTAAATACATTTTCAAGTGCCCCATTATACAAAAGAGATTAGGATCATTGGGAGTGCATCAAATAGATTCACCAAGGTGGTTCAAAGGTTGGAAACTATTATAATCTGAGACGTGATATTTTCACAGCAGAGAAACCTAAGAAATAATTTAATTTAAAATTATATGAAGTTATGGGAGGTTGAATAGGAAAGGATTATATCTGATCCTGAAGTCAGTTATGAGGGTTCCCATCTTTTTTTAAAATCCCATTTTTAGTGGAGAGGAGAGAAGTTCAGAGACAATTCAAGATGCAGAATGTTGTTGGAACATGGAATACTTTGGGATTAGAGAATAATTGTGGTAAAAATTATCTCTTTTAGTGGAAAGCAAGATGAATGTTGCAAGCAAAGAGAAAGAAATGGTGAGGGGGCAAGGAGTCAACTACACAAATCTGCACAGTTTTAAAATGGTTTAATATGCAACAAATGCATTTTTTTGAGAAGTTGAATTTAACATGCTAGTTCAAGAAATGATAAAAGCAAATTACTAAGGACGCAGAAATTCTTTAGCTTTAGAAATGAGTTTGTCTCCATCTATTGACTGAACAATCAAATTACAGGACTTTTATCAGTGCCCAGAATGAGCGTGCAATCCTTTCTTTGAAAGCTCGGTGCTGTTTTTAGTAATATTCATATCATTGGGTTTATACTGTATTTGTATCTGATGTTAAGTGGGTTGGCCATGCTCAATGCCCTTAGTGTCAGATGAATTAGCAGAGTAAATACGTGGGTTGCAGGGGTTAGGGCCTGGATGGGATTGAACATAGAACATAGAACACTACAGCACAAACAGGTCCTTCGGCCCACAAGTTGCACTGATTATATCCCTACCTATCAGGCCTATCTATAACCCTCAATCCCATTAAATCCCATGTACTTATCCAGGAGTCTCTTAAAAGACCCCAATGAGTTCACCTCCACCACCACCGACAGCAGCCGATTCCACTCACCCACCACCCTCTGAGTGATTGTTGTTGGTGCAGGCTCGATGGGCCGAATGGCCTCCTCCTGCACTGTAGGAATTCTGTGCATCAATCGAAGACTTGAGGCTGAAAGGTAAACCTTTGGATATTATAAATATCTCCATGTTCGGCATGAAATTTTCTTTAAATTTACTTCAACATGGAAACAAGGAGCCACTGTGCCAAGTGAGATTAGGATCACTGCTGCACAGAGCCCTCAGTTGAAAAAACCTGTGTTAGGCCATAGATTTGTACAGTTTAAACCTTTTTAGGTATCAGTTATTTAGGAGAAATAGGGTCATTGAGAATACATCACATAGATTAACCATTAGAGGCTCAGGTGCGTAAGAACATGTGAAAGAAAGGCGCATAAGCAGAGCAATATGATCTCTAAACCCTCCTGCACCATTGAATACTTTTCTGCCTTGGCCATTGTCCAGTGATATGTTGTCAAAGAGACATCACTCGGTCTCACATTCTGTTCAGCTTAAATGGACAAGAGAAGTGAAAGATAGTACATCTGTCAACACCATCAGTCCATCACCATGTTATCACCCACACAATGACACTCTTACAGCAACAACCTGCTAACCTCACTACCATCTACATGATAACAGTTTGCTGGTAACATAGCATCAACAATTATATTGGACCAATTACAATAAATACTGCGATTTCAAGAGCAGGACAGAGACTGGAAATCCTACAGCAAACAACTCCTCTCCTGATTCCTCTTAGCCTGGCTACCATCCACACAAGCCAAAAATGTGATGGAATGTTCTCCATTTGCCTCGATGAGTGAAGCTTATTATTATCAAGGATAAGCAACATGCTTGATTGATACATTAAACAGCTACTTCTTCCACCATAGGCAGTCTGTGACTGCAAATGTGTACCATCTACCAGATCACAGCACTTTCCAAACCTATGACCTCTAATACCTAGAAGAACATGGATAGCAGGAGCACAGGAAATTTCTGATTGATAAGGGAATTAAGAGTTATGGGGAGCAGGCAGGTAAATGGAACTGATCCACTTCAGATCAGCCATGATTTTATTGAATGGCGGAGCTGGCTCGAAGGGCTAGATGGCCTACTCCTGCTCCTATTTCTTATGTTATATTCTTAAAGTCACAACCTGCATTTTCCCTTCAGTTCGAGCACCATCTTGACTTGGAAGTGAAAAGTTGTTTCCGCACTGTCACTTTGTCAAAACCCTGGCATTACCTCCACACACATGGACTGTGATGGTTCAGGAAGTTGGTTCACCATCACATTCTCAAGGACAATTGGCAACAAATACAAACCAATAATGCCCATATTCTATGAGCAAACAAAAATGAAGAACTCCACATTTACAAATCATTACTAAATTAACAAACAGAAATTACAGACTGTTTACCCAATTTCTTACCTGTACTAAGTTGTAATCTAAATCCCCACAGTTTTGAAATGAATTTGTAGTCTTTTATGGAGAACTGTCAGGCAGCACAAGAAAAGCCAGGTAAAACATTTCATGATGGCTTGCTATAGTGCATCTGGGTTATCATCTGAACCAATATATTTATGCTTTCAGAGAATTTAACTGTTGGAAAATTTTTGTCTTTTACATTTTGTTAGAGAATATTACAAAAATAATAAGAGCTGTGAAATTTAAAAGGTTCTCCTAATTTTAATTTCAAGTATTTAAAGAAAATTTGTAGACTGTTAGTTGTATGGAATTTTGTACTGGGCTGTAGGCTAATTCAGCCATCATGCAGTACCACTGGAGTACGAGTTGGGATCAGAACCATAGCACGCACCACTAATTTGCAAAGCCAGTTGTTCTGATTGAGCACAGTTCATTGCTGAAAGAATGAAGAAAGCATCCATATATAATATCCAGTTGCTCAGGTTTTCCTTAAATGTTTCACAGTCACTGTGACAATATGTAAAAATGCAACAACCAATTGAAGCATAGCAAGGTCCCACAAATAGCAATGATTGTCAATTTGCATTTTGTGATTTTGCCTGAAGGACAAATGTTGGTCAGAATATCAGGAAAACCTCTGTAATCTTCAAATAAGGCCATTGAATCATTAATGTCCATGAGAGAGCACAGATTGTTCTCAGTTTTATACCTTGTGAAAGAGGGCACTTCTGACATTGCCACAATCCTTTGTCATGACACTAACGTGCCAGTATGGACTGTATGCTCATGTCTTCCAAGTGGAGCTTCACCCTGAAATCTTCTCACTCAGAATCAAGTATTGCCACTCAGTCAATCATGTGTGTGAATATACATACTTTAAAGCTTAGCCGATAAGTCAGTACCAAATGGGTTAAAAGAAATGTGGAATATTATTTGAATCAGTTATCTTTTATAAATGCTTAATGTTAGCATGTGTACTAAATGAGATTTCCAAAATGATTGTTATAGAGAATCTGAATGCTTTAACTGATTTGGCTTTCGGTTAGCAGCATTGTGGTACAGGCAGATTCAATTGTAGCTTTCAAAAGATTGGATAATTGGATAATTATCTGAAGAGTCAAAGTCTGCAAGGCTGTGTGGGGAAAGCAGGAAAGTGGAATTGGTTGTTGCAGAGGGCCAGCCTGGATACAATGGGCTGACTGGCTTCCTCTGTATTGTAACCATTTTATGATTATATTATAGTGGTTAATATGCATGTTTTAAGAAGCATTTTGCATTGCTATGTCTGAAGATTTTGCATTTAATTACACATATCTTCTTTGGAATACAACAAATGAAAGTTTTACTGTGGTTCCTAAACTAGCCTTCAACTTTGGTACTATTATTCAACAGACTGATTTCTTAGCAATTGAGATGCGAAAAGGCAAAGTTAACTTCCTCTGGGATGTAGGATCTGGTGTTGGACGTGTTGAATATCCAGACTTGGTTATTAATGACGAATACTGGTATAGAATTGAAGCCTCTAGGTAAGTTTCACACTTATGCATATATATCTGTTGACTAAATTTGATGCAGTAATCGTTAGAAATGTAACTGCGAATAGGTAGTCATTGTTCACACCTATCTATGGGTATTTCAAGGCAGATTTTTAGAAAGTTCTGCCCCTGATGGGCAATAACTCCCCCTCATCAAGAGTGTGCATTAATAATATTTTCCCTTCAATTTATTCATTACTGGTTTTCATTCATAGCCTTTTAAAGTAGTTAGTCAATGTAGCAAAGTAACTCTCTACTAGTGCATCAGGACTTGGTATTAGGGACAGTAAGGGGATTAATTTAGTCAGCATGAAGCTCTCTCTCACCAAAAGGCTATCTGTAAACAGAAAGGTGCTTTGAATTGTAGAGTATTTCCCAACCCTTCAAGTATTGGGGTGATCTAACTTTCTATTAACAAATTCCAGGTTAGATGAACTCAAAGTGTTAGTTTATTTGCACGCACTGAAAACATAAAAAGAAAGTTTGCAATGTTCCTCTCACACATAGAAAGGAAAGGGATAGAGAGAAGCAAGATTTAGAATACAGAGACCACAGAAAAAATACAAATGGTTTCAAATAAGTCTCAGAGTCTAGAATCAAAGTCCATTAAAGATTTTCATGCATCCCAGATCAATGAGCTGAAAATTTTGCGATGATGTTCACTTTACATGATGAGATAGACATGCAGAGATGAATCATTCTTGTCGGTGATGGCACAGAGTTTCCAGCAGAAGCAGAGTAGATGGGGCGAGGTATTTCACTTGGTCACAGTTCCTTGTTGGCGAGATTGCTAGTTAGATAGCAAACAGCAAGCTGAGTTCAGCAAAGCAATATTATTTGTTCCTAAAGCCAGAGGCCCATGTCACATGACTTCCACCTCTCCTTTAGGTCTTTGACAAAGGATGTGCATCCATCTAATAAACACTACAGTCGTTTGGAATTGAAAGGAAGGTTTTGGAGCATTTTTCTTAACAGTTGCTCCACCTCTTTCTGGCCATCTTGCATTATTAATTGCAAGATGGTATTTGTGTAGCTCTCTTTGAAATTGGGCTGGACAGTCTACAAGTGGTCATTAGTAACTCCTTAGAGAAAACAAAGCAACAGAATCATAGACTAATACAGCACGGAAACAGGCCCTACCGCCCAATGGGTCCATGCTGATCATGGTGCCCTCCCAGCTAGTCCCAATTACTCACATTTGGCCCATGTCCCTCTAATCTTTTCCCATCCATGGATTAATCCAAATGTTTTTTAAATCTTGCTTGTACCTGCCTCAACTACTTTCTCTGGTAGCTCATTCCATATACGCACCATCAGCTGCTTGAAGAAGTTGCTTCGCAGATCCCTTTTAAATCTTTCCCCTTTAACCTTAAAACTGTGCCTTCTAATTTTCAATTCCCTTTTCTGGAAAAAAAAGATTGCATGTTTATTCTTTTTGTATCCCTCATGTTTTTATACACCTAAATAAGCTCATCCCTCATTCTTCTACATTCCAAGGAATAAAGTACGAGTCTTGGCCAACCTTTCCCTATAATTCATGCCCACTAATTCTGCAACGTCTTTGTAAATTTCTTTGCACTCTTTCCTGTATATAACTCTCTTTTCTATAATAAAGTGACCACAACTGTATACAGTACTTAAAGTGCAGCCTCACCTAATGATTGAAACAACTATAACATAATGTCCCAATTCCTATTCTCAATACTCAGACTGATGAAGACCAGTGTGCTAAATGCCGCCTTCACCACGCTGTTTACGTATGATGCTGCTTTCTACTAGCTATGTTCTTATACTCCTAGGTCCCTTTGTTCCTCAAATCTCTCCAGGGCCCTACTATTCACTGTATAAGTCCTACCATGGTTTGACATTGCAAAATGCAACACCTCACACTTATTTATATTAAAATCCATTTGAAATCCTGGCCCACTTCCCTAACTGTTCAAGATCCACCTATAATTTTTGGTAACCTTCTTGGGCTGTGGATTTTTTGTTCGGGTGTCATAGACACACTTAGATTTACATACGTTAAAGGTCTTTGTTTAGTTTTAAATTTTTAAAAAGAGCAATGAGCATGTTTATATCTGTGTATTATATGTGAAAATTTAGTTCCTTGCATTAGGTACAAATCATCCACATTTACTTTGCATTGCAATTTTGATGAAAAATAAAACATTAAGCAGGTAGAACCCATAGATACATGTGAACCAATCAGTTAATAAAAAAAACAGGAAATTCACTCCCTTGTTTGGAAAACGATGGCTTCAATTTTCATGCCTATATTTGAGTGGAAATGCACTGGAAATCCTGAAGCAGAACTGATCGCACTGTTCTAGCTGTGTTTCCACCCACCATCATTTTAACTGCAACTTACAAATAGAAACACAAGATTGCTTTTGTTTTAAGTACTAGAGAGACTAAATGTAGAGTTGTCTAATTGGCAGTCCTCAGAGTTACTCCTGCAGACAGCACTAAAATGGAGTGTTTTTTTAAGCTGTATTTGTGAGAAACCTAAAGTGGATCCTTTATGTTTCTCTTAATGCTCCGCTTGACCCAACAAACATTGACCTGCAGTATACCAATATGTATCTCTCCCTTTTCAAATTTAATTTTAAATTTAAAGATTGTCTTTTCAAATCTACTGATTCCCTTTCCTGGGGGGAATTGTTTTCAGAAAGTGTCTGTTAATGAATTTGTTATTAAAAGAAAACATTCTGAATGATTTTACCCATTCATTGTATTTAACTGCCTTCAACTACTTAATCCATATAAAAACAAGCATTATATTTTGAGCCCCATTCCAAGCAGTTGGAGCTGTCACTCAAACTGTGAACTGACACCTCACTCTGATAATGATAGGTTATGAAATAGTTATACAGCACAAATCCTATAATGCTAGTCCTCAGGCTCTTACTAACCAAATGAGATAGCAAACATCAATTTATTTTTAAGTTGCAATATTTTCAAAAAAAAGAAGACATTTGAATGCCTTGACAGCTTATCATTTCTTTTGAAACTTGACAATTCCAATGAGCTTGATATTTCCCTTGGAAACTTGAAATTTCCAACAAGCATGGCAGATCCACTGAGTTTACTGACTTTTTATAAACATGCATGAACAGCCCGAAAAAGCATTTGGCCTCCCCCACAGAGCATCTGACCTCTCAAAAAGGGCAATGCACCTCTCAAAAAAATGGCATTGGACCAACCAAAAAAGGTACCCATTCCTCCAAAGGTCTCTAGCAGTTTTAGACCTCTTTCCTGTAAATTCTAAAACTCATAAGTTGTGTTTTGGACATCCCATTGAATGGGATGGACATCCCATTCAATTAGATCCAATGAAAATTAGATCTAATTGAAGGCAGCTTATCTGTAATCCACAGATGTGCAAACTACAACCTGACATGTTACCCAAGCACTCTACCCCAACCTACCAAAAGATGGTGTAGGTTCTGAAGCATGATTTCTGGATGCAGGTCTCTGGCAGCATTTTGTTTAAGCTATAAAACCTTCCAGTCTGTGCAAAAATTCAGGCCTCAGGATCTACTTGTAGTATACGCAGGCATTGAACTCGAGTCATTGTCCCCAATGTACTTAGAGAGGAGTAGGGGCGTGGAATGCCCTGCCTGCAACAGTAGTGGATATTAAGGGCATTTAAGTGGTCATTGGATAAACATATGGATGATATTGGAATAGTATAGGTTAGATAGACTTTAGATTGGTTTTAGATCGGTGCAACATTGAGGGGCAAAGGGCCTGTACTGTGCTATAATGTTCTATGTTCTGAGCTTAAATATCTTGCACTTTTCTCACAATAAAACAATCTGGGTGGGATTTTCCAGCTGTGCTCACCCCAACACCCCAAAATTGCAAAACCCCATTCTCGATCTGCAGATCTTTGCATGGTCTACCTCTTCACCTGGTATGATTTCCATGGTGGGTGAGATGGGAAAATTTCCCCTCACTGTGTCACTCTTTGATCTCAAACAATCAAAACACTCAGGCTCACTATCAGACAATCCACTGCACAGGATGTTTATCTGCTGTTTAAGTGTACAGTCCCAAAATAATATAATCGTCTAAACCTCGTAATGTAGATAAACTTTGTATTCTCGTATATCTAAGCAAAGTAGTTAAAAGAAACCTAATGAAGCAAGGATGCATTGTACCCAGTTTGCATGTGGGAGGAATTAAGAATTGCTTCAGAGAGAATTCAGAGGAGATTTATAAGGATGCCACCAGGAATGGTGAACATTAGCTCTCAGAAAAATTGAATAGGCTGGAGCTGTTATCCTTTATAACTGAGGAAGCTGAGGTGATGTTTCATTAGGATGTATAGTATTATATGGAGCTGAGATGGGAAGAGATTACTTCCATTAACAAAGAGGTCAGTAACTATGGAACAATGGTGTAAAGTAAGGAGAAATTCTTTTTACCCAGAGGACAGTCAGGAACTGAAAGATGGTAGAAATGGAAATCTTCATCTCTAGGACCTAGCTTTAAAGTGCCGTAACACTTAGAATCATGGATGAAGAACTGCAAGGTGCGATTCAGCTGGACATCTCATTTTTGACCAGTGCAGACATGAATGGCCAAAATGATATCCTCCTATGCCACAGACACTCTGGCCAGGATTTTACAAACTCACTTGGGTGAGGTTTGTAATATCCCACCCGAGGCCAATAGAGAATTCTGTTCTGTGAGCCTCGCCTGCCCGATTCTGGGATGGGAGAGTGGTAAAATTCTAGCCTCTCTGTTTCTATGTAAAAGCACGAGAAAATAAGTTAATGGGATAGAATGATTAAAAATAATCCTTACGTTGTTCACCATTTCATTTTTTCATAGCCTACTCTTCATTTTCATTATGACAGTAATTATTTTCTTATCTCTTCATCTTCTTATATTGGAAAGATCATTGTACATTGACTATTGAAGCTTGACCCCAAAGAAATAAATTTCACTTGAATTAAATTTGATTTTATTCTGCAAAACCTAGTCTTTAATTATCTCTTTAATTTGTAAACTGCAACAGTAATTGATCATCTCTTTTACAATAAAAAGGTTTAGAAGAAATGGTACAATTTCTGTGCGTGCACTAGATGGTCCGAGGGCAAGCATCGTGCCAGCCACCTATAGCGCAGTATCACCTGAAGGCTACACAATTCTTGATGTGGATGAAAATGCTTACCTGTTTGTTGGTGGTCTAACAGGAGAAGTGAAGGTATGGTATGACATTTATTCAAATAAATTGTTGTTTGATCTATCATATTAATAATACAGCAGAAATTTCATCAGGTATCAATTTACATAAATAATCAGTTTCATATGTATTGGCATATTTGTTTCAAAATCTATTTTTTCATAATTAGATCATTTAATGAGCAAAAAGGAAAGGGGAAGAAATTGCATTGATCAGGCACTTTTCACAACATTAATAATATAGGAGCAAGGGAACTAAACCATACAGAGCATCATCTTCTTTACTGGGTTACTGGCCTGGACAGGATGCTCTTCAGAGATTCGATGGATGGAATGGCCTCCTTTTGCATTGTATAGATTCTAAGAACTGAGAAGAACATTGCCAAAACCAGCAGTTTTATAATGACTACATAATCCATTGTAGCAATATCATTCAAGGAATAAATGTTAGTCAGGGTAGTGTGGAAAACTCACCTGCTCTTCCTCAAAATCCAACTATGTGATAATTTACAACCAGCTGAGGATACAGAAAAGACCTTGGTTCAACACTTGAAGGTAGCAGCTCCAATAATGTAGCACTCCCTCAGTCCTACATTGGAGTGTTGTTGAATACAAAAACCTTCTGACCCAGAAGCAGAAGTACTAAACATTGAGTCATAATTGACACTATTCTACTTCAGGTCTTTAAGAATTAATACTCTTGAATGTTATTGACCGTTCACTTGTGTTGCTTCATGGAGCACTGCTGCTTGCATTTGTGAACATTTGTGGTATGATGCTGATTGGAAGTCAAGCACTTCTCCATTGGAAAGGGAAAATAGAGGAAAGGCATTGGAAGAATCCAAACTAAAGTCACCTCTGGATCACTGTTATGTTACCGCATAGCCAACTTTGCAAAGGAGCGTTGATGGATGTGTGGCTGCAGGTCTACCACCAATCAATCTGATGCATGGCACAGGAGACAAGGGAAGATCAGAAAAATAATTGAAAATGAAGGGAAGTCTTTCATGCAATTCAGACTATTTTCCACCACTTGTGTTTGTGTTCACAAATGGAAGCAATTTCCATCAATAGACACATTATCAGAGAAAGCATACAATGCTCACTAAATTCTCCCAGGTCCTTCATAGAAAAATTGTGAAAAATAACTTTGCTGGAACAATGTATGTGGTATAAAACTACCTTTTCAAAAGTGTTTATTTTAGTTTTTTTTTGTCTTCTTGCTTCTGTCTAATATGTCAGCAGAATATTTACTATCAGTTAGAACTGATACAAGTCTGCATGAAACTAACATACATTTTTCAGGAAGTGTTGTTTGCAGAGTTGAGATGCAGATCAAGCATGATCTAATTAAATGACAGAAGAGTCCTGAGGAGTTGAATGGCTAATTCCTTTTCTGCTGTAAACCCATAAGTGAAAAGAAAACACTGAAATGTTATGTAAAAATATGCTATATAATAATTAATAATAGGCTCTTGGAACACTTAAATATAATACAAGATAAGTAGATATTAGTAGCAAATATATTGAGTACAGTCTGTCTTGAAAGGAATGGCTGACTCTTATTTTGTCTGATCTTTTAAGACTTGGGAAAGATCATTATCAGCAGCCATTTGAGGATTAGCAGAAATGACACTTAATACCATAGTCACTTCTCTGCACTTTGTGTAGTAGTTTTTTTGAATGACCCACTCCACTGCATCTCAAACAGGTCCTCCCTTCTCTAGCTGATGTAGGCCAGCAGCATTTTGACCAATTCTTCTGAAAGTGTCAAGGAAATCGGGCCTACAGATGAACTTTCATGTAATTTTTCTAATTAGTCATTCTACTTACCACAAAAGTAAAATTGTTGGTAATGATACCTGATACTTGAAGGTTCAAGTATTAAATCTGGAGGATTGTGTTGTTTCACATATCTCAATGCCAAGCTTCTGTTTGGAGACAGTTTTACTGATCAGGCATGTCTTTCTTTCTTGAGTTGATTTGACATCTATTTGCTTTAGCATCATATAGAAAAATAATAACTTAAGCATAGGTTGGACGTGTCTTATATATTGTTCTATTTCTACTTACTCTCTGCATGTAACTGGAATCGGAGCTTACAGGCTGGCAAAACACAAGTGATATAATCGATTGCATCAGTACAGTAATTGCATGATTTATTTTCTAATCCTTTCAGAAATCAGATGTGGTCAAGACAACCACTTTCTCTGGCTGCATGGGAGAAACTTCCTTAGATCGCAAGCCTATTGGATTGTGGAATTATAGAGACAGACAGGGAGAATGCAAAGGCTGTGTTGTGAGGTATGTATTCCTACCTTTCATAGGTAAAATTTCTGGGCCCAAGTATCACTGCAATCTATTCCATTTAGAATTGGGATAAAGAATTCTGTGATGTTGTGTTCCTGATTAGTTTCCCCAACTAGAAGACAATGGCATAATGGTAATATTGCTGCATTCCACCAGGGCAGTTGGGAATTTAAATACAATTAGTAAATCTGCAATAAAAGATTTATCTCATGAAATCTTGGTAATCACAAACGTATTGGATTGTAATTGAGAACCCAACCAGTATACTGATGTATCTATTTTCTATGTAACTCCACAGCAATGGAGTTTGCTCTTAACTGCTTCTGAAATGACCTAACAAACCATTCAGTTCAAGGGCAATAAGGATTTGGGCATTAAATGCACGCCTTATCTGAATGAGATTATGAAATGCAGGGACCTCTGGGTGCTGCTTATTTGATGGAGTGCAGAGAATGTGGAGCTGAGAATTTAGTGAATGAAGGAATTCAGTGAAGAGGGAAACTGTAAATTAATAAAGAAAAATAAATTTAATGAATAAAATTCTTTATGTTTCCCTCTCTTTAAAGCCCACAACCCACTGACACTGAAGGCACTGTACAGTTTGATGGTGAAGGCTATGCAGCTGTGGGTCGACCAACTCGCTGGAATCCAAATGTGTCAGCGATTGTATTCAAATTCAGGACTTTTACATCAGATGCGCTGCTTATGTACCTTGCCACAAAGGATCTGGTAAATGCAGTGTCAATACATTGAAAGCAAACTATTTTTTCAGTCTCATGCCTGAGCAGAAATCTGATTGATTAATTTTTTGCCTATTTTTAAATGTTGCTAAATTTTAACAGAGAGATTTCATGAGCGTTGAACTGGCTGATGGACGAATAAAGGTTAGGTATGACCTTGGCTCAGGTGCAGTTAATGTCACCAGTAGAGAACGTCACAATGACGGGAAATGGAAATCTTTCACATTGTCAAGAATTCTGAAACAAGGTGTGCTTTTTACAGTAATATTTTAGCTTCACAAAAGTTCTGATTGAATTTGATGATTAATCAAATACTTTCTATATTGGCAGCAAACATTTCCATACGTGATATAATAAACAATAAAGAAGAAAGCCTGGTAGTAATTTCCCCAGGAACAAACTTTGGTCTTAATCTGAAAGCAGACGAGAAGATATATTTTGGTGGCTTGCCTATATTACAAAATTTAAGGTACATCTTTCTGTAGTAATACATTTTTGATGACAAGTGGTACTTAGTCTTGTTTTCTGAAATAGAAAAAAATTGTGTTTTTTTTTAATTTGTGACAAGTATATACATATCCAATATATATATATATATAAAAAGATTAGGTCATTCAGCCCTTGAGCCAGCTCTACCATTCAATATAATCATAGCTGATCCTCCGTCTCAAAGCCATATTCCTATCCCTATCTACCATGATATATTTAGATTCTAGAAGATTATCTATTTCCTTTTAAAATTTATTCAGTGATTTAATATTTACAGCCTTCATGGTAGAGAATTCCATTGGTTTACCACTCTCTATTAAGAAGTTTCTTCTCATCTCAGTCTTAAATGACTTACTCAGTATCCTGAGACTGTCACCCCTTGTTCTAGACCCACCATGATATAGAGATGCTGGCGTTGGACTGGGGTAAACACAGTAAGAAGTCTGACAACACCAGGTTTAAATCCAACCAATTTATTTGATAGTAAACTCACAAGCTTTCGACCCTATGGCCTTCGTGAGGTGAATGAGGTTAGAGTC
The DNA here is from genome assembly GCA_024679065.1 of Sphyrna mokarran. Lineage (NCBI taxonomy): Eukaryota > Metazoa > Chordata > Chondrichthyes > Carcharhiniformes > Carcharhinidae > Sphyrna > Sphyrna mokarran. Next base: position 68,481,885 of record JAGIQG010000005.1, read on the forward strand.
CAGAACACCTCATTCACCTGACGAAGACCATAGGGTCAAAGGCTTGTGAGTTTACTATCAAATAAATCAGTTGGATTTAAACCTGGTGTTGTCAGACTTCTTACTAGACCCACTAGCCAGAGGAAATAGTATCCCTGCATCCAGTCTGTCCAACCCTGTCAGAGCTTTGTACATTTCAATCAGATCAACTCCCATTCTTCTAAACTCCTGTGAGTACAGGCCAAGTCAACTCAATATCTCTTCATCTGATGATCCTGCCATCCCAGGAATTAGGTCTGGTGAATCTTTGCTGAACTCCCTCTGTGGTAAGTATATCGTTCCTGAGGTAAGGAGACCAAAAGTACACATAGTACACCAAGTGTGGTCTCATGCACGGCCTTGTACAGCCACAGTAAGATATCCGACCTCCTGTACTTGGGTCTTCATGCAATGAAAGCCAACATATCATTTGCCTTATTAACTGTTGCTGTATCCGCATGCTTGCTTTCAGTGATAGGTTTACTTGCACACCCGGATCCTCATGTATGTCAGCATTTTTCTACTATCACATCTAAATAATTCTCTGTCATTCTGTTCTTCCTAATGAAGTACTGCATCCACCATGTATTTGTCCACTCACTTAACTTGTCTAAATCACCTTGAAGCCTCTTAATATCCTCTTCATCATTCCTGTCAGTTGACCAACTCTCATCTAGTATATCATAGAACATAGAACACTACAGCACAAACAGGCCCTGCGGCCCACAAGTTGCGCCGATCATATCCATACCAACCATTCCTGTCTATAACTCTCAATCCCATTAAATCCCATGTACTCATGCAGAAGTCTCTTAAAAGACTCCAGCGAGTTCGCCTCTACCACAACCAACTGCAGCTGATTCCACTCACTCACCACCGTGTAAGTGAAAATCTTATCCGTGACGTCTCCTCTATTATCCCCAATCCCTGTGCGCTTTAATTTTGCACACTGACCTCTTATGTGGAACTTATATCAAACGATTTCAGAAAATCCAAATACATCATATCCACTGGTTCTCCCTTATTTATTCTGCTAGTTACATCCGCAAAAAGTTCCAGTAAGTTTGTCAAACCTGATTTCTCTTTGATAATTACGCATTGACTGTCTAATCATGTTGATATTTTCTAAGTGTCTTTATCCCAATAGAATATAACAGTTTCCCAAGCGCTGATGTTAGGCTAACCATTCTGAAATTCCCTGTTTTCTCCTTTGTCCCCTTTTTAAATAGTAGGATTACGTTTGCCATCCTCCAATCTGCCAGGATTGTTCCAGAATCTTCAGAATTTTGGAAGAAGAGAGCCAACAGATGAAGTATTTCCATTGTCATCTTCTTTAGTACCCTGGGATGTAGATTATCAGGCAGCCCTTGGGTTTTATCAGCTTTCATTCCATCGATTTCTCTGGCTTTTTTTTTAGTAATACTAATTTCCTTCCATTGCTCCTTCTCACTAGACCCTCTGTTCCCTAACATTTGTGGGAATTTATTTGTGTCTGTCTCCATGAAGGTAGGACTAAGTAATTGCTTAATTGCTCTGCCATTTCCTTGTTCTCTGAGGATGCACAGGGGTACAGTGTGTAACACTGCTGTCAAGGATCTAGGTTCGAATCCTGGCTTGGGCCACTGTCTGTGCAAAGTCTGCATATTGTCCTTGTGTCTGCATAGATTTCTCCCAGGTACACTGGTTTCCTCCCACAGTCTGAAAGACGTGCTCGTTAAATGCATTGGCCGTGCTACATTCTCCCTCAGTGTACCTGAATAAGCACCAGAATGTGGCGCCAAACAGACTTTCATGGTAACTTCATTGCAGTATTAATCCAAGCCTATCTGTGACACTGATAAGTAACTTAAACTTAAGTTACAAATTCTCCAGTTTTGGACTGTAAGGGACCTAAGAATCTAATTCTTTTTACATGCTTGTAGAAACTTTTACAGTCCACTTATGTTCCTTGCAACTTTACTCCCGTACTCCATTTTCCCCTTTTAATCAATTTCTTGGTCCTCTTTTGCTGTATTCTAAGCTTCTCCCAAATCTCAGGTTTGTTATTTTTTCTAGTTTGGATCTAATACTATTCTTAATTTATATTTAAATAATGGATGGATTTCTTTTCTTGTTGCGCTTCTATGCCAGAAAGGAATGTTTAAATAATATATACACTTAATATTATGGCAATCTAATAGTTACAGTACTGAGTTAGTAACCCAGGGATCATGATTTTAATTGCCACCTGGCTAAATTTGCTCATTTATGGCCTGACATCATGGGCGGAATTTTACGAGAAAATTTTTAATTCTCCAGCTACTGGGAAAATGGGAAAGTTTCATACCCATGTTTTGGGTAAGTTTTTATGCCCAATCTTGTACACATAAGGCATAAAAAATATGGGCTAATCTGTTTCTAACATCTCCTGGCAGTGAGTGGGGCTTAATTCAGCAACCGGCAGCAAAGGGAGCTATTGCAGATGTAGACTTCTGTGTTTGCACATGCGTAATTCTAGCAGCAGAGGGAACTTTGCACATTTGTAGACCTCTGTGGCTGCACATGTACAATTCCAACAGCAGAGTCCTGACAGAGAGAGAGAGAGAACTGTCAAGCCTGTGCTTTGCAGCCAGCCTTAACACAGCAGCCCCCACGCACAATCATGGGGAACCATGGCCAATCACTAGCCTCTAGCACCCAGACTGATTGTGCCCTACCTTCATCCACCCCATCGATCACCTACAGATCACCATTTCTCCTCCAGATCAATCACAACTGTGTAAGTGCACAGCAGCAACTCACCCCCCTCCTCCCCACAGATAGGATTCAGAGTGAACAGCAGCCCCCCTCCATCCACAATTAGGCTACCCTGGCCTGGCTCCACCTTCTTCAAGCCTGGTTCCCTCCATAGGCAGTGCCTGATGGGCTGTGCCAAGGTGCCCAGTGGACATTGTCAGGCTGAAGATGTCAATGTGTTAGGTTGGCACTGCCTGGTTGGCACTGTCCATAGTACACCCCTTACCTACGATCTCCCTGGAGTCTTAATGACCTCTGCTTCTCCAAGTGAGGCCAACAGGACTATTCTCCATTCCTGAGGAACAGGTGTTTTCCACATCGGAAAGAAACTCTGGTGATGAAGCCATGAAGACAAATCAGCCCAGAAGATGCAGTTTGCACATTCTCCCCAGGTCTGCATGGATTTCCTCCAGGCTCTCTGGTTTCCTCCCACAGTCCAAAGATGTGCAGGTTAGGTGCATTGGCCATGCTAAATTGCCTCTTAGTGTCCCAGGGATGTGTAGGTTAGAAGGATTAGCAGGGTAAGTATGTGAGGTTACAGGGATAGGACCTAGGTGGGATTAATGTTGATGCAGACTCGATAGACTAAATGGCCTCCTTCTGTACTGTAAGGACTTTGTAATTGAGTGCCAGGCTCGCTTATGCCGTATAAAACAACTTATATAATATTGAAATAATTTATTGTGCCTTTCGCTGGAAATGGATGAGAAGCTGAACTTGCTGGAAATCTGATTCTGATAAGATCAGGAGAGTCAAAAAATCGGGCACGATTCTGATTTTTCAGCTCTCGACAATTTTATTGGCTCATTCCACCCATTGATGGACAAAACAAACTAGTATAATTTGTTAGAGAGGACCAGATAGGCGCTCTCCTTCCATTCCATTAAGGACAACTGTCAAACATCTCAGAAATTAGAATCAATGATACTTTGAAAAACTATATTGGGGAAGAGAGGACAAATTCAATCTTTGTACTTTTAAGAACACTTATTTCAGAGATACACATTACAAATATGCATCTCCTAACCCAACCACTGCAGCACAAATGAATCCGTAGTTGATGCATATCACCTGCAAGCAATCTAATATAATTAATACAGGAACAGATTTCTTCCTGTCTTTAAATAAAAGCTAGTTTATATGTACAATCAAAATTTCAAAACAAATTTAATGAAAGACCTCAATATTCTGTTCAAAGCATTACATTGTGAGATATCCGCTGCTGACTTGTAAAATTACCTCAGTTAGTTTAATTCCAAAATCTAGTGACGAGAGCATAAAATGTTGCTCAGCTTCTTTCAGGAAAGAAAAACACAGAGTAGCATTTCAGAATGACAACCTTTTGTCAGAATCCTTTCTATCAGTTCTGATGAAAGTTCCTCACATCTGAATTGTTGACCTGATATTTCCCTTTTCATGGATGCTACCTCCACTGCTGAATGTTCCCAGAACTTTCTATTTCAGACTTCCAGCTCCACAGGGTTTTGCTTTATCCAGCAACCAAGTGACATTAGTGCTGCTTACATTTCCTCCAAGTTAAATTCTAGCAGTTGAGATGGTTGGAAAAATAATCTTTCACAGAATTTAAATATGCAACTTTCAAAATTTACCAAGAAATTATGTTAGCAGAATGCATGGAATTGTACGTTATCAGATGGTCATTTCTCCTATCACAGTGGTGTATGATATGGTGTTAAAGAGGAAGGAAAATAATCCAAATTATAAAGATACTTGTTTGGATCATATTCTAATGAAAAAACTTATTCTCTGAGACACCTGTAATGAATATTTGAAACAATGGTAAATTTATCTTGTTTATGGGGGTATGTTAGTGGAGAAATTTTGCATTGACCGTCTTGTGAAAATCTCTCACTTCATGCAAAGCAAAAAGTAGGCTGATTCCAAACAATCTTTTAACTGCTTGACTATTAAAAAAGATGAACGAAAAAAATCATTGATTAATCTCGTAGAATAACAAAAATTATGAAAAAGCTTTGTTTCCAAAAGAATATAGAATAAACTCATCATATTTTAGGATACAAAAGCAAAATAGCGCAGATGCTGGAAATATGAAATAGTGAAAAGAAATAAGAACTCAAGAAAAACCTAGCAACACCTATGGAGAAAGGTCTGATAAAAGATTACAGATCTGAAAAGTTAACTCTCTTTCACTCTCTACAAATATTGCTGAGTATTTCCAACATCTTCAGTTTATATTTCAGGAAATTTTGATTTTCTAATGACTATTTAGAAATCATATTAACATAATCATTTTGTTTTCCTTTTGCACTTTTTTGAATCCAGTATGAAGGCCAGGTAAGGAGTGTTTCAGTGCATGTCTTTTTCAGTGCATCATGTTGACATTTGCAATTGAGGCGCTTGATTTTGTTGCAATTGCTGTTCTTCACTTTTTGTGAAGCTCATGTTTCACATCCTTTATGCCATAGGTTGCAAGCTTTATGCCTGCTAGCCAGTCAAACTGCTTATTGCTGTTGCACTCTGGCAAACAATGCAACTCAAATGTTATAATATGCAGTATGCTTGTGCAAAACACATTGATGCTATTTTTAAATGACTCATATTTGTGATCTGATCATTGAGTATTGGTAAAATCTGCCCACCCATTCTAATAAGGTGGTATGTACATAATGCACTGACGATGTTTACAGAATACGCAGGTATAAGTTTCAATTTTAGTTTGTAACCTGTAAACCAGAAATTGAGAAAATATTAGCTACAGTTGAATGTGGGGCATATTGCAACTTATGATTCTGAATTTGGTGTCATGAAGGACAGCACATCATTGACTTCTTATAGATTGCTTCAGAACTTCAAATGAATTGTTTATTGATCCACTCAAAGATGAGAGTTTGATCTGAGGAGTGATTTCTGATTGAGATGATATAGGGCCCAGTAATACATTAATTATTTGTGATATCTCGAAGACAATGCATTACACATTGGAATTTTCCCATTTCACCTATCATGGGAATCATAGTGGATGGGACACAGATCATGCGAAGGTCCATTGACCTTGGGTGGAATTTTCCAACCTTGGGGTGAGCATGGCTAGAAAATCCTGCTCATTGTGTGTCTTCATATCACTTTGGTGCTTTTGTCATTCACCTTAAATCTGTATTCTAAGCCTTCTGCCAGTGGGAACTACTTTTCATGTCTACTCTGTCCCGACTCCTCATGATTTTAAACACTTCTATCATTATCTTCTCTTAAGATTCAGCAGAAATTCAATGATTCTAAGGGAATAGCCCTCATTTCTTCATTCTGCGTAATTGAAATCCATATTTCTGGTTTGTACTCTAAAACTTTTACATCCTCAAAAAAGTGTTATCCCCAGAATAGGGGACAGTCCTCCAATTGAGGTCAAACCAATGTTTTATGAACACTATAACTTCCTTGCTTTTGTACTCTAAGCCTCTATGAACTCTCGTTAACCACTATCTCAACTTATCCTGGCATTTTCAATTGTTTGTGCACGTATGCCCCAGACTCCTCTGCACCAATACCACTTCCTCTATTTTATGTTGTGTCCCCTCATTCTTCCCACCAAAATGTTGCACTTTATACAGGGAAGATAACCATAAGCTTAGTCAAAGAAGTGGGTTTTAAGAAGGACAGGGAGGCAGAGAAGTTCAGGAGGTTTTTTGAGAGCTTCAAGCAAAGTAGCTGAAGGCACAAGCATAAGTACCTTCTGCTCCTTCTGGCCCATAAGGAAACCCAATAATATATCTTTACACTTGCCTTGTTGGACCTCTTGTGACAAACACTCTGGTTTTGCCAGGAGGGAAGCCGTCACTGCTGTCCCATACAATGTTTTAACTAAAATTACAGATTGGGTCGTAATGACTTCATCAGACACCGTCTTTTTTTTTTGAGATGACCCATATACTTTCTTATAGGTGTCCCTTTCGCCTGCTCAAAAGAATAGGTTAAGATCAAGACATGGCAGAATGGTATTAGAATTAGAGAGGTTAATTGGCTTAACCCAATGGTAACTGATATCTCATTGGTTTCTATTTGTAAGTAAAGTGGTGACTGTGGTGCTGCGAGACATTATATAGTCTTCTGCAGCAGAACATAGACTCCGAAGGAGCAATTCTTGAAGTGATTCTATCAAGGTGTCAGCTACTTCGAATTTTTCTGCCTCTCAGCTCTTCCAAACAACAGATCAGTCAGCTGAATCACGCAGATAACAGATGTATTGTTTTCCTGGACCAGTGATTTAATTAACTTCTTATGAAAACCGGCCAACAAAGAAAGCAGATCTGTACCTTTACCATCTGCCTTCCACCATCACAGCTCTCCCAACAGAAAACAGATTATCAATGGCACACATAGACCTTTCACTCACTACGGAACAGAAAAGTGTTCCAATTACTTAATATACTGCTGTGACCTTAGATACAAAATCACACAAGTTAATGTCCACCACCTTGGTTGTTGTCAGGATTCTTTTTTGCAGCAGAAATGCAAGGAGTCATCATTATTCAAAGGACAGGAAGAACAGATTTTATTCTTTTGTGGGATTTGAGCATCACTGGCAAGGCAAGCATTTGTTGCCCAATAAATTGCCCTTCAGAAGATGATGGTGAGCTGCCACCATGAACAGCTGGAGTCCACCTGGTGTAGGGTCACCTACATTACTGTTGTGAAGGGAGTTCCAGGATTTTGGCGCAGTGACAATGAAGGAATATTAATATAATTCCAAGTCAGGATGATGGAATAGCTGTTTAGATATCAAGACTGAGTTTATGATCTCTTTGAAACATTCTTGCAGAAGACAAAATAAGGATATAGTAATGTACGTGCAACTACTCAGGTTGTGGTTGAACCAACTATCATGATGTTAAAGTAAACTTTCTGATGTTTTGGCTAATCAAGAGACTGTTTATAGCAGAGCCTGTCTAAGGTATCTAAAATTATTGTAAACTGCTGTGCCTTATGCCACTTCTTCTCATGAAGGGATTTTTCTATAGAGCAGGTTGAAGAAGAGAGCTAGCTTCAACTAAGATAACAATTAACAGGAACAAGAAGCGATGGCCCCAGAAGGAAATTACACAAAATGTACAGTGCAGAACAAGCCATTCAGCCCTATTAGTCCATTTATGCCGATGATCCACAGGACCTCACCCTTCCAACCCCTTTCTATTCAACCCTATCAGCAAAGCCTTCTATTCATTTTTCCTTCATGCATTTATAGACTTAAATAAGTTTACACTATTTGCTTTAACTGCTCTTTATGGGATTAAGTTCCACATTTTCACCCACCTTTGGATAAAGGAGTTTCTCCTGAACTTCCTATTGGATTTATTAGTAACCAAGAGATTTAAATCTGCATTTAATGGAAACGTGCATATATCAGCCATGGCACAATGATCACCTGCATGCGTGCCCAATATCTTATTAAAACACAGAATTCCTGCAAAACATTCAAACTTACATCAAGATTACGAATAACTATTCAGTTATCCATAAGAACTGTAATCGCTCCATCCTAAAGGAATCTCACAACATATTAGTACAGCTGTTCCATCATATTTCATTTATCACAACAATGAAGCTTCTATTTATAACCAAGCGCTTCTTCTAAATGTTTCCGTAGTAGGTTTAAGAAGTAAGGAGAAATATTTTTGTCAGTATAATGTTGAATTAATATCTCTTATCACCAATGTTTTTATTTTATTTCTTGAACATTATTTCAGTAAGGTGTCTACAATTTTAGAAAAAGCATTGACAAACTTAAACTAATTTTTTTTATATATGTTACAGGCCTGAAGTCAATTTAAAGAAATATAGTGGCTGTCTCAGAGATATAGAAATTTCACAGTCGCCATATAATTTGTTGAGTGGTGCAGATTATCTGGGATTAACAAAAGGCTGCATGTTGGAGGTTTGATACCTAAAACTTTATGATATTGTACATTTTATAGCAACTTGCTTTGTTTTTAAAACATTGGATTTTGACACATACATACTCATGTTTTTGAGGTTGTCTCAGTGTTTTGCATGATGTTCACTACTGTGCTCTTTTTGACAGAATGTCTACACTGTTAGCTTCCATAAACCTGGATTTGTTGAGCTTCAGCCACACTCACTGAACATTGGTACAGAAATATCTTTTTCCTTCAGTACAAAAAATGAGACTGGAATGATACTTTATGGAAGTGGAAAAGCTTCAGCTCAAGTCAGGAGAAAACGCCGCCAAACTGGACAGGTATTGCTGACTACAAATTATTTTGTTGTATTGCTTGCTTCTACAAGTTTTGGGTAGTTATTTTATGCTCTTCAGCATTTAATATTTACGTATTGAAGCAGTGTAAATAATAGATATACAAAATACTAAGTATGTTAAGTATTTGTTATGTTATTCTGTTAAGTATACAGAATTTTAAAACATTCACGTCTTCTGTTTGGTATCTGTCATTTATTATTTTCAAAGACATCTAACTTCCAGCCGTATCCCTATAACGAAGAAAGCCAACAAATAATTTACTGTAGGAAAATTATATTTTGTATCATGTTTATTTTAAAATGCTCTTTGTTATAAGCAATGGGTTACTGCCAATAATGTCAATGTGATCTGCACTGTAAGTTTGTGCTTGAACTTTGTGATTTATACAAACAGGTATATTATGCAGTTTTCCTAAACAGAGGACGTTTGGAAGTACATATTGCTACTGGCATGCGCGAACATCGGCGTGTCACAATTAAACCAGAATCTGGAGTGTTCAATGATGGAAAGGAACACAGTGTTAGACTGCAAAGATCTAAAGGGTATAATGGTTTCTAAATGATTTACCCATGCCTCAGACTCAATTTTCACATTTTATTGTGCATACTGATATCTTCACTGTTAACAAAAGTTTGTAAATTCACCCAGTGAGCCTGCCATTGAAATTTAGCAGGCTAGTCAAATAATGTGCTTTGTATAAATACTATTAAATTTGGATAAAATGAGAGGACAGTGCTTGGATCTTGCTCTCTCCCCTCTTGCAGTTTGCAGTGTGAATGTTGAACAGAAACTCCATTTGATTTAAACTCTCTGATGCTAATCCTTATTTCTCTGATGTTGGAGATTCTGAGGTCACTAACCACCTGAAAAATATGCACCATAGCTGCCCCAACTGACAACTATGTGCCTTACTGCTGTCCCAGTTCACTAGTGTACCTGCAATGCTGTCCAACTGACTGCTAAGTATCCCCAATTAAGTCCCAACTGCTTGCAATGTGCCATAATGTCATCCTGGCAGTTTACTATTTTTTTGTAATGCTGTCCCAAGTGATTATCATGTACCCCCATGCTCTCCTGCCTGATTATTATTTATCCGTCCTTTATTTCATTGCAGCAACTAAAACTGAACTTAACAGCTATCTGGGAAGAACACAGTTAACACATTTATCAACCTGAGGAAATCTTCCTCGTTTGTATTAATTTAACATAATCCCTTATGTATAATTTTTGTTGGAATATACACTTCAGCATGTATTTTAATTATTTCTATAGTCTTGTATTTAGAAGTCTTAAATATGCCGATAACATGAGATTCTTTCTGTTGTCAGGTTGCTCATTGTGCAAGTGAATGAAGAAAGAGCTCAGAGACAACGGCTACCCAGTGATCTTCCTCTCAACATTAAAAGATTGTTTGTAGGAGGTGTTCCTGTTTCATTCCAAGTCAGTCAGTTAAGAAGTATCACGCATTTTGAAGGATGTATATGGAACTTAGTGATTAATTCAGTGTAAGTGAGACTCCAAAAAAAAAAATTTGGAGGAAGGGAAAAATTAACAGGGTTATTTCTAAATCAGCCACTCCAAGTCAGTGCGCTTTATAAAACAACGTAGGTGAACATAAAACAAAGTTAAGAATTCAGGGCAGCCATCCATATATTTTCATTCATTAAAAGTGGAGAGGAAGTCACAGGCAATGGGCTTATGATTTCCTAGCATGTGATATTTTAAACTGCTCAACTGATAAATTACCTTTATAACAAAATCCTGAAATTAATTGAATGGAGCACATTTCTCTATGGAGATTGACTTAGCAATTCCTGTACCCATTAATGTAATGTATTAATTCTCTTTGTAAAATGTTTGCTTTCATGTTAAATTATTTTATCCATTGAGTATACTTTCACCAATATAGTCTCGGATGTAGTTTGCTTTCACCGCACACATCATGCTGAATTATGTGCTAATGTTACAATGTCAACAGTAGGATTACCAGAGCAATTTTGCAGAAGAATGTCAATTTTAAAACACTTGGACTGAATTTTCATTGTTTTTTTTTGTACACCTGCCATAACTCTGGCAGAAGAACTGCAGAAATTCCACAAAAGGTGGAGACATTGATTGCTGTGTTTCGTAATTTCCACAGCCAATCCACAGTCATAGACAATGAATGAAAAAACTCTTAAAGAACTTTATTCTTTTTAATTCTGCTCAAGCTGCCACCCCTATTGTCTCCTGTTCTTTAGAGTCAATGGGTGGATTTTCCAGCCCTTTCCACCAGTGATCTAGCCAAGCCACACAAAATGCTGTAGACATCAGCAGGACTGGAAGATCCTGCTGGGTGCCAATGAATCTGTCACTGAAAAATATGCCACAGTGGGGAATCCCACTCTTATATCTATTTTTTATCTATATCTAATCTGTCATCATTTATTATTTACTTTTTCCTGGGAAAAAAATTTAAAAACCTTTGTTTATTTTGTCTTTCCTCCCTTACCCTTCAAAGTTGTAATAAGTTTGTGTTGGTTGAAAACTGTACAGTTAATAATGCAGGGAGAGGTTAAGATATTGAATGAAATCTGCAGGAGGAGGTTCACAGCCATTGGGACCGGACAATCCCAACAGCTTGAATAGCACAAAATTTTCCCCCTGATGTCTTGTTATCTGGCTCTCCAGAGAGATGCTGCCAGACCCGCAGAGTATTTTGAGCTTTTTCTGATTTCATTTCACTTTCCTTTGTAAATAGTTGTTCGTTTCTTACAGTGCTGCATATAGTATGATTTACATCAGTCATGCAATTATTCTTCCATAAATTTGTTACCTCCTTTTTTAGACCACTGGATTTTGCCCAACCAGTATCCTTTGAACATGCAGACATTGGAAGGTGCCCAACCCTAAAACATTCAAAACTACCTCCTGATGAGGAGACTGAGACAGCTGAAATCACAGTCAAACCTATCGCTGAACTGAAAATAATTCCTACTCCTGCTCCTGTAAGTTTCTTCTTTTTCCAAATTAGCATAAATTGTATGAAGCATTAATGAAAATTCCACCCACTTCTAAATCAAAGAGAATTGATTGATCGTATTTGAACTTAATAGGTAATCTCATGAATTTATGCTTTCTTGATAGCAGCATTAAGTGCAAATAGAGATGAACTCAGCCTATTAAAAGATCTGAAAATCATGCTGCCTGCATACAAATTTCAGGAATTGTATCGACGAAATCAAGGTTCCTGACTGGCATCAGGAACCCTAAAGTTCTTCTGTAATGATGCCTTTCTGGGAGATCAAATTCGATAAATGCTGCTTTAACTCTGGAAGTCAATAATATAAATCACACAGTGCTTGATATAATGGAGCCTCAAGTCTCAATTATAATAGCAAATATTTTCTAACTTAGTCATTGGCACCAACAAAAAATTCTCACAGGTCAAAAGACAAAATACTGTTTTTAAAACAGGTTATAAAAATTGCTTACACTATTGTGAATTGCCTCTTTATACTGCTATTGTGTATCAATTCCATCTAAAGTATTTATGTCGGTAAAATACCACATTTATTTTCTCTGCAGCATGAGTGGCCAATGAAACATTTATTTAACTATTATTAGTTAAATGACTTCATAGAAACAAAAGTATGATGTGGGACACTTATGACAATAACATTGGTGGAAATGTGTTTGGGTTCCTAATATTTTATTTTTTACGGACAAATTGGCAACTACTTTCTCTGTTATCACCATCTACCATCAGGATTTGTTGGATTATAAACATTTTGAGGAGATTGGAAAAATAGGAAGCACACACTGGACATATTAACATTCCTTTCTTACTGGTTTAAGTTGCCTATTTTTGTAAAATGTAGGTAATTACAATTGCCTAAATTGGTTTGGTTGTGCTCTCCTGCTCTCGCCCTCAGGATCCTCCTGAATAGCTCAGTTGCCAGTGAAAGTGCAACATTTGGAGTTAGGAATGGTTGCAGCATATTTAAGAGGAAGTTGAATGAACATATGAGAAAGAAACAAATTGTAGATTATGCTGTTAGGGTTAGATGAGGGATAGGAGGAAGCTTGTGTGAGCACAAAGATAAAGTCACTATTATAGTCCCAAATGGTAGGCTGGGAGAGGAAGGGCTGACTGGTGATGACTTTAATCTGAGGGTCACCTCACCTCAGGAGAGGGGCAAGATTAAGAAGGCAGGGCCTTTATGAATAACCTCAGCCGGTAAGGGAATTGAACCCATGCTATTGCTGTTACTCTGCATCAGCTGTCCAGCCAACTGAACTAAACTCACCCACAATGGGAGACAACATCACAGAGCTTGTCCAGGATTTGTACCTGGGACCTCTTTCAAACTGTAGATGGCATCATCCAAAGCAAAAGTTATATCCTTAACCCAGCGAGCCACTACTAAGCATACAGCAGCATGGTCTGGTTGGGCTGAATCATTTTTTTTCTGTGGGCTTTTATATGTAGTTCAGCATTTTTGATTGATAATGATAATATGGATTATCAAATTTAAAATATATTGAGCTTATTGAGACCATTAAAATTCATCTTTTCAATATTTTCAGTTATACATTAGTTACTAATGCAAGAGTCCAGCATCAGAGTGTTATTCTAATGGAGCTCAATTTAATTCATTATTATCAATAAGGCTTCTGATATGTGCAATATTAACAGCATTTTAAAATCCTTTACTGGAATTGGCTGACATATGATCTTATTCTTTGCTTCGATTGCTAACATTTTTTACTTGCATTTGCTGCTTCTTAGGATGTGCATCTCTCTGAACTGCGGAACAGCAAGCTTGCTACTGACCATGGCCCCATTCTGGTATCTTTTGTCATCCAGTAGTTATGTTTAAATAGATTTCATAATCTTTAGGAAATGTTCATGTGATCTTCCATCCCCCATTCCTTGAAAATCGTTGTTCTCAAACAAGTTCCCTTTAATCATTTTACAAAATGTCCAAACATTGAAGTCTTCATTTAAAAAGAAAGATCAATTTGGACTTTTACTGGTTCATTACAGAAAAATCTAAAATCACTTTAAACAGATAGGAAAGCATTCAGAATGAAAGCTTTTCATTTCTTGCACTATGTCAAATAGATCGGAGTAAAATAGAATTTTTATACGTTTTTAAATAATGATTGGCTGTGGAACGATACAGTATATAGGTAGCTTTGAAAGGGTTATCCAGTTCATCCCTCTCCTTGCTCTTAGCTGTGCAAGATTTTCCTCTTAGCTGTGCAAGATTTTCCTCTTACTTTTTGCAAGTTATTATTGAAGTTGCTTCCATCATTCTTTCAGATAATGCATTCCAAATCAAAACAACTCACTGTGTATAAAAAGCTCTTCATCTTTTCTTTGATTCTTTTGCCAATTATCTTGTATCTTTGGTTACCTACATTTCTGCCAGTGGATAGAATCTTCCCAGACTCAGAGATACATTTATAGGCAAGACCAATTTGTAGATTAGGGTGTATTTCCTCCTCCAGCAAATCATGCATAGACAATGGATGTGACCAGCTGCAGTACCCAATATTTAGCAATTAAGAGAACAATGGGGAATGAGGAGGACTCTGTCAGGATCTTTCCAGCTTCATAGCAGCCTCCCTCTGAATGTTGAACCCTGTAGCTCTGTAGAGGTGAACGCCTGGCTACAGGCCAGGTGGACATGGAAGGGTGGACATCATACCCTAATAAGAATATTTTCAAAAATTGGTAAAGTTCCACCCAGCATTTTTTCTATTGAAACGCTTCATGATTTTCAATTATATTATATCTTCCCTTAACCTTTGCTGCTCTAAGGAGATAAATTTCATCTTTTCTACTTGTTTCACATAATTGAATTCCCACATCCCTGCTGCCATTGTAGTAATTTCCATCTGCACCATCTCTGAGGCCTTAAAATCATGCAAGAAGTGTGATGCCTTGTACCCTAACTAGGGTCGAACTAGTGATTTCTGAAGTTTAGCCATAAGTCAATGTATGTTGTTGTCATGTCAATGTAAGTCAATTGTTCCTGTGGAGCAGCACGGAGAGGCAGCAATTTGGGCGAGTGTTAAGTAATTTTTAACATTTTCTTTTCAGTTAAAGTAGCGAGCGGTGGTAGTTTTTTGCCGTTTTTTTAAACTAACTGGAAACCGGAAGTCGTCATTAGGAGGCTTGCCGGTAGTTGTAGTTTTTCTCTCTGACCCTATAAATTGGTGTAAAGATGCCGGCGTTGGACTGGGGTAGTAAGAACTCAGTAAGAATTTAGCAACACCAATTTTAAATCCAACCGATTTATTTGATAGTAAAATTGCGAGCTTTTGACACTGTGTCTTCGTCAAGCAAATGCAGTGTTCTGGTCTGCAATAGCACACATCAGCACAGACAGTTACAGATTGCTGATTAGAATGCGAATCCTTACATCTAACCTGCTATTCAAGTGTTAAAGTGGCTAACAATGTGTGTGAAGGGAATCCTGAGCATGGTTAGAGAATTGTGTATTTTCTCCAGACAGCACAGTAAGTGAGGTTTTTTGCTAACCCAGGCAAGTTACGGGGGTTACAGATAGTGTGTCATGAAGCCAAGATCCCTATTAAGACCGTCCTCATGTGTGCGGAACTTGGCTATCAGTCTCTGCTCAGCGACTCTGCGCTGTCATGTGTCACGAAGGCCCCCTTGAAGAACATTTACCCGCAGGTCGGAGGCGAATGCCCATGACTGCTGAAGTGTTCGCCCACAGGAAGGGAACTGTTTTGCCTGGTGATTGTTGAGCGATGCTCATTCATCCGCTGTCGTAGTGTCTGCATGGTCTCCCCAATGTACCATGCTTTGGGACATTCTTTCTTGTAATGTATTAGGTAGACAACGTTGGCCGAGTTGCAAGAGTATGTACCGTGTATCTGGTGAACGGTATCCTCACGTTTGATGATGTCGTCCATGTCTATGGTCTGGCATGTCTTGCAGAGGTTGCTGTGGCAGGGTTGTGTGGTATTGTGGTCACTGTTCTCCTGAAGGTTGGGTAGTTTGCTGCGAACAATGATCTGTTTGAGGTTGTGCGGTTGTCTGAAAGCAAGAAGTGGGGGGATGGGGATGGCCCTAGTGAGATGTTCATCATCATCAATGACATGTTGAAGACTCCGGAGAAGATGTCGTAGCTTCTCCGCTCCGGGGAAGTACTGGACAACAAAGGGTACTCTGTCCACTGTGTCCTGTGTTCGTCTTCTGAGGAGGTCAGTGCGGTTTATCGCTGTGGCACGTCGACGATAAACCGCACTGACCTCCTCAGAAGACGAACACAGGACACAGTGGACAGAGTACCCTTTGTTGTCCAGTACTTCCCCGGAGCGGAGAAGCTACGACATCTTCTCCGGAGTCTTCAACATATCATTGATGACGATGAACATCTCACTAGGGCCATCCCCACCCCCCCACTTCTTGCTTTCAGACAACCGCACAACCTCAAACAGATCATTGTTCGCAGCAAACTACCCAACCTTCAGGAGAACAGTGACCACAATACCACACAACCCTGCCACAGCAACCTCTGCAAGACATGCCAGATCATAGACATGGACGACATCATCAAACGTGAGGATACCGTTCACCAGGTACACGGTACATACTCTTGCAACTCGGCCAACGTTGTCTACCTAATACGTTGCAAGAAAGGATGTCCCGAAGCATGGTACATTGGGGAGACCATGCAGACACTACGACAGCGGATGAATGAGCATCGCTCAACAATCACCAGGCAAAACAGTTCCCTTCCTGTGGGCGAACACTTCAGCAGTCATGGGCATTCGGCCTCCGACCTGCGGGTAAATGTTCTTCAAGGGGGCCTTCGTGACACACGACAGCGCAGAGTCGCTGAGCAGAGACTGATAGCCAAGTTCCGCACACATGAGGACGGTCTTAATAGGGATCTTGGCTTCATGACACACTATCTGTAACCCCCGTAACTTGCCTGGGTTAGCAAAAAACCTCACTTACTGTGCTGTCTGGAGAAAATACACAATTCTCTAACCAATGCTCAGGATTCCCTTCACACACATTGTTAGCCACTTTAACACTTGAATAGCAGGTTAGATGTAAGGATTCGCATTCTAATCAGCAATCTGTGACTGTCTGTGCTGATGTGTGCTATTGCAGACCAGAACACTGCATTTGCCTGACGAAGACACAGTGTCAAAAGCTCGCAATTTTACTATCAAATAAATCGGTTGGATTTAAAATTGGTGTTGCTAAATTCTTACTGAGTTCCTATAAATTGGTACAGAGAGGAAACCCGATACTCTACACAGGTAGAGTATCCCACCCTCCCCCCTCCTCTAACCTAATAATAAAAGTGTGTGGGAAGTTTTTTTTTCTCTCTCCTAGAAATTAAAGTATCAGGGATGGCAGTGCAGGCAGTACGTTGCACCTCCTGCAGTATGTACGAGGTGAGGGACACCAGTAGTGTTCCTGCTGATTATACCTGCAGGAAGTGTGCCCATTTGCAGTTCCTTGAGGATCATGTTAAGGAGCTGGAGCTGGAATTAGAGGAACTCAGGATAATTTGGGAGGTTGAGGCGGATATTGACAGGAGTTACAAAGAGATAGTCACTCTTAAAAGTGATTCTTGGGTAACTATTAGGAAGAGGGGTAAGAAGCAATCGGGGAGACAATACCCCAGGGCTGTTCCCCTCCAAAACAAGTTTTCTGTCCTGGAGGCTACAGTTGAGGAGGAATCAACTGGAGATGGCCAAAGGGAGCAGGTCCCTGAGGGTAAGCCTGCTGGGAATGCTCAGGTGGGTAGGGGAAATAAGAGAATGGTAATTGGAGACTCCATAGTTAGGGGGACAGATAGGAGAGTAAATAGTTATAAATGGGACTCGGGGCTGGCGTGTTGCCTCCCAGGGGCCGGGGTCCAGGATGTCTCAGAGCGGGTTTTTAAGATTCTTAAGGGAGAGGGGAGTCAGCCCCAAGTCATAGTTCATGTAGGGACTCATGATGTAGGTAGGACAAGGGAAGGGGATATTAAACAGAAATTTATGGAGTTGGGTGGAAGCTTAGGCCAAAACAGACAGAGTGGTTATCTCTGGACTCTTGCCTGTGCCACGGGATAGTTTAGAGAAGAACAGAGAGAGGGAATGTTTGAACTCGTGGCTGCGGGGATGGTGCAGGAAGGAGGGGTTCAGGTTCCTGAACAATTGGGACTCATTCTGGGATAGGTGGGACCTCTACAACAGAGATGGTCTACACCTGAACCAGAGGGGAACCAATATCTTGGGGGGAAAATTTGCAAAGGCTATGCAGGGGGCTTTAAACTGATTCAGAGGGGTGGTGGGATCCTGAGTAGTTTGGATGTTAAGAGGGACGAGAACAGGGGGGGTCATAGATGAGAACTGTAAAACACAGCAGCGTACGGGTGGAGTAGGGCATGGTTTGAAATGTGTATACTTTAATGCAAGAAGTACTTGCAATAAGGTGGAGGAACTTGCAGCTTGGACCAGTACCTGGAACTTCGATGTTCATTTCAGAGACATGGATAGAGCAGGGACAGGAATGGTTGTTGCAGGTTCCGGGGTTCAAATGCTTCAGTCGGAGTAGAGAAGGAGGTAGAAGGGGGGGAAGAGTGGCATTATTAGTTAAAGACTATATCACAGTGACAGAAAGGAAGTTTGATGACGACTTGTCTGTTGAGGTAGTATGGGCTCTTAATAGTGTTGAAGAACAGAGGGATCTTGGTGTATGTGTGCATAGATCCCTGAAAGTTGGCAATCAAGTCGATAAGGTTAAGAAGGCATACGGAGTCTTAGCTTTTATTGGTAGGGGGATTGAATTTCGGAGCCGCAACGTCATGTTGCAACTGTACAAAACTCTAGTGCGGCCGCACTTGGAGTATTGTGTGCAGTTCTGGTCCCCGCATTATAAGAAAGATGTGGAGGCATTGGAGAGGGTACAGAGGAGGTTTACCAGGATGTTGCCTGGTATGGAAGGCAGGTCTTATGAAGAGAGGTTGAGAGATTTGAGGTTGTTTTCGTTAGAAAGAAGGCAGCTAAGAGGAGACCTTATTGAAACATATAAGATGATTAGAGGTTTTTAGATAGTGTGGACAGTGATAGCCTTTTTCCTAGGATGGAGAAAGCTAGCACGAGGGGACATAGCTTTAAAATAAGGGGTGGTGGTTTTAGGACAGATGTCAGAGGTAGGTTCTTTACCCAGAGGGTGGTAAGGGTATGGAATGCCTTGCCTGCGTCAGTTGTAAATGCGCCAAGTTTGGTGGCGTTTAAGAGGTTAGTAGATAAGTTTATGGATGAAAGGGGAATGGTTTAGGTTAGAGGGACACTGCTTGTTCCTAATTGGTCAGCGCAACATCGAAGGCCGAAGGGCCTGTTCTGTTCTATGTTCTATGTATGCTTATACAGGGAAATCATGGTGAAACAAATTAAAACAGAATAGTTCTGCTTCTATTCCAAATATACTAATGTAATTATGATATATAAATAGTCACAAAAAGAATATTCAAATCTCAGAAATTCTTTATAACATTTATAGGCAAACTTAAAAGTTCTCCACCTAGCCTTTCCAATGTTTTGAATGGATGTGATTCTTTAGCATTTTTGATTGACATAACTATGCATGATTTTATAACCTTTGATCTTTCTACAGCTCAAATTAACAAATAACTGATAGAAATACAACTTGGTATTCTCATATACCACCCTAGTATCAGGAACTGCAAAAAATACATTATGCTAAAAGAAACCAAAATATAACTACAGAAGTGTATTTGCTATCCATCAGAGTAGAAGGCTTCCCCTTGGTAGATATAGGGAATTAATAAATACTTGGCAGGTTCTAAACTTAATATAACACACTTAGTAAAGGAATAGTACAATTTCCAAACAAAAAACCTTATGTAGGTTTTAAGAAATCGCAATGCAAATAAAAGAAGTTGTTCATGTGATCAAGTCTTGAGGCAAGATTTTTTCTGTGAAAATTGTGGCAGATAATTTAGTGGTATTTAATGTGAGATGGATAATGGGATTTTCAATGGAGTTTGATAAAATTGGATAACATTCTATAACTTGTGGAATTGACTGAGATTTTTCCAAAACGCAGCTGCTTTCCGTGTTATACCAGTGGTCTGTTTATATTTTAGTGATAATACATTACTGTCATCTGAATCTTAAATCTTTATTTTTGCTGATTTATCGGTAGAATGCATGTGCTGTGGACTTGCCCCCACTTGCACTGCTGAAAGCGAAGCGCTTTGGACTCTCCAGAAATAGTCATGTTGCCATGGAGTTTGATGAGACCAAAGTCAAAACTAGGTAACAATTGAAATTTTACACAATATCAGCATTGTATGATAGTCTATTCTATTTGACACCCAAGGCTGAATGATAAGTTAGAGCACACCCTTCATTTTTGCACATTTTAAAGATATTTATCTTGGCATGAAACATACTAATGCATATAATTGCAGGTAATTTACTGATTAATTCAGAGAGAACAAGAAGGTCATCTTCTATGGGAAGAATTAGATTATAGAATGTAATTGAGGAACATGTTACAATGACTTTTTCAACTTCTGATTTTTGTTTATTTTGTTTGGAAATTTGTTTTTGGAGTCAATAGGATTATTTCTGTACCAATTTGTTGAATAAATAAATAATAATGTTAGATAAAATAAGATGTCCTCTTGTTTAAATATTGCGTTACTTTGGATATCTTGTTAGAAATATAGCTTTACCATGTTGACATAAGTTGAATTGCTACAATTTGAAATATTTGACACATTCGATGTTGTAACATTCTTTTACGAAACAACAAAAATTATGGCTGATATTCTCCCAAAAATTCCATGTCCCCAGTATGAGTGAAAACAGGAGTAACTCCAACTGGTTTCTATAACAAGATTTTCAGAATGATTCTCCAATACTCTGAGCATTGCAGAATGCATCAGTGTGACAGTCTGAAAATCAGGGGGCGTGCGCTATACCCACTAGAGAGGCCAGCAGCATAGTGCTGAGCAGGCCACTGCATGTAAGCTGGTCTGTCAGCGCTGAGATTGGTGCATGCACAGTGGCTCCTCATTGCCGGCCTTTCAATTGCTGGCCAGCCTTCACCTTAATAGCTCCAATCGTCATCTTCCGTCCCTCTTCTCGTGATCCCAATTGTAGAGTGGCAGTGGACCCTCCCCAGTAGGCCCCATACACTCTGGCCCTGCACCTTTGGTACAGTTTAATGTTCAGTGGGCAGCACCAAGGTACCCTTTGGGCATTGCCAGTTTGTCCCTTGGGCAGTCCCAGGCTGGCATTGCCCAGGGGCAACCTTCTTACCCTCCCCGACTTCCTGCTCTCTCCTGTAGAGTTGAGCCATCTGTTCCGTTTTGTGGGGAGCAGTAGTAAACCTCACTGAATTGAACCACTCCAGGAGACACGCAGAGGCCATTGTACCCAGCAGGAAGCCCCCAAAACAAATTCTATTGATCTTTCTCATCTATTGTGCCACTAGATATTTCTGTATTTGCATTATAGGGCACTTACCTGCCCTGTTACCTGTTATGGGTAACAAATTGGTCCCTATATGTCATTAAGACGTTAGGACGGCGGCGCGGGCTCGTTGGGCCGAAGGGCCTGTTTCCGGTGCTGTGTTGTTCTTTGTTCTTAAGAAAAGAAAGCTAGCAGTGAATATCTGCTCTATTAATAAAATTCAGTTGATTTTATTTTCATTGAATTTAACAGATAAATTCATTAGATTCTGATAGGGGTGTGCATAGGTATCTGATAGGGGATTCTCATGGGGCAATGCTTCTGGACAGTTTTTTCCTTTCTGCACTGTGCCTAGGTGATGCTTTAGGTCCATAAATATGAAGTCAACCCCATTTTACTTTGCAGTGGTAGTCTCTACTTATTTGTTATTAATTCAATTTTGATTTAAACCTTCTCACAGTTTGAGGACAATTGAGGATTTGCTATTTTATACTTAATTTTTCAAATGAAAATTTATTAAAGGTTGCATTGCAAATGTGTGATGAAACCAATCAAGAAAATTAAGTTCCTGAAAGGCGTTTAGTATTATATTCATGACAAACTATTAGATATTGATTAAAGCTTTTGACTTGTTTACAGACTAATAATTGAGTTTGAAATTCAAACCAAAGCAGAATCTGGTCTGGTATTTTATATGGCCAGAATTAACCATGCAGACTTTGCAACAATTCAGATAAAAGATGGAATGGCTCATTTCAGCTATGACCTTGGAAGTGGAAATGCAAGTACTGTTGTTCAAAAGAAGATAAATGATGGTGAATGGTATAAGGTAATAAATACAAAACAAATTCCATTAACAATTTAATTAAGTGGCGTTTTATTACAACATGTATAAAGCGTCAATGTCTTAAAAATGTATTGTAGTTGAACATGCCAAGGAATAGCACCTAGAGATGATTATACAAGCGTAGGCAGCTTGCCTGACTGACTAGACTCCCGTTCCACTCCTTCAACGCTCCCATCCCACCCCACAACATGTTTTCTTCCCAGAGATGTCAAATCACATATCAAGTCCCACTCTCACTGGTCCAATTTCTTTATAAGTGATTTTAGAATTTTTGGAACAGGTTAGGAGGTTTCTAAAAAAACATTTAAACCACTTGGTTCTGGAAAGGTAAGAGTGACACAGCCTTTCCCTGCATCTGTTCTGTAATTCCTGTTATTCTGCAGACCTTCAGGTCTCTGAATTTTGAGATAAAATATTTCAATATCAGACAACGTGATTAATGGTCATTGATATTGAATATAAATAGAAGTTGATGGTCTTTCAGTACCAAAGAAGCCGTTTCAATCACATGATCAAAGGTCATTGATGTTCAATATAAGATAAATAGTCATCTTCTGCAATTAGCTTGTGGTAACTGATCATGTTGGCTCTATTTTCAAGTGGAAAGCAGTGTCAACAGCAGGCAGTTAACTGCCTGATAAACATGCAATCATGTTGGATCTTCTGACAGTTGCTTTGGTTTTCTGGCTGGCAGAGGGGGCAACCAGAATGACCATCAAATTCAATCCAAAAAGGGCAGAGTTCCCGTATAAAAGACAAGGGGCAAGAATAATAAGTTGATTGGTAGAAGGATGAGAGAGGAAACGTGAGGAATACATTTTTGCCCAGAGGGTGGTGGGCATCGAGAATTCACTGCCTAAGTTGGCACTTGAGTTTTGAGGCCGAAAAGCTTGAACTCATTTAAAAGATATCTGGATCTGCACTTGAAGTGCTGCAACCTGCAAGATGAAGGACTAAGAGCTGGAAAAATGAATTAAAATGAATGGCTAGTTTCTTTTTTCTCTTTTTTCGGCTGTCACAAACATAGTAGGCTGAATGGCCTAATTCTACACTGTGTTTCATGTTTTAATAAATCTGTTTTTATTTTTTGTAGGTCAGAATTGTCCGAGAAAGGAAGAGAGTAACAGTTACAATTGGCCTCAATGTGGCAACTACAGTTAGTCCTAAAACTGCAGATATTCTGGATGTTGTGGGTATGATTTATATTGGAGGATTGCCAAAGAACTACACAACAAGAAGAATTGGCCGTGTAAGTTATGACTATAAGTAACTATGTTACAAATCAGGCAAGAAAGACATAATGCCAAGTCACAATATTCCCTCATAGCCAGAAAATCAACTGCATCTTAACTTAGATATAGTTACCTTCATACCCCAGTGTCTGAACTTAACTTCCATTGCAATCATTTATTCTGGGAACCTAACTATTAAAGACCTTGCACATCTTCAGTCAGTACAGCAATAAATTATTTTCATTTGTCTCAAAACTGTTTTCTTTTCCCCTCTTGGAGGGAGTTGATTCAGACATTTTACATGCTCATTAATAGAGGCCATGTCACTATAAAGGAACATTTTGATACTGGTGTTAATTTGGTCAAAAGATAACTTGGTACGTACTGCATAATTTTGTTAGATCAAATCATTTAAATTTCCAGCAGAGAAAGAGACGGACCAGCCCTTTTCTAGAACAGTCTAAACTATACCCAGAACATTTCTGTCTCCTCTCTGCTTCAGGTATATGTCTAATACTCTTAAAATCCATAACGATTTCCATATTAGCTTCTTCATATGGCAAGGCATTCCAGTGCTTCAGTCTTCAACGCTCTGTAAAGAAATTTCTCCCAATCTCTCTCCTTGCCCTCTTCATGACTGTTTTAAATTGATTTGCCAACCATCTACCACCAACAGCAGAGAAAATTTCCTTTTGGCTTTCAAATCAGTCACTTTTTCTTCAAGGAAATTCTAATAAGTTAGTCAAACATACCACTTCTGGTATCCCTGATTGATCTACACATTCATAAATGCAGTGGAACTGCATTTTATGAGAAGGGTAATGTGCTAAACCCCCGAAATGAAAGTTGGCCAACATTCAACATGTCAGAAAGAATCCATCCCACACCAATAGCTGGATTAAGCCAGCTGAGAATGGGAGGAAGCCCCATCCTCCAAAGCCAATCTGATAGGGCTGGCAGTGTCAGCCTTCAGTAATGAATCTCGCTGGGATTGCAGATAGAAACGTGAAGGAAGAGGATGGCTGTTGCAGAAAGGTAGATTCCAGGCTTTTAGACTGGTCAGGGATCCAAGAATCCAGTGGAGAGTGAGGGATGGGAATGGTTCATAGGGCAGGTAGTGAGTAAGAAAGTGAGGGCGGTGGTGAGGACAACGTCTTGGGAAGGGGAAATGCACCTGATGCACCGAGGGAACCTGCTAAATGTGGTGCCTCCCTTCTGGCTTGGATTTTTAAAAATCACGCCATTAAAAAACAGTCTGTGCATAACTGTCCTACTACTAACCATATTATAGTGTGGACAGCATATTATTCTAGTAAACAGGTTTGCTGACAAATTGACTAATTGACCTTTAATTATTCATTTAGGTATGGTAGGTGGGTTGCTGACTTCTGTATCCTTTGACTTACTGTAGCATAGTCGTTAGCACTGCTGTCTCTCAGCGCCAGCGACCGGGAAAATTTGCAGCTTGTCTGTGTGGACTCTGCATGTTCTCCCAGTGTCTGCGTGGGTTTCCTCCGCGTGCTCAGGTTTCTTCCCACAATCTGAAAGATGTGCTGGTTAGGTGCATTGGCCATGCTAAATATTCCTTCTGAGTACCCGAACACGTGCCAGAGTGTGGCAACTCGGGGATTTTCACAGCAACTTCATTGCAGTGTTAATCTAAGCCTACTTGTGACACTAATAAGTTAATTTTAACTTTAAACTCTAAAACAAAATTTTGGAATACGGTCAGGATTGGCGAGAAGCACTGGCCTAGCCAATTGACATACTTCACATGCCCGCCTGCTGAACAAGGTTTGCCCACAATGAACATTAGACTAACTGATCTATAATTGCCATGTGTATCTCGAGCAAAAGTGTGGATTTGCTTACTTTTTAATCTCAAAGCATAATATTCATTCATAAGGAGAATTAAGAAGTTGCATCTAAATCTATTTTATTTCCTTGATTCATTTTAAAGCCTATGGACTTCTATTTTGCCCATTTTTTATGACACAGACTTCACCCAGTTCCAACCCAACAGTATAATTATGATCTTTTATATGTCATAGGATACCAATTTTGTCATCAAAAGAGGTGTAGTGCTTGAAACAGGCAGGAGCTTACATACATGACATTGGCTCCTCCTAAAATAGCACTAACTGCTTCATCAGAATTAATGGGGCAGGGAGGCAATTGGCTTCATTTTGAGGACATTACAGCCCATGCAACACCAGGCAAGGTGATCAAAATTGACGCCAGTTTGATGCAGTTAAACTGAACTCAGACCTTTTCGATATTATTCCAGCCTGGTTTAAAAAATGAGTTAGCTGTGAAGACTTTGAAAGTTAGCTGTCTCAGCTTAGGATTGCATTTATACTCGCATTAACTTGTTGTTCACTCATTTTTTAAATACAGGTAGTGTACAGTATAGATGCTTGCATCCGTAATTTTAAGTTGAACAACAAAACTCTTGATCTGGATGAACCAACTTCCAGCCTTGACGTTGGAGTCTGTTTCCTTAACAGTCAAAGTGGAAATTATTTTGATGGAACAGGATTTGCTAAAGCAGGTAAAAAGTATTTGATTACTTTGGCAATGAAATTGTTTGCAGCTTCTTTATTATTATCAGCTAAATTTTAGTTAACCATCATCTTAAAACACTGTTCCTGCAAGAAAATAGCACTGTGCCACTTAAAATTACTGGATATACTTCGATATGGGTTTTGGCCCATACGTAAGACAACCTCCAAAGTTTCTGGAGGCTTTCACTTCTAGACTTATGAATGAGTGTATTCAGTAAAATAAGTCTTAATAGTTGTTTCTGTAATTAGGCAAATCATTTTTTAAACAGTAAAATGTAAATGTATTTTTGCCAGCTAAGCATTTTAGATAGTTGAAAGCATTGGAAAAATAATTGCTATAAATCTATAAATTTGTGAGAGAACTCGTTTTATTTAAAAGATGGATATAAAAGATTTTATTTGTAGGTGGGTAGATGAGAATACAATGTGATTGGGAATTGTGATTAAATAGAAAATGAGGCCTTACTTTAGATGATCAAACATTGCCAAAACTTTGCTGCTTAAAGCTCCTCAATCCCTCCAGACTTGCTGTCCATCAGCAGGAGCTGGAAAACCTTTAACAACAAAAAAAGACAGAACTAGAATTTTTATAGCATTTTTCATGGTCACTGACATCCCAAGGCATGTCGTTAATTACAGAAATTTTGAAAGATAGTCATTGTTCTAATAAAGGAACAACAGCAACAAATTTGCATGCAGCAAGGTCCTACAAATAACAGTGAGCCAATGACTGAATAGTCTGCATTAATCATGATTGTTGAGGGATCAATATTGGCAAGAGCATCGACGTTTGTCAAAGGCTAATGAACACATAACTGAAGTTAGCTCAGTGAAATACAGTCAGAAGGGAAGGCGGTGGAGTAGTGGTATTGTTGCTGGAATAGTAATCTAGAGACCCAAGCTAATACTTTGGGGACCAGTGTTCAAATCCCACCACAGCAGATGGTCAAATTTGAATTCAATAAAAATCTGGAATTAAAAGTCTAGTGATGACCACGAAACCATTATTAATTGTCATTAAACCCCGTCTGGTTCACTAATGCCCTTTAGGAAAGGAAATCTGTAATTCTTATCTGGTCTGCCTACATTTGACTCCAGACTCTCAATAATGGGGTTGACTCTTAAATGCCATCAGTGGGACTTGGGTGTCACTGGTTGGGTCAGTGACACCCACATCTCATGAATGATAAAAAAGACTTTCAACTGTGTTATAATCCCAGAGAAAACAAGAACTTATAAAACGAAATTCGATCTTCCAGTTAATAGTTGAGCATTTAGACAGAAACATGGATCGGAGATGTTTAGAGGGATATGGGACAAATGCAGGCAAATGGAGTTAGCTTAGGTGGGCTTTTTGGTTGGCATGACCAGTTTAGGTTGAAGGGCCTGTCTCCATGCCATAATTTTATGATTCTATGAGTCAATATTCTCATTAATTACTTCCCAACTACTAATATACCTCTAAATTTCCTAACCATTCCTGGCCTGTATTTCAGAAAATGATTTATTTAAGATACAGAAACATCCAGGATATCTGAAAAGAATATGTAGCAAATAAAATTTTAATGAAACAAAACGTCAATGCGAGAAGATCTGAACTGGCTCCCCTCTATTCACCCTTCTCAAAAAGTCAGAGTTGAGGTTTGTCTTTCCTTTTCATGAGGATATGCACTTTTGCAAATCAGAATGTATTCACTGATCTTTAAGCTCTGAACAATAAGCAGCTAATCAAACAAGGTTTTTAAAAGCCAAAGAAAGAGCAAATTTATTAACCACTAAACCTGAGGAAAAATAATAAAAATGTGACGTCAAGTGTGAAATTCTCATGTAGTCATTTGGAGACACTGACGTACATACACGTGCATGCAGACAGCCGTATTTTGGAGTCCAAAAATAGGTGGTGAAATAATATATAGTTAAGTGTCCTTTGGTTGCCCTTGAGAAATAGATTTTGAATGCTCAGGCTGACTTGAGCTTAACTGCTTTCGTGGATGCAGTCAGATGTAGAAGATGTTGCAATTATTACAAGATCTTCGTTTGCTGGGAAGTTCTGGTTTCTTGAACTGGCTACAGTCTTATTCCAAATGAGAGACAGAGGGTGGCTCTCAATCTTTTTCCTCTGCTTAAGAATGTCTAGATACCATCTGCGTCACTTGCCATCTCTCTAGTGGTTAGCAGTTTTGCTTTGAAATACTTCACCCATTGTGTACTTCCTTGAAGTTTTGGGTGATCCTGTCGGTCGCAGTCATTGTTTCAATATTCAGTACTTTGTGTTTGTAATGCATCTTGTTTAGACAATCATAAGTTTCAGTGAATGTCTGGATTTTTGCAAATGTATGTCTCTTTGCATCCCTCAGGGTGATTTATTGGTTTCTCAACTTCACCTTTTAATGTGGTTTTGCATTTTTAAGCAATTTCCTCTTTCTATGTTCAAAATGCAAAATGTATATAGCCTGTAGAAAGTTGAAAACTCATAATGTCAAAAAAAGGTCTATAGCCCTGTAACAATCAACATTCACTTGAATGCTTAAAATCCAATGTATCTGAACGTGTGTCCTTTAAACATGGCAAAATAAAACATTACTTTGGTGTTTGCATCCTTACATAGAAACAGCAGTTCTTCCCAACTATTTTAATTTGACTCACATTGGAGGGGCACATTGTGCTGGAGGGTACCACATCAGTGAAGAAAGGATGAATTGGCTCCTTTTTCCCTCTTGGAAAGAGAATGCTGAGGGGGAGGGGTGACCTGATAGAAGTCTTTAAAGTTATAAAAGGTTTTAATCTTGTAGACACAGAGAAAATGTTTCCATTTTTGGTGAAGAGCAAAACCAGAGGCCTTCAATAAGAAAACAAATAAACTTCTCTATCCATGCACATTAGAATGCGAAACTCATTATCACTTGGAACAGTTAAGGAAAATAGTGTTGATACATTTTATGCTGGACAACCACACGTCAAAAAATGAAATACAAGGTTGCTGTTAGACAAGGAAGGGGTGGAAGGAGATTTGAGTGGAATACAAATACTGGACACACTAGGCTAAATGGATTGTTTCTTTGATTTATTATTGCCAAATGTATTGGGATACAGTGAAAAGTATTGTTTCTTGTGCACTACAAGGACAAAACATGCCATTCTTACAGTATATTGGGGAGAAGGGAAGAAGAGAGTGCAGAATATAGTGTTTATGATAAAGCAAAAGATCAGCTTAAGTATAAGATAGGTCCATTCAAAAGTCTGATGGCAGCAGGGAAGAAGCTGTTCTTGAGTTGGTTGATAT
The DNA here is from genome assembly GCA_024679065.1 of Sphyrna mokarran. Lineage (NCBI taxonomy): Eukaryota > Metazoa > Chordata > Chondrichthyes > Carcharhiniformes > Carcharhinidae > Sphyrna > Sphyrna mokarran. Next base: position 68,511,325 of record JAGIQG010000005.1, read on the forward strand.
ATGATCTTAGACTTTTGTATCTTTTTCCCAATGGACGTAAATGAAAGAGAGTATGTAAGTGCGTGAGGTCCTTGATTATGTTGGCTGCTTTTCCAAGACAGCAGGAAGTGTAGACAAAATCATTTGATGGGAGGCTGGTTTGCATGATGGACTGGGCTACATTCACAACCCTTTGTAGTTTCTTGGCTGAGGCAGGAGCCATAACAAGCTTAATAAATCCAGAAAGGATGCTTTCTATGGTGCATTTGTAAAATTGGTGAGAGTCATAGCAGATATGCAGAATTCCCTTAGATTTCTGAGAAAGTAGAGGCATTGCTAGGCTTTCTTAACTGTTGTGTCAGCGTGGAGGGACCAGGACAGGTTGATGATCTGGATGCCGAGAAACTTGAAGCTCTCAACCATTTCCACTTCGTCCCCATTGGTGTAGACAGGACATGTCCTTGCTACATATTCCATGTATGGATCAATGTTGCCAATATCTCTGTGCCAGGACCACATTATTAATTTGCGGACCCAATAACTTTTTTAAGATTAGTTGGCATAGTGGGTAGCGCTGTAATCATTGCATTCCCATTTACGTTGGAATTTTACTATGATGGGGTACAGGTGTTGGGCAGCCTGCATCCTGTCCTTGGGCAAACTAGAGTCCCTAAGTAGGGCCACTTAAAGGCCTTTTACCCCTACCACTAGGATTTTATGCAGTGAAGATGCCCAAGCCACAGGGCAATGTGTGGTTGCCCCATAAACCCTAGTGACCTGGCAATAGACTAAGGAGCGGGCACTCTGGGCATCTTCTGCCAATGGCAGCACCCCACCCTAATGGAAAATTACACTCCTGATGGTTTCTCCACCTTCCATTGGTAAGTCTCCCAATCATAGCTGCTGCACCACACAACCCCACCCCCCATCCCGAATGTATTTTTATTACTGAAGTGCTTCAAATCATCCGATTGTGGGGTAACTCTTAAAAGTGGGACATCTTCCCATGTACTGGTGGAAGTCACAGCCTCAGGCCATGAACTGTCTGAGGGCCATAAAATACGATTGTAGCTTCCTCATCTCTGACTTTCCAACTAGTGAGTGGAGCCGTCAACTCCACAGAAAACTCTAGCCTGAAAGACATTTGGGATCAAACTTTGAGGTAGCAGTAAAGAACCCCATAATTCCAGTATCACCCTGATGTTCTTTTCTGTTCCTTCCCTAATGTATAGATGTTCTTTTGATGTCGCCCAAACTTTTCCCTTGTGGCCTCACTAATGCCCAAAGTTAAGAATAACTGATTTTGGTTTGGCTCAAGTGTCTTTTAAATAAATGCAAACTTATAGTTAGCTCTGTGTACAATCTACTGCTTGAGGCTTATTCCATTACAGCAATTAATAATTGTCCACAGTGCGCATATTAATTTGATGATTGCTCCATGCTAACTGACAACATGCTGAGCCTCTTACTGCTCTATGTTCTCTTGTATCATTTCAGTTGCGCGTTATAGAGTTGGGACAGATTTACGAATCGAGTTTGATTTCCGTACTTCTCAAAGAGATGCTGTGTTGCTGGGGATCAGCAGTCAGAGTGTGGATGGACTGGGCATTGAATTAGTCAATGGAAAAGTAAGTTCTAACTACAACAGAAAATGCTTTGATTGTTGTATGATGAGAAGGATTATATTGATGCATTTCATGACCTGTTGGGACACAATGGGAAATGTTTAATTACTACAACAAAAGTGCTCAAAATATCTTTTTTAAATGATGATGTCAGTGACTTTCGAAAAGATCTCGTGGAATTTTCCACCCAAAAAATATTAAGTACCATAACGTTAAGAATACCAGAACGATCCACACTGTTACGTCAGACACACTCTGGACTGCAATCAATCCATACTCAGTCACTTTCTGGGAGAGTGGTGAGTTATGCACCAGAACTGAGGGGGCCTAAACATGCAGTGAGCCTGGCTGCAGAGCACATGGATGCCATTTCAGATTTATGCCATATCTCTCAGTGCACTGGGAGATATTCCCCCCCTCTCCCCCCACTGGCATCGGAAATCCTCCTCATTAGTGGCACATTCCCTCACTCACTCCCCAACATATGTCGCCAGCATTGGGGCCCTCCTACTTGGTCCCCTGCCTGACTCCTGATGTACGTCCCTACTCAACACCTCTCCCCCCAACTTGACCTCCCCTGCAAAACTGTCACCCACATCACCCACCCCCCCCTCTCTCCTCTCCACTGAAAGAACCCTTTTGTTATAGCCCCCATTTAGGCCTCTCCTCCACTCAGGTCCCACCTCCTTGGCACTGCTGTGCCACACTTGCAGTGCCCAACTGGTTTGCACCATTAGAAAGGGATTAGGATGATTGCAAACTGTTTGGTGTCAGATGCAAAGTTGATTTTTAGATCCACACGCTATTTTCTGGGAATCAGTGCGATCCGCACCAGGAGCAGCGAGGCTGGAAATTTGTTCCTCCCCTATCAATGTTTTGCTGATACTTTATCTTTTCATTTTCCAATGCAGATATATGTTTACGTTGACAATGGAGCTGGTATATTTTCAGCTGTCTATGACCCTCCACACCCCAATGGGTTGTGTCAAAGACATTGGCACAGTGTCGTGGTCAATAAAATTAAATACCGTTTGGAGCTGTTAGTTGATGGAGAGAAGGTAGAAAGTAGAAGCGCAAGTGTAACCTCCACTGCAACTGACACAAATGATCCAATCTTTGTTGGAGGATATCCAGGTATGAACCAACTGACTGCATCATGGATGTGTAACACAACAGTGATTAAGAAATACAGACATCACTTCCAATGAGTAAAACCAACTTTAGGGTGTTGCTTCTCACTCAGAAGGTCATCAATACATGAAAAAATCCCCTTGATGGAGCAAAGAAGGCAAAACTCAGGGATCATTTTGGCAATTATTGAATACTACACTGGAGTCTGGATGAGTGGACTGAAAAGTCTTTTTCATTTAGAATTATCTTCCGATTTAAAATGGTCTTAGATTAATACACATTGTTTTGTTTAAAATTAAAGTTTAGAAGAGAAATATAAGTACAATAACAATCTGAGGAAGGTGATGGCATTGTGGTAATGTCACTGGACCAGTGATTCAGATGCCCAGGCTAAAGTTCAAGGATTACGGGTTCAATTCATAAATCTGGAATTAAAAAGCTAGTCTTAGTAACAATGACCATGAAATTATTGTTGATTGAAATCCATCTGATTCACAAATATCTTTCAGGAAAGGAAATCTGCCCTCTTTACCTTGTCTGGCCAACATGTGACTCCTGCAATGTAGTTGACTCATAAATACCCTCTGAAACAACCTAGCAAACTACCCTGTTGTATCGAACTGCTACAAAGTCTACTAAGGAGAATGAAAACAAATGTGTCACCCAGCATCGACCCGGGAACTGAAAAAAAACAATGGCCAACCCAGCCTTGCCAACCCTGCAAAGTCCTTCATAGTAACATCTGGGGGTTTGAAGTCTTACAGCATCAGTTCAAAAATGGACAAGGAAACTTCCTGCTGGTTATCATCCTTTGCTAATGAATTAATACTCCATACTTAACACAAGTTGGAGGAAGCACTGAGAGTGACTAGGGCACAGAATGTATTCTGAGTAGGGGACTTCAATGTCTGTTAGTAAGAGTGACTTAGCACCACTACTGATTGAGCTGACATAGCTGCTAGACTGAGTCTGAGGCAAGTGGTATGGGAGACAAAATGAGGGAAAAACCTATTTGATCCTATCCTCACCAATCTACTTTTTGCAGGTGTCCAGTGTAATATTAGTTGGAGTGAGCTCCGTGCACTCCTTTTGGCCTTAAAGTCCCATATTCATATTGAAAATATCCTCAATTGTGCTTTGCGGTGTTACTATGGAATCTCTACAGTGCAAAAGTATAGGATAGTGAATCTTTCTCTCATACGTAACTACAGGATGCATAATTGTTGTATGGTTTTAAGTAACACTGCTAAAACGGGCTACCTCATATGAAAGGCATTGCGTTGTAGCATATTGATTACTTGAGCAAATCAAGGTCCAGATTTTGCAATCAGTGACAAAGCCTGGCCACTTGCCATGAAGAAAACTGCAGCACATGATCTACTGAGCTCTGTTCAGATTTTTTACCCCACTTAATGTGCAATTGTTTGTAGCATTGTTTAATGGGGATTGTCAGCATCATGCTGCAGTGAAGTCACCAAGCCATCTGTACAACTAATCATATTAACATTCTTACAGACCAAAAATAATAGAAAGCATTAATAATCAAATTTATCATTCCAGGGAGCAGAATAGATATTGGGGTTTACATATTGGGTTAATATAGAAACTGAAATACCATTAACCAGCTTTCTTTTTTAAAGCGGCTGATTTAAAAATCTGATAGTTAATTATGACAGAGACTTTTAGTAACATTCCACAAATCTAAAATTAAAAACCAAATTACATGTCATTGGACAAAGCTTTACATTTTATATTGTTTCCAACAGTAACATGAAAGCAGCCAAAATGAAGTTCTCATTGGATCAATTAATTTTGCCAATTGTCATCTCCAAGAGGGTCACAAGCATAGCAATGACAGTAATGGATAATGGACTGCAACCTCCGTATTTCTGCAGTAGGCTGATCTTGTGCTAAATTCTGATGTTTCTGAGAGATTTAGAAAGGCAATGGTGGTGAATGCTGGCAGTTAACCATCAAAGACCCACAAATCAAAGGCCTATATGTTTGCTTTGACTGAAACAAGAAATTCCAGTGAATCTAGACAAATTTCATTGAAGTAAATGGCACATTATATTAGAGATATCTGCATCATACCTCACAATTCATGGTGAATGGCAATGCTATAAACAGAGAGGCAAATTGATCAGTCATTCAAACATTCGTGATAATATAGATTCCCTTCAGTGTTGTACTGCCCAACATAAATAAAATAAAATGCAAGACAAATGAGAAGGTAATAACAAAAGTACACTTTCCCTGGCTTGCCTACTGATCTGCTGAAATATTAAATATTATTCCCTTTTCTCTCTACAGATTTTGACTAACCTTCATCCAGCACTTTACATATATTGCCCTTGTTCATTGTCAGATTTTCAGCAAGTGCATTTCATTTTTTCTGCCTTAATCATGACAAGTTGTCTTTTGCGGTGACTTCCCTACATACTACCAAGTAACATGTTTTTAAATCAATTTCAGATGACATGAAACAGTTGGCATTGACCATTAATACTCCTTTCAAGGGTTGCATACGTAACCTGAAACTGACAAAAGGAACGCAGATTCTAGAAGTTGACTTCAGCAAAGCAGTCGAGCTACAAGGAGTTCAACCTCTTACCTGTCCTGCATAATGGAATCCACTTGCGTGTTTCAAACAAAGATGAAAGTATATGATTCAAAATAAGCCTATATATCTTGTACATGGCAGAAATAATTTTGATGATGCAAATTAAACAGTACTTTCATGTTATGGTAGTACTATTTTTTCCTCTGTATGAATGAAACCTTATAACTAAAAATATTTTTTCCATTTCAAATTATTCATCAAAATTAAAATCAATATTCTTTTGTCTTGCAGAAGATCCTTATTATTTGCATTATGTAGAGTCCTCACTGAATTTCTTTTGTGTGTGTAAGAATATAATGCATTGTGTGAAATACAGTGCAAATACTTCGGTAAATGCCTCTTTGAAGTGAAAGTAATACTTCTTCTGTTTGGGGGAGACTTGGAATTTGCAGGAACTTATTTATTACCCTTAAGACAATGTCTTTAACATGACCAAGAAAGTTTTTTTAAAATATAGTCATATTAGAGTCATTTCCATCTGACTTCATTAAAAAAAAATGCTATTTAGGTACCATAGGGACTACTAATTCTTTGGAATCTGAAAATTAAATGGATGTAGTATGCAATGAAATACTACTTCAGGAGACAAAGCATACCATCTAAATTTAGCCCAATTTAAGTTTACTAGGGACAATGACCACTGTGCAATGCTCTATTATTAATAATTTGCAAGACATCTATTTGTATTCAAAAAATCCATTCACTGATAAACAAGCAACAAACACTTGGCAACACTGACAAAAACATCTGCATTTGAGATAATTAGGATGACAAGAAAGTGGGGAATAAACTAGAGCGCAAGCTGTCAGCAGAAGATTATGCTTTCGACATACCAGTCAGAAGTATCCACGATCCCCTGCAACAGGGACAGCGGCTGTAGTCTTTGAGAGACAGAACAAATTAGGCAACTAGGGTGCAGAAAGAACAACTATAAATGCTGGCATGAGATAGCATTTATGGGCGTCTGAATGAGATCAAATGCTGCAGGAATCTAGGAATGACTGATGGGAGGAACTGGTGGGATCATTTTGGGGATATGTCAATATAAAATGGAGATGTATGTATTCAGGGAAGGCCAGGGCTAATACATCTGTCACTCAAGACCCTTGCAGAGGTGAGTGACGGTTGGAGGGGGTGTAGGGGATCCGGCATCAAAGGCTGTACACTGGGGACACTGGGAATGATTCGCTTGCTCTTGCTCAAATTATTGCCATGTGATCTTGCACATCTATCCAAGTAGACAATTAGGGCCTCATCTCAACAGAAAGATAATGGGCAGAATTTGATGGTGGCACCAGTAATAGGAACAAAAGTCGCTGCCAGGTTCCTGGCATTGGGATGAAAATTCCAAATTAAATCGGCACTGGCTTGGAGGTAGATTAGTGTTTCTATCTGTAAGTGAGCAATTGACTTGTAATGTATTAACATGTTATGAATGCTCATAACATTCATATGTTATGAATGTTAACATTCATATAAATAATGAAAAAGTTCACCAGATTAAATAGTAACTTTCCAATTAAGGCAGCAGTATGCTTAAAAGACAAATTGACATGTGGACAAATAATATCTGAGAGGCAGTGTCAGGGACAGCGGAGGCTATTAATGAAGTCAACCCATGTCAGGTCCTTCATTAAGACCCATTTCCCTTATGGAATGAGAGATGATCCTATTTCCCTCATGAAAAAAGAGATGATTCTATTTCCCTCATGGAATGAGAGATGATGCTATGTCAATATCCTTAAAAGTCAGCACAATATTAAAATTCTCAGCTCTCAGTGTTCTAGAGCTTCATGGCACATGTGTGGCAACAACTCACAGATGTATCTGTGGGCATTGATGCGCTATTTAAGAGAGTAGACAAATTTGTGAGATTAGCTATGTACCCCTGAGCCTGGCAGCCAGAACTTCTCCCAAATATACAAGATTATCGATTACATATATGCTGCTGAAAGCTGTCTGACAACATCCTACAGCATTGATAAGATTTCACTCCGTTAATATGCAATTTTTCTTTCTAAATGCCTGTCAAAATTCTTACTGATTTTCATATTTTAGCTACTTTAAACTCTCCCTCCTTATTAGTCATCCAGGTAATTTTTGTTGTTCTTTATATTCTGTCCAATCTTCTGATCTGCTACTCATCTTTGCAGAATTGTACATTATTTTAATTTGATACTATGTTCAACTTCTTTAGTTAGGCACAAATGATGTATCTTTCCCTTAGAATCCTCCTTTGCCACTGGAATGCATCTTTGCTGAACATTATAAAATATTCTCCATCAGCCTCAGCTCCCACAAGTATGTGAAACTTTTTCATTTCTTTTCATTAGAGTTGAAACAATTCCTTCAGCTGTCTCTTCCAATTCTTTCCCCTCATCGTACTTTGTTTAGCCTCCTCCCTACACTAACCCTGCACTTGTCTTTCTCAAGTTTCCTCTCTTCTTGCCACGTCCTCTCCCGTCTCTCCTAATGGTTTGCTCACCAAGTCCTGCTTTGCCCCAAATCCCTAAATACCTGTTGGTCAACCGAAATTTATCAACCTCCGGTTTTAAATAGTAGTTGATTTAACATCAATTGCTGTTTGAAAACATATTCCAAACTTCAATCACCATTTGTGGGGTATCATTTCCAAATTTCACTGAAAGATCTGGCTGGCATTATTAGACTGCACACATTAGTTCTAGCCTTTTCCAACTAATGTTAACAGCTTCTCTCTATCTACCCAATCAGTTTCTTTAACACCTTGAAAACATTGATGAAATTACCCAGAAGCTTCAAAATTACAGAAGTCTGGCCCTGGTTTGTATAATGTTTCCTCATAATTTAAGCCTTGGCATTCAGATATCATCTGGTAAATGTATATTGTGCTCCCTCAAAAGCTAATATTTTCTTCCTAAGACTTGATGCCCAGGTGTATTCTAACAAGGGCTTTATATAGCTGAGGCATAACTTCTGCATGTTGTATTCTAACCTTCCAGAATAAAAAAAACAGCATTCCATTAGGCTTTTTGATTATTTTCTGTGTGTTCAGGACATTTTAATGATCAGTGTGCCTCGAGTCTCTTCAGTTTTCATTATTTCTAGCTTTTCACCATTTAGAAAGTATTTTTGGAACAAAAGCAGCACCTACAATGGTCAAATTATAAGTCTGATGTAACCAAACCTTATGACCTTTCCAAAGAGTGACCTTTCCAGCAACTTCCACAAACATGAAAAAAAGTACCTGTCCAAACAGCCACATCAGAGGAGCACAAATATAAAGAACAAAGAACAAAACAGCACGGGAAACAGGCCCTTCAGCCCAACGAGCCTCAACGTCCCCACTTTCACCCATGATCCCTATCTCCTTCCATCAGATTTCGGCTTTAACAGTTGGTGGTGACCTGTAGTTTAACTGAAATAGATTGCTGGTGACATACCATAACAGTGATACAACATGGCAAATTCCATCCAGGACCAAAGATTTCCTAGCTGCCAGCTCTCTCGCTGTGTAATCTATAAGTGCATTTTCTCACAGGGATCATCAGTAACCATCAAGCTTGGGAACCTTGGCTGAATTCTTCTCTCCTGAGAATCTGAACAGTGAGACAAATAGTAGCATCTTTAGTCTTTATCTGCCTAGTATGAGATAACTCAGCACATTCAAATAATCAAATCCAGGTTTTATGGCTGAGCATTACACAATGACTATTTTTTATCACTAAGCCATATTGGAAGAGAGAAAATTGAGATGATATAAGATTTTGTTGGATCTCTACTTCTATGTTGATTCAAGTGGAAATCTATCACAGCAGGAAAGGATGAAAGAAAAAGGCAACCGTCTGGCCGCATTTCAATTCTGATATTTGATGTGAAGGTTAACAAGTCAAATCACAGAGGAGGTTTGACTTCAGTGAAGTGCTCCTATTTTCATTGTTCTCAATTAAAATAAAATTAACAAGCAAATTTAGCATTTCTGTATAAATTTAAATACTTAAATTAGCCATTATTGTGTACTATTAGCATCAATAGTGTAAATGGTACTCTTTTAAAAAAAAGTGGAACTTTTTTTCAAAATGCTAATGGTTCATATTCCGTCAGAAATTAAGAACAGGTGGAGGGGTGGCTCTGTTAGTTAATGGAGATATTAGCAATTCAGAGAGGGATGATCTAAGTTCAGGAAACCAGAATGCAGAAACAGCCTGGGTTGAGATGAGAAATTATAATAGTAACAAGTCACTTGTGAGAGTGATGCACATTGTAACTACATGATAGGACAGAGTGTAAAATAGTTAATGGGAGCTGTCAGGTACTGCTATAGTCATCTTTTAGGAAAATTATATGGACAAAGATGGCTCAGATGGGAGATCATCAAATATTTCCAGGATAGTTTCTTAGAACAGCACATTCTGGTGCCAACAAAAGGGCATTATTAAACTTAAGGAAAAAATATATGTTTGTGTAAAGACAAGTGGCAGGTCAGAAGATTGGAAAAAATAAAAGAACATCAAAAAATTAAAAAAAGATTGATAAGGAGAGAAAAACTAGAGTATGAGTGAAAGTTATCTAGTAATATAAAAATGGATAATAAGAGTTTCCATGTATATTTAAGTAAGAGAAGTGTTAAACTGAGCAGAGGGAACAATTCATTTGTGAGTTAGAGCCTCCCACCCTGTTGCTGATTGGAACCTGGAGTTTGAAATTGCTCCTGGCACACTGGTGCCATCCTCCTTGGCCTCTCTTCCATCCAGCATAGATACAATTTATCTCCATTCGCCATCCTCAAACTCCTCCCCATCTTTTCCTTTTCCTCTTTGAAGACAGCTTCAGTTCCATCTAACATTGCAAATAACAAGCCAATGCTGCTATCGTCTTTCTTCAGAACCTAAATATATTGAGGACAGAGAGTGTGGTCAGCAAGCCATGTCCTCTTGTACTGGTAAGCCCTGCAGGCTGCACTGATATCATTCCTGTCAGCATGCTTTGCCGTCATTCTTTGTTTAGTCTCTTTCTCAGACCAGAGTTCACATTGCTGTAGATTATAGTATCTTTGAGTGGGATTTTACAGCTTTGCTTAAGCGAGACCAAAATTCCCACCCGAGATCAAGGGACATTTCTGTTGTCTGCCCTGTGTCCACTCCAATTCCATGATGTGCAGGGTGATGGAATTCTGCTGATTGATCCTTTGGATGTTCTATCTTACTTGTCCATTTCTCCAGTTCTCTAACCTGATCCTCTCTCTCTCTTTGTCTTTCTTCTCCCTTGCCTGTTCTAATTGTTCCATAGTTTTGCTGATCAGACTTTGTTGTCTTTTCTCAATTTAATGGCATTTGCCTCCGTTCCATGCAATTCCTCGGGTGGGCCATCAAGCCTTTCCTTGTGATTGATTACATGTGGATCCTTCTGTCTACTGATCAACTTCTATTAAGGGATCATCTGCCACCAGGATCACCCTAACTTGCACACAAAAACTGAAAATATTTAAAAACTTCAGCAGGTCTGACAGTATCCAAGGAGAAGGAATAGAACAACATTTCAAGTCTGGGTGATTTTTGTCATCAGATTCAAAACATTGGCTGTGTTCTCTCTCCACAAAAGCTATCAGACCTGCTGAGATTTTCCAGCATTTTCTGTTTTTGTTTCAGATTCCAGCATCCACAGTATTTTGCTTTTATTACCCTAACTCACCCCTCATTCAGCAGTATTAGTTGTAATTAACCCATCTATAGTTGGTTTTGTCATTTCTCTGTCCTTCAAGTGTCCCAGCTTATGATCACCAAAAATCTGCAAGATTATTAACCAGGGATCTCACTAGCCTCTAAGTTTTTTATTTTGTATTTTGGTACCACTGATATGAAACAAACTTCCATTTTAACTGGAAAATCTTTGTGAACCTACTGAGCAAACATATATACTAACATCACCAGTTGCTTTGTAAAACCTGCATGTAGGAGTTCATATTTGGGTGGTTGGTGCACTGAATAAATTTTTCTACATGACTTCTAGTGACTGATCAAGTTATCCTTGTATTTGTAGGCCCATTGTCCTTGTGAGTTGTGACCCTGGTGTCTCAGCATATAAGATAAAGTCTTTAATCAATTCATCTGACAGGATTTCTGATATCTCACCCTGGCCATATAAAAACATTTTGCACTTCTTTCCCTGCAGGTGTTCCCAGGTACTTGTCCATAATGAATTATGTATGAGTGTGTGTGCGTGTGCGTCCTTGTCTGGGCTCCATTTTATTCAGAAGTTCGATTATAAGCAGCATTGGTGTCTTTGGTTCTGGAATCTTCATCCGATATCCTCCATGCTTTATGTTCCTACAACCTGGTTCTGAGCTCAAGATGTTGGTCCACCTCACAACTGGTTGCATTTCAACACAAGTATAAAGATAATACATATTAAAAAGAAACAAAATGGAGCCAGCATCTCAGATAGATACAACATACCAAAATGCCTTACACAACAAAATGCTATAATTCCCTGTGTTCTCAGTGACACTGGATGCCAGGAATCTAGTCACATGCAGTCCCGTTCTGCTGAAAGCCATCTCTTTATGGCTCAGGAGATGCAGATATCCTACTCCCCTTCCAGACTCTCTTTTGCTCCATTTTACTGTGGTGATTAGTCCAACAAGAAGGCAGAATGTCAGTGATTATGTTGCACTGTGTTTGGGTGATGGGCATCTCACAGCTGAATAGTTGGAGAATTGTGGAGGCAGCAAGAGGTGAGTGTGGGAGGTTGATGTCTTTGAATGGTGTGTGAGGGTGAGGTGGGGAATTTGGATGTCAGGTGTGTGAGTCCTGATGATGAGTGAATGCTTCAGGTTGAATGATGGGAATGTAGTACATTGCATAATCAGAGGTTTTGTTGAGAATAGGAGATATCACTTGATTAATACACTCACTGATGTTGACCACATATATGAGGTCAATGGCCTCATTGGCACAGTTAGATCCTTGGATCCAGGAGTTGATCTTCTGGCCAATTGTTCTCATTTCCTTCTTAAGGGTCTCTGTCTCTATAGAATCATACAATTGTTACAGCATAGAAAAAGACCATTAAGACCATCATGCCTGTTGTTATGCCTGTTTTGCTTTTAATATCTTAAGCGAAGAGACTCTTGAGGGAATAAAGTGCATTTAGCAATTCATGACCAGTGCATATTTCAGTACACATCAGTTGACCAGTCTGACCTTATATTGTTCTCTTGCTCAGTGAAATTACTTCCTTTTTGGAGAGTAGTGATAATGATCCATGTACCATTGAAGGTACAATGAAGTATGTGGTTTAATCAGTATAGTGAAACATGTTCCTTGACAATGAAATGATCCATGTGCCTTTGGCATTTTACTGATCTATATTTCATTGGTGGTTTAATGACTAAAAGAGAAAAAGAAAGATTTATTGTAAATTGCTTTGAGATGTGCAGTTATCATGAAAAGCGCTATCTAAATACAAGTCCCTTTTTAATCATTCCACCGTGAATGACATGTGGATGATTACATTGTCAATGGTAACTGGTTGTGTAATGAATCACATGCCTGTGGCAATTTAATGTTAACCGTGTCATTAACAGTGTAATGAAGCATACAAATGTTTACATTTAGAAATATATAAAACATGCTGAAATTTGATGCAAATTTGAGTAGATAAATGTAATGGCTCACAGTAAAATCTTGTATTCTTGAGGACAGCACTGCTTTTCAAGATGGACAACTCCTGTTTACATGTCAAGCTGGCAATTGCTACTTTGCAGCTGATCTCTGACACCCAGGCTGGATTTCCAGTCTGCAGTCAGGAACACAAACATTCAGAATATTTCCAAATCCTGACCCCATGTTCCATCAGCACTAAGGCTGCAACTCAATTTCAAAAGGTGAGGAGCCTACTTGAGCTGGGACTGAGTTCAGCACCTGATTAGCTGTGGCCTGGAGGTGGGAACCAGTAACCAAGGCGCTTTTGAAAAGGTAAACAGCAAGCATGACTGGGCTTGCAGAGGACCAACTTTGGCAAGGCAAGCATCCACAGGCAGTTACAAGATTCTTAGCTGCCTCCCTGAGACATGAGCAGTTGCTGAGAGGTGAGAAATAATGTTCATGGCCTCCAGCTGAGCAAATTCATCCAGAGACACCAAAAGGTGCAAATAGTGATCCGCTGTAGAGGAGTGACTAGGGTGACTGGTATCAGTATCAGGAAAGATCTGATAAGGTCTGGAAAGCCGAGTGGAAAGTGAGCCTCCTGAGTGACTATTCATGCTGCAAGGCTCTAGGACAAATACAGCTGCAACAGCCAGTGGATGACCATTCACAGGTACCTCTAGGCATCTCACTTGGAGGCAAAGACAATGGAGCAGATTGCCTCAGCCACATGGTGGTTGTGAATGCAAAGTGCAATGCCATTAGTTGTACTTTTTGGATTGTCTGGGCAAAGTTGTCTCAATTTGTTTGGTCATTTATGCCACCTTCAATAATCATTGATGATCATTTCTGTCAGATTTTTGTGTCAGTACTACTTGATGTCAACACTAAAATATCGGTTGTCGTGCGGGGGAGGAAGGTGTGTTCTGAGTCTGTGGTTACATGGCCTGTGATGCGGGAAAATGTTGGCTGGTGAAGACCCCATTCTCAGGTTTGTGGGTAGCAATGAGATTTTTCAAATTGTGTTTGTTGGACAATTTCTCTCTTTGATGGAAGTTGAGTTTGAGTCATCTGTCATAGCGCAGAGGCACCAAAATGAAATACTGATTAATTAATGTGGCTCTTGTAGCTATGCCAACTTGCTGATGGCCATGAGGCTTGGGGCTGAGTTCCTCTGGGGCATCCTTTCATCCTCCTTTTCCTCTATTTATTTCTCATCCTCATTCTTCTCACTGATCTCTAGATCCACTTCTTTAACCAAGTCTAGGGAGATGATGGTGTGACAGTAATATTACCAGACTACTAATTTAGGAGCCCAGGACAACTGAGTTCAATTCCCACCACAGCATATGCTGATGCTCCTCCTCACAACTCTGCCAATGTTTGAGTGGCCTGTACTTTATCCTAAATTCTTCTGCTGGAGCTTGTTATTTCTACTAATCAAACCTTCCCAAGTGATGCCAGTAACTTATATCTCTTGCAAAAATTCTATACATCAAACATTTGTATGTTTCAAATGTTTGAAGCATACAAACATTTGTATGCTTCATGACACTTCATAAATTACCAAGCCTCTTTTCTCTTAAATACATTAACTGTTGCATTCTGGAGCACTCTTGGCTCCATGCTCCGTTCACAACAGCTGTGCCCTGTCATGTCCCACACATTGCATGTTCATCCTGCCTCACAATTGAAAATTGCAAACTGCTCCTCTGGAGCCTATTGATGAGCTTGTCAACTTGTTAACTGGAGGTGTGTGTGTGTCTCTTCTCCCTTCACCCTCTACTTCTGCTGTGTCTTTGAAAATTGTGTCATGTTCTGGACACAACATCCACTGGATCCAGTGACTGTCTCTAGGAACACAATTTTCAATGCACATCTGCACACAAGATTTCCATGATGGCAAGTGATAAGCGCTGCTGCCTCACAGTGCCAGAGACCTGGGTTCAATTCCAATCTTGGGTCACCCTCTGTGTGGAGTTTTGCTGCACATTCCCTCTGCGTGTGTGTGTGGGTGCGTGGGTTTCCTCAGGGTGTGCTGGTTTCTTCTCACAGTCCAAAGATGTTCGGTTTAGGTGCACTGGCCATATTAAATTGCTCCTTAGTGTTCTTGGATGCATAAGTTAGCGGGGTAAATATGTGGGGTTACAGAGGTAAGGCCAAGGTGGAATTGTTATTGGTGCAGACTTGATGGGCTGAATGGCCTCCTTCTGCACTGTAGGGTTTTTATGGATTTTTATGGACCACCAGCAATTAAAAATCATGCCCCAGTATAAATACGCTAGCAGAAGTGAAAGAAAAAGTACTACGGACTTTAATGTACATGGAAATCAGATCACCTTTCCAAGCTAAATTTCCTTTTTTTTGTACTAATGTTTATGAACATTGTCAAAGCACTACTTCATAAATACACAGGTCCTAAAATTTCTGCTTGTCCTCTCTGTTGTCAAAAGTGTCAGCAAGTTGTCTATCCTGGCCGTAATGTTGTTCCAATCTCATGGCTGAGATAATTTGCATAAAGCTGTGGGCGTATGTAACACTTAGCATAAGCTGGATATGAACCCACAGGGGTTGAGGATCCTGGAGGTAGGATCCTGGTACTTAGTGTGTGAGGCAACACTCTAGCCCTATTTTGACCAAAATATTCTGCGATAAGTGTGTAGATACTTATTGACTGCTGTAAAGGCAGATCAGTCTCTATCCTCGTGGTCCCCCAACCTCGAACAGCCTGCTTCTACCTTCTCCCCAAAATACATAAACAAGACTGCCCTGGTTGACTCATAATTTCAGTTTGGCTCTGTCTTGCTTATTTTTTCCAACTTTGATTCTATTTTTCCCCTTGTCCAGCTTCTTCCCACTTGCATCCATTACTCTTCCAATACTCTGTATATCACTAAATATAAGCTTGATATTTTGGAAATCCAAGAATAATAATACTGTGATGCAAGTTTATAACAAGGTAGCATTGAAGCAAGAAATTTTGCATTTGGAATTAGGGAATTGTCACTTACATTACCTAGAGGAATGTAACTTTAACCCAGAACTCATGACTGCTTAACATGGTAATGTTTTAAACCAATTTCTTGGCCTGAATCACTTTCCCCTTAAACATATATCTCGTCAGAAAATCTATCCTCCCGTCCCCCCGCAGGACAGTCTGTGAGCTCACCACTTCTGCTTGAATTGAAAGCCAACCAATTCCCATCCACCACCATTCTCTGCTATACTGAATCATTTCTCAACGACTTCTCCTTCAGCTCATTCACTTCCTTCAAACAAAAGGTGTTGTTATGGGTACTTACAGGTTTCCTAGCCATGCCTGTATTTTTGTGGAATATATGAAACATTCATTATTCCAGTTCTACTCAGACCCCCCCTCAACTCTTTTTTTTGATACATTGATAATAGTATTAGTCTGTTCCCGTTCTGACCCTGAACTGGAAAATTTAATTGACCTTTTTTCCAATTTCCACCCTTCCCCTGCATTCATCTGGACCACCTCTGAATCCTTTCCCTTCTGAACATCGGTGTCTCCATTTCTGGGGATACGCTATCAACTAATATAGAGAATAAAATCAATGGACTACCAAAGCTACTGTGACTACACGTCCTTACAGCCCACTTCTTATAAGAAGATGTCCCACCAGGCAGTGGGAATATGGAGTACCAGAGTAACTTACTCTTCTTTCCATCTCTACTGCCATTCTGCCTCATCATCTAAGTGTCATGTCTCAATGAGCGATGCAGCTTGAAGACAAATTGTCACCATTTTGAATGATTAGTAGCAAGCTTCTCCCAGTCATTAATATCAACGTTGCTGCATTTTAAAGTGAGATTCAGAATATCTTTCAAGCATTTCCTTGGGCCTCACTTGGAATGTTGACCATCTGAGAGTTGATGAAACAGGTCATGGTTGGGTGGGGGGTGGGTAAGTGGTTTTCAGCCATTTGGACACAATGTCAGTCCAACAATGTTGAGTTTTACCTGAATGCTTGTGGAGTTGAAGGAAGTCAAGACAGACATTAGCTTTTTTTTAAACAGTGCTCCTATTGAATCTGCAGAATGCAGTTGAGGCATTGTGGATAGAATTTCTCTGGTGCTCTTGCATGTCACTGATACACAGTCCGTATCTCATTACAGGAAGTTCTGTGTCGTTGAGCACTCACTGCTGCATTTTGCCATAGTGCTATAGCTGGTGCAGCTAATCCGGTGCTGAATCTCCTTGTCAATGCTGGCCTTTTAAGACAGATGGCTGCCAAGATATATGATGTGCTTAATATATTCTAGCCTCTCCTTTGATAGGATATGGTTTGACTGACTAGGGTGTGGGTTGATGTATGAGTTTTGTTTTGGCAACATTCAGGAGCAGATCAAATTGTCTTTATGCAGAATTAAAGAGATTGGGGATGGTTTGCAAATCCACAAGCTGGAGATCACTTATGTCTCTGATGATCAGTTTTGTTTTGGCACAGTGACAACTAAGGGTAAAGTGCTTTCAATCTAGAGGGCATGCGATGCAAATGCCAAAGGACAGTAGATATTTGATGAGGCACAGAACTACAGTCAGGTTGATTGTAAATTGTATGGGGGCTATCACACAGCCTGGATTTTGAAGGAATCCGTTTCAGATCTCCCATTCAAGATGACTGCATTCATATCATCAGGAAGCAGCTGCTAGATTGTGATAAGTTTCTTGAACACTCAAATCTCTCAGCACAATCCACAGAGCCTTGCAATTTACTGAGCTAAACGCTTTGGTCAGATTAATGAATGCAATGATGTGGAGATGCCAGTATTGAACTGGGGTGTGCATGGCTAAAAAACGTCACACCGTCAGGTTAAAGTCCAACAGGTTTAGTTGGTAGCACAAACTTTTGGTGACACTCACCTGATGAAGGAACAGTACTCTGAATGCTTGTGCTACCAAAAAAAAATCTGTTAGTCTTCAACCTGGTGTTGTGTGACTACTTGATGAATGTATTGAAAAGTTCCTGATGTTGTGCTCAATTTATTTCTTGAAGTTACTGGCAACAAAGACTTTTATCAGCCATTCCTCTGAAAGAATTAAAACCACGCAATGGGTCCAATTTTACCATCACTTTGCACCCGTTCTCGGGTGCGAAAACTTGATAAAGTTGGGCATGAGGCGAGTTGCACAATCCGTACAAATGTATAACTAGCGGAATCACTCTATCGGACAGATATTGAAACTTGAGTTACTGATCAGTAATGTCAAACTGGTGGTGAAAAGAATCCCATGTTTTGAGGTAAAGTGCAGAAAATTGTATTTATTATTGGGAGTTTTGTTGAATTAAAGTGTTGTGGAATAGTTGGTTTTGCAATGGTTTCAAGACTTTGACAAAGAGGATTTCTGAATCGTCCATAATAGAGGCATTGAATAGTACTGATGTTCAGAACAACATTGATCTGTGGATTTATTTGAGATGGGAATCTCATGACATACACACTGATGATGTTGCAGATTCTTTCTTCTCTTTGTCCTCTTTGTGAGATTGTCAACAGATTCTAGCTGTCATGATGTGCACCCTCACACTGAGCTGACCAATGGAATGCAGAAGACCACCATTGATCATGAGATACACGCCAATAAATATTGTAGCTCTCCCCTGGAGTGGCCAAGGCAGTATGTGGATCTGTTGTTTGAAGTCATCAATGGTCTGGTCCATGACATTCCTGATTGTAGCAGGACTTTTGTTGTTGGAATACAGTTCATATCTGGTTGGGTAGTAGACAGAGGGTCATTAGCCACATGAGGCGGTGTCAGAGCTTGTTGTACAGCAAAATGACTCTCAGCTGGCATGGTGGTTCAAAGATTGTGGGGATGATTGTTGCAGAATAAAAGTATCATAATGACTGTCAGGCTAGGAATATTCAACAGCTTGGTGATTTGCACTTAATCAAACACCTATTCAAGAAGCAGAATCCTTTGCAGTTCTGGTACACCTCTCTTTTGGGATGTAGCAACTAAATAGTCATGTGCTTGCAGTCTGAGAGTCCTTGCACATTTGGAATCCTAAGAAAACCACATGTTCAGTCCTCTTGGCTTTATCCGTTTCCGGAAAAAACAATAGAGTGCCTGCACTTGCAAACAGAACTTCAGTAACTGCCCTTATCCAGCAGTATATGGCAAACTGAGGAATACTGGTGATGTCACCACCTTTGGAATGGAAGGCTCTAAGAAATAGAAATTATGAGCGTCAGTGACCGAGGTAGCCACTGACTGAATCAACCTTGATGCTCTTGTGACTGTAGGTCCATGTGGAAGAGGTAACACAGGTCACTGGCTATTCCTTGTGAAGTGTTACCACCAAAGTTATTGATTCAAGCTGAAGCAGATGCCAAGGAAAAACATCTAGATGCACTTAGTACTTATTGGGAGGCTCCCTTCTCCTTCCTACATGAGCAACTTCTCTGCCGTGCTCCATCTTCATGTTAAGCTGTAGCCCATGAGGATCTGCAAATGTAGCATCCATGACTGAAAGCAAATTGTCTGTTCAAAGCTACAGTACTCCTTCCAGTACCACTTCCTTCTGACTGAAAGAGGTTGCACGAGCTATGCCAACAACACAGTACACAGTAATTTTACTCATTCCACAGCAGTAAAAGTCAAAAGCACTTTATCTAAAAATTGCCCGATGTTCCTTTTAATGGCAACTGTGGTCATTCCTTGTGTAACTGAACACATGTTCAACTGCCAGTCAAGTCAGGATTAGAAACTGATTGACATCACAATCTACCCACTGTACATGCTTTCCATGCAGATGTGCTATTGTTCTAAAATGACAGTTGGCACAAGGTGTTCTGAAAAGTCAGTGGTAGTAGATTCCCATGCCATTTTCTTCACTTGCAAGCTTCCAGACTTTTGAAACTGCCTGTATTATGGAGTCAAATTTTACTGCCTTAATTCCTCATTGGATAGCATACTTCGCTATCGCTCCAGTCCATTCTCTTACTCTACTCTGATTTTTATTGTATTTAGGAATTTTGAAGGAATATTTATTTTAAGATAGTGCAGATGGAAAAGGATTGAGTTTCTTTTGCATTCTGGCAAATAGAACTGGGGAGGAAGAGACGTGTTCCAATGAGACAGTCTTCATCTGAATTATGCTGGGACCAGAGTCCTAGCGAATCACATAACTGGGGCTGTAGATGCGGCTTTAAACTAAATAGTTGGGGGGGGGGGGGAAAACGCATGGTCACTTGTATAGCAAATTAGAAAACCCAAGTTGAAGAGGTAAGACTGCAGGTTAGTCATGCGGCAGAGTTACAATATAGTAAAAGGGAGACAGAACAGGTGCGGTTGTGCACTTTAGTCAGAAAAATGGGAAAGTGACATTATCTAAATGAGGAGCGATTTCTAAGTGTACCAGCACAAAGGGATTTAAGTGTCCTTGTAGATGAGTCACCGAGAACGAGCATGCAGGTACAGTAGATAATAAAGCAAATGGAATGGTGGCATTTATAGCTAAAGGAATAGAATATAAAGGTAAGGAAGTATTGTTGCAATTATACAAGGTATTAGTGAGGCCACATCTGGAATATTGTGCACTGTTTTGGTCTCCTTATTTGAGGAAAGATGTAGTGGCATTGGAGGCAATTCAGATGAAGTTCACTAGATTGATTCCAGAGATGAGAAGTTTGTCATATGAAGAGAGATTGAACAGTTTAGATGTATTTAGAAGAATGAGGATTTTAGAAAAATGAGGGGAGATCAAGTTGAGGAATACAAAACAATAAAAAGATATGGATAAAGCAGACATGGAGCGAATGCTCTCATAGTGGGGCATTCAAAGATGAGAGGCTTAGGATAAGCAAATTTAAAACAAATTAAGGAGAAATTACTGCTGACAAAAGGTTGTGAATCCATGGAATTCACTATCCCAAAGTGTGGTGGATGCTAGGATAGTAAGTAAAGTTAAAGAGGAATTAGACAGATTTTTACTCAGTGATTGGTTGAAGGATTATGAGGAAAAGGCAGGAAAATGGGGATGAGAAGCATATCAGCATGATCGAATGATGAAGCAGACTCAATGGGCCGAATGGCCTAATTCTGCTGCTTTATTTTGTGAACTTATTCTGAACATATATGATTTGGAGATCAGAAAAGGTACAATGACATCAGGAAAAAAGACCATGGGCTAAGTAATTCCGCAGATCTCCACCAGATGGTGTGACAGAAGCAAGATTGCATGAGCGATGCTGAGTGTTGAAGGCTGCAAAGTAGATAGAATTGTTTCCCAAATCTAAAGGGCCTATGCACTTAAAATGGCATTTAGTTATTCAGTCATTATAAACAAAGCTACCCTGTAACAGAATTAAAAATAAATGTAGGAAAATTATTGCACAGATCATCAATGTAAATGAAGATCCACCTCACACTGCCCTCAGCTGCCCCATCACTTCAATGTTGGAAGGGCTTTGAAATTCTATTAAATGCACATGCTCAGAATACATGCAAATGTTTGGTAACTTTCCTCAATTGTTCAGAGGCCACCTAATAGAAATATTAATAAATACAATTGAAAGAAACAAAAGAGAAAAATAATGGATAAACAGTCATTATTGAGAAATATATACTTCTTGATAATTTGGGGGTCAATACCTTATTTTGGACACTAAAAATTTCAGTTACTGGAAAAAAATGATTGAACGACCTATAATGTTTGGTTCATTAACATTAATGGATGGAAATCACGAGCTGTATATATGGTATGCATGTTCTGCACATGGAATAACTATGACATTTAAACAAAAAAAACACTTGCAATTTAGAAGCTCTGTAATCAGTTGGTACATAATGGGGAGACATATTCTGACATGTTGCTGGGAAGCAAGGTCCCTTACCATTAGTGTGTCTTCAGAAAATTAATTTTGACAGAATCTTTATGCTGTATTTTTATTATACTAATTTATAATATAGCATTTGATAGCATTATGGCCTAGGAATCAGAATGTTGCAGGTTTAAACTCCCACCACTGATAGAAGGACATAATTGATTAAAAAAAAATGAGGGCAATACTGAACAACAGCTTTATTGTCATTTAGAACGATACAGTAAATAGAGGCTCAACCAACTGCTTGGAAGGATGCAGATGAACCAATGGCACTATTTGAAAAACAGCAAGAAACTCACCCCACGTCTTTGACAAATATATCCCTCAACTGATATCACTGAAGCTGATTATCTAATCATTCTATAATATGCTGTTTGTGATTCTTATTGTGGACAAATGGGCTCCTGCATTTACTGCATAGCAGCAGTGATAGAATTTCAAATGTAATACAGTGCTGTAAAAGCAGGATCTGATAAGGTACTTTATACATGCAAATATTTTATTTATTATAATGATACTGTTGAGAATGTGCTAACAATTTTGTGAAGATCAAAAGAGGGGGGTTAGACAGGATGTGTTTTCTCTCCAAAACTATTCAATTTGAAAAGTGAAAATATTCTTAGAGAAACATTGAAAACCTTCCTAAATTATTTTTGGAATAAGTGACACAATTCTTTTTGTTGATTCTAATGAGAAGCTGCAAAAAGGATTTGGCTAGAGTGCTGAGTGAAAATGAAAAGAAAGACATGAGCATAAATTGTAAGAAAATAAATGCCTAGTAATGTCCAAAAGAAAATACCAGAAATTTAAGGTCACAATGAAGAATGAAAATGTCAAACAGATGGACAAATTCTGTTTCTATGAAATGTGTTAACATTGGACAGAAAGTGTGACCAAGAAATAAGACCAAGAATTGGAATAGCGAAAAAATTCATAAAAGATAATAATCAACACAAAATTAATCATGAAAACAAAGCTAAAATCCAGGTATGCTCTATCGCACCAATTCTGACATACAGAGCATTGGACAATCAACGAAGCAATGCAGAGAAGAATTGAGGCTGCAGAGTTATGGTTTTTGAAAGCAACGATTGAAGATACCTTGGATCAAGTCACATTACCAATTAGGAGGTACCAATAAGATTTGAGACCAAAAGCGCTCAACTGACCAAACCAGGAAGAGGCGGTTGGTATTCCTTTGACATGTAATAAAAAAATAATCATTTAGAAAGTCTGTTGCTGATGGGAAAGATCAATGGTAAAAGTAGACAAAGAGCAATATTTCTAAACAGCCTGGCAAACTGGATGAATGGATTACCATTAAACATAACCCTTGTATTCAGAACAAGATTAACATGGAAGACCAAGTTCACCCTCTTTGGGCATGGTACTGAACAGAGATTGCTGAAAAGAGAGACATGTTACCCAAGCTTTATTTTGCAATCTGAGGCCAGAATTTTCTGGCTCTTCTTGCCAGCTGGATCTTCCGGTCCCACCGACAGCACATGCCTACCATGGGCTCCATGTGGTAAGCAGCGCATCTGATGGAAACCATGTCAACTGCTACCGGCCAATGGCGGGTCATTTCCGTCTTCACAAAACACACTGTGCATTGCATAGATATTCCTGCCCATAAGGACAAATGTAAAATTGTGAAATATCAAATAAATATTATTAATAGTAGTTAAGACAAAATGTTTCAGCACCAAGTTTTTTTTCAAAAATATTCAAATTCTGTGGTACCAAGCGACTGTTAATTGTCATGATATCAAAAGAGACACAAGGAAATAGATTTCCTTCGTTTACCAATAGAAAAATCAAGTATAAAGAATAAGGTTAGGATTTTACTGTAATAGATAGGGAATTGTTCTCCTATATGTAAACAAGACTGCAATTCTGAGTGTTTAATAATGTTATAAACTGGAAATACAAAATCTGATAGGGTAGATGGTGACACAGTGGCATTATCATAGAATCCCTACAATGCAGAAGGAGGCCATTTGGCCCCTTGAGTCTGTACTGACAACAATCCCACCCAGGCCCTATCCCCTAACCCTACTAATCCCCCTGACTCTTAAGGGGCAATTTAGCGTAGCCTACCAACCTAACCTGCACACCTTTGGATTGTGGGAGGAAACTAGAGCATCCAGAGAAAAGCCATGCAGACACGGAGAGAACATGTAAACTTCGTACACAGTCAATCATCCAAAGTTGGAATTGAACCCAGGTCCCTGACACTATAAGGTGGCGGTGCTAACCACTGCGTCACTGTGCTGTCCACAAAACTGGACTAGTATTCCAGAGACCTAAATGCAAGGTCTGGGGACCCAAGTTTCCACCATGGCAGATGGTGGAATTAAAGGTCTAATGATGACCATGAAATATCCTAAAAAACAATCTGGCTCACTAGAATTCTTTAGAAAAGGAAATCTGCCATCCTTACCTTGTCTGGCCTATATGTGATTCCAGAGCCACACTAATGTGGTTGGCTCTCAAATGCTCTTTGAAATAGAGGGTAATTGATACTGGGCAATAAATGCTGGCCCAACCATCAACACAAAAAAAATTATTAATATCTGGTGACTAAATACTCAATTGGATGTATTATTATTATTATATTATACAATACTTTAATATGTGCTGTGCATTTATTCAGATGATGCATTATTATTGAATATTGGGTTGTTGAAATTGAAAGGTAACAATGCTAAGAGACAAAATATTGCAGGTTTGTTTGAATCAGTGATAATTACATTATATCCTATAGAAATATTTTCCACATACAAGTCTTCCTTACTAAAAAAATTAAATGACAAATGCAATAGATCATATATATTTTTATTTACAGAACTAGAAAATGTAACTGTACAGTTTAAAATCTGAAAATTTATTAAAACAGTATAGATATTTATATATAAAACAACCATTTTATTTTGAACACATTCAACAAAAAAAAATCTAAAACAATTTGATAATTTGTTTGTTTTTAAAAATCACATAAACCTTCTTAAAAGCAGTACCATTGAAACAGTTTGATGGAAACTCTTTAAAACATGCTATTTTTTGGAACAAATATTGCAGAATATTTACTAAATTCTACATGGCATTGGTATTGCAGTACAGGGAGACAATTTCGACAAATCAGTTGAGTTACTTCATTTTTATTTAATCTGTCTCCCTTTTCTTTTATTCTGAAACTTCTACCTCACTTAATTTTGCTACAACTTTTAATTAAAATATTTAAGCCTTTAGGTTGCAAGGAAATATGTTGAGATATTACTGTTTGCAATATGAACACAACATCTTGACGTAAAATTTTGTCGCTATTTTAATGGACATTAACCTGGTTATTTATGTGTGTTAATGCTTCTGAATGAAAAAGTGCTAGAAGTACTAAGCCATATTAGCTGCCTGTTGGCTTACTAAAAATCAAGGGCAGAACCAAGCCGTTCAACCCAACCAGTTCAGGTTAAGAGCTATGTTCTACTTGTGCATAAAGTTAAGTCTTGCATATCCATTGCTTTGTGAAATTATGGTGCTGCAGTCTAAAGCCCAGTTCAGCAAGTGCCTTTAGCCTCCAGCTTATGGAACATGCATGATAATGGACCTAATCCAAAAATCCAAAGCATTTCAAATATCTTAAGAAAAATCATATGGATTCAAAAAATAAACTGTTTTTCTCTCTCTACAGATGCTTCCAGACCTGCTGGGTTTTTCCAGCAATTTTTGTTTTATCAAAACAGTTTTCTTCTATATAAGAGAATTTGTTTTACCTAATTGCTCTGAATTTGTCTGTAATATAACTTGTATTTTCAAGCTTGTTCTTAGAACGTGATGTTAATTTGTTTTCTGGTGATGTGCTACATGATCGATTGACAGTTTTACTATGAAGCAATGTTCCCTCTAATTTGTCCATCCATGTGCATAACAAATTTTGTATTATGTGCCAACATTTAGGTACAGGACAGATGTGCACCACCAGTACAAACAAAAGACCTATATATATTTTCAACAAGTTACCATAGATATGGTTGAGGAAGGAAGAATCACCCACAGCCACTAGAACAGCAATATGCTAGTCCACAAACCACCCGATTTCCCAAGTTTAGTTTTAAATTTACTGTTGTGGCATTTCAACCATGTCATCTAAGGTTTATGTTCAGGGGAGTTAGTGGTGTAGCGGTATTGCTACTGGATCAGAGATCGAGAGTAATGCTCTAGGGACGTAAGTGCAAATCCCACTATGGCAGATGGTGAAATTTGAAATTAATAAAGATCTGGAATTAAAAGTCTAATAATGATCACAAAATCATTGTCGATTGTTGTAAAAATCCATCTGATTCACTAATGTCCTTTAGGGAAGAAAATCTTGTCTATCAGATCACAGTAAATGTGGTTGACTCTTAAAATGCCCCCTCAAGGGCAATGAAAATGGGCAATAAATGCTGGCCCAGCCAGCAATGCCCACATCCTTTTGAATGAATTGAAAAAAGTACCATATCCACTACACTACCATACATAAGAGGCATTTGTTAGCTATTATATTGTAGCTTGTATTTTGTTCATTTAATGGAAGAGTTGAATGACTCAGGACAAGGATCTTTTCTTTTAATTTGACGAGCACAAAATAGAAACAGCGAGATAGAAAATGTGCAAAAGGCAACTTCTACTTCTAAAACTCATTGGGTGTGTTCTTTACGTAAAAACTGCTATGAATGATGAGGAAAAGAACTCAATAACTTCTTCATGTCAAAAAACTTTATCAAGCAGAGTTAAAGTTTCCCTGTGAATTTGGAGGGAACATGTCGGCTCCTGTCAGAGAGATGCAATGGCTGGAATTCTCCTTGTCTTACACCCCAGTACCGCTGCCAGCATAAACGGAGAATTTGGTGCAAATGCCACAGTAGCGGAACTGGAGAATCCCAACCAGGCAGAGAATCCCAGCATTGTCCCCTTAAGTTATGTGAATATTGAAGGTGGAAAATTACATCACAGAAAATATGGAAGATATTATTATGGTGGAGACAGAATGGAATTCCATGAGGAAGAATGACTGTTGAGGTAGTTTTTGGGGAAGTAGTAAGTAATATTTATTCCACCTGTAGTTTTATTGATCAATTTTTTTATGAATTGTGAAGTAATAAACTGGTTTACCATTTTTAACATAAATAGTCTCTCACAAAACTTACAGAAATGAATTGAGGAGAGGTAGTGTTTGGAATATGCAGTTTAAAAATATCCTATGAGATGATCTCACAAGAACCTTTGCATTATTATTTGGAGCTCTGGTTTCAGAATCAAAAACTTTTCACAACCCCACCCCTTCTCCTGCCCGAGAATTATTTTCATGTTTCTAATGTTTGAATGTCTTTGGGATCAATTTTCCTGTAATAATTTTGCAAAACCAGCCACAGTAGAATTACTAGATCAGTGGTATTTACTGTTTCAATATTTAGTTTACTAACTCTTGAACCTTAACTCTTTCAACTTATTTCTTGCTCAGTGCTTCCCCCCTCCCACTTGCCGCTTCCCAACCACCATCCCTGATCACAGTGAATAGGAGGGTCCAGGAAGAAAGCAGTGAGCAGGAGAATTGGGAAGAGAAGTGACCAACAAGAGAAGAGCAGAAGGGTTAGTGAGCAGGAGAGAGATGGACAGCGAGCCATAGGAACAAGTGCTGAGAGATAGCTTCAGGCTCCGGGACCTGACACGAGTAAACTTCAGCTGTTAATTCTATCTGATTGGTTGTGTCAGGCTTAGCGTCATCTGTTAATTTCCATCAGTTCTTTATTAGTGGACTAGAATGGTAGTAAACTTCATTTGACCAGCAGATGTGAGCAGTTTCAATCAGTAAATCTGCAGTACTTGATTGACCATTGTGCAGCAACGCAGACATGCAGCTTAGAGGGAGTACTAGTATTAAATGGTTTATCTTCCAACAAGCTTTGTTTTTGTTGCTATGAATGATTTTTTTATGGTTTACTCATACTATAACATGCATTCTTCCAATTTCAGATCCTTAAAATTCAATAAATCTGATTTTTTGAAATGATGATGCATGGAATTGATCTTTCATTATCTTCTGGTTTCAACTTAAGTTTTGATCATAAGCAACATTGTTGTTCTTCTGGTCTACTGTCTATAATAAAATTCCAGTACTGGTATAATGAGCCTGTCCGGTTGGTGTCATTTCCTTTGCTGTACAGAACCAGTTGTATCTAGTATTTCCTAATCACGCTGTCCATCTATTAATAAAACAACTTTACTGACACCGAGGCTTTATAACCCACTCCGCATTCGGATTAAGTTGGTATAGATCTTTCATATACGTGTCGTCATCGAGGCAGCGTTCTCCTAAAAGCAAAACATTTTTGTTGAAAAGCTAAACTGAAACTGATATTGCTTACATTTTACCTTAATCATATTTCAAAAGGCACAAATGCTTCTGATCTACTTCCAGTATGAGAAAATCAGTAGTTGTAGCGTTTTCCCAACAGTCTCATTTTTCCTGGAAGAGAGTTCTGTTCAGATAAGCAAGATTATGCTGCAATTTTCCATATGTTTTCTTTATCTCTATAATATTTGTCTCAGTGGCAGATTATGCCCAAGCAGTCGCCAGTTCATTTGATAAGTATGTCAGTATTGCTGTAGCCCAACTATTTACATCAACTGATTGTAGTGGAAAAATTCAATTGACTTTGTTCCTTTTCCCTCCACGACAGAGACTGTATCCACGTCTTGCAGAATACCAATAAGATTTGTTTAGAAACTATGAAAACACCACTGGCAATTCTTGTATCTAAATTTCTTTTCAAGGCTGCTTCTTTAACTAGTAGAGTCGAGTGTAGCTAAGTGTTTCTTTTCAGTGTGCCAACGAACTGCACAATGAGTACCATGATAATCAGTTACTGAAAATAACTCTTCATGAATAAAAGTGAAAGTAATCAACACCTAGAAAAGTGGGTGAAAACAGAAACTGGGGCAGTGTGCACTTATTCTTCCTCCTCCCCCATTGTGCATTTGAGCATAAAGATATGGTTTTCTGATTTAGCTAGTGGTCAGAGACTTGAGGGTGTGACTGAGAATGAGGCAAATATGGGGACTCAAAATGTAGCAGTGGAGGAGCCTTAGCCTTTCCTATTGCCCAACAGGTTCAAGGTTCTTGCAGCCTGTATAGATAAATGTTGGTTGCAGGCTGGATCAGCAAACTGACTATGTCACTATGGTATAGGAAGCCATGCAAGTAGGAAGGGTTAATAATAATACAGTGCTAATTGGGGACAGAATAGTTAAAGGGTAGACACAGTTCTGTGCATCCAAGAGCTTGAGTTCAGATAGTTGTGTTTCCTGCCTAGTGCCTGCATTCGAGGCGTTTGATCTTGTCTGGAGACGAACCTGAAATGGACATGGAAGAATCGAATGGTTGTGGTCCACAAAGATATCAATGAATAGTAAAACCAGAAAAGAGGTTCTGCTGATGGAGTATGAGTAGCCAGGGGCTCAATTTAAAAAAAAACACAACCTCAAAGGTAATAATCTCTGGATTACTACCTGAGTCACAAACAAATTGGTGCAGTATAAGTGAATTTAGACAAATAAGTGCATAACTCAAAGATTAATATGGGAGAAATGATTAATCACTGACCTCAGTGTGAAAGTGCCATAAGGTAGCAATGATCATAATATATGGAATTTCACATTCAGTTTGAAGGAAAGAGGAGACAAGGCTTTTAAATTTCAATAAGAGCAATTAGCTGTCTAAATTGGAGTAGGAAATTACATTAAAGGATAGATCAGGAGAGATGCAGTGGCAGAAATTTCAGAAGGTATCTCAGAATAGTCAGGAAAGATATATTCTAGTGAGAAAAGACTCTAAGGAAAGATGCACCATCTGTGGGTAACTAATGTCACTGAATTTTAGTATCAATTCAAAGAAAAAAAGTACAATTCCGCAAACATTACTGGCTTATTAGACAGATCAGATTAGACAGAATATAAAGAGCGGCAAAAAATATCAAAAAATTAATAAGGAGGCAGGAATTAGAGTATGAGAGTAAGATGGCTAGAAATATGAAAAACAGATAGTAGAAGTTTCTATGGGTATTTAAAAAGGAAAAGAGCAAGCAAAGTGAGCGTTGGTTCTCTAGAGACTTAGAATGCTGAATGAATAACTGAAAAGAGGAAATGATGAGTGAATTGAATTGATATTTTGAATTGATGTTCAGTGTGAAGGATATAAATAACATCCCAGATATTAGTGGAAATCAGGAGGTGGAAGGAGGGGAAGAAGTTAAAACAATTCAAATTGCCAGGGAAAGGGAACTAAGAATATTATTAGAATTTAAAGTTGGCATGACCCCAAATCCTGATGAACTTCATCCTGGAGCCTTAAAAGAAGTAGTTGCTGAGATAGTAAATGCATTGGTTTAATTTTTAAAAGTTTCCTAGAATCTAGAAAGATCCCATAACATTGTAAAATACTGAATGTGACTGTTCTATTTAAGAAAGGAGGGAAACTCAAAGCAGGCTTCTTAACCTAATGTTGGTCACAGAAAAATTGCTGGATTTACTATTAAGAAGGCTATAGCAAGGCACTCAGAAATCTCAATGCAATCAGAGTCAACATAGTTTGTGAAAAGAAAATCATGTCTGACTAATCTATAGGAGTTCGTTGGGGAAGTAATAAGCAACGTGAATAAAAGGGAGCCTGTGGATGTGTTGTACTTAGATTTCTAGAAGGCGTTTGACAAGGTGCCACATCAAAGGTCACTATGCAAAATAAAAACTCAAGCTGTACAGGACAATATATTAGTATGTCTGGGGAATTGGTTAGCAAATAGAAAGCAGATGGGTCATTTTCAGGTTGGCAAAATATGACAAGTGCAGTACCACAGGGATCAACTATTTACAATGATTTGGATGAAGGGATTAACAAAGGAGTAAAATGCTATCAGGGATAGACAAAAAGTGGAGTAGAAGTCACAATTGGAACAGCCATGAACAAGCTTGGGAGGCTGAAGATCCACTACTGCTTCTAATTCATATATTTATATGTATGTTCAATGTTCAAAATGACACAAAGAATTAGATTACCTATTCTACTGTTACCTATTGGGCATTTGTCTGAATCCAGCTCAAAACATGCATGTTATAGATAGCAGTAAGGGACATAAAGTCCATCAGCCCCATCACAAATCTCTCAGTAATTACAAAGCAGAGTATCAGAAGTCAGCGAAACAAGGAGTTATTCACCTATTGAACCTATACTCAGAGCATATTTATAATTTTCAATAATAATTGGTGTTCATTTCAGAGACAGCTTTTGTGAGGAATGGAATTGCCTTGCTGGTCAGGAGATAATGCACTTTTGATTGAGATTGAGACAATGTACAGGAAGCTACTCATGAATCTAACCCATTGCTATCAGGACTTGAAGTTAAAACCGGCTTAATGAAAACTGGAGCAAATTTCTTCTCAGTTTATTTATAGATTCCTCACGCTAGAAACAATTGATCTCTTACCAATGTTTCCTCCAATTTCATATAAGCAAACTTCCTCTTTATGTGGAGATTCAGTAATCCTGTTTTTGTGAACAAAGTAAAATGTTTATTACATGATTGCTATTTTTTCAAAATGAAATTAAAAGTTTTTTGGCATAGAATTAATAATAAAAAGCAAGAAAATACGATCTAAACTATAGATAAAAGGTAAAGTTATCAGAGTCTCGTTGGACCATAGTCTTTCGAGGGAGAGCTAACTGGAGTCGATTTAAACTAAGAGTCACCACACCTCAAAGTGGGGCCTTCATGAATAACTTCAGCCAGTACGAGAATTGAACTTATGCTATTGACATTGCTCTGCATCACAAACTAACCTGGTAGCAATTGGCTAGTTTTGATGTTAGGGTAAAATAATGAGTAAGCGATAGAGATAATTTCAAAGAATGTATATAAGGTTTTGGCTTACCTGGTCCGACTAAGACATTGTTGGAAACGTGCCAGTATATCACCAGCTTTGAGCTCTTCTGTTAGTTGAATCGCCATGGAAACTTTGGAAAGAGATGGTGCCTGAACTCGTATTACACCCTGAAGAGTGACTGACTGTAGAAACATATCGACAGAAGTTAATTGCACATATTGTTTAGTTTCAGAGATAGCACTTATGATAAGCTCAGTATAAATGGCCATAGGAGGCCATCTTTATCCAAATTATAACTGAAAACTATCCCTAATCTACCTAAAGGCTACAGAGAAAGTATATCATTAATTAGCATTGTTACTGCAGTGAGGGTTGAGCCATATTGAGGCCCATGTCTTATTTGCAGGCAGCTTGTCAGCTGGGAGCACAGCCTGTGCTCTAAGGCAGCTTGCTCACTGTAATGAGAAGGAACAGAACTCAGCTGGCTTATGGTCACAGAAGGAAGATAAAAGTAAACTTCAAAATATTTTATGCTATTTTTGACATGGCCTCCTGTGGCTCCTCCCAATAGATTTTTTTGGCCCTATTAAGCAATTTTAGCCCAATTAATGTAATACAATATTGTAATATTTTAAAAATTGCCCCTGGCCTAACATATATCTTTTGGCACATTTGTCATTCACGCAAGGGTGCCATAAAACAATTAGTTAAATGTTTA
This sequence comes from Sphyrna mokarran, assembly GCA_024679065.1. Lineage (NCBI taxonomy): Eukaryota > Metazoa > Chordata > Chondrichthyes > Carcharhiniformes > Carcharhinidae > Sphyrna > Sphyrna mokarran. The sequence goes on from JAGIQG010000005.1 coordinate 68,543,800, forward strand.
AGCTAAATATTGGTGTAGCTTACTCACATTGGGTAGATTCTTGTCAGATTGGTTCCGGTCATGTTTATCTTTATCATATGCCATCATTTTCAGAAGCTTTTTCACAGCCTTTTCCTTGGACAGCTTTTTATGGTTTTCAATGTTTTGTTGTCGCACTTGATTCATAATAAACTTTGGAATCTGAAAAATGTTGGAAGAAAAATGTTCATTTACAGACCTCCTTTGATTGGTATCAACATTTAGCTCATTGACTTAAGAGATTATTTCCTTACCTTGGTAGCCCAGCAAAATGTACTGTTGTGACAGAATCAGATTTATTGATTTCAAAATATTTGCAATGCAGAAACAAGTCCATGTTTGTCCTTATGCTATTCATGAGCCTCATCCTACTCCTCTTTATCTAACCCCATCAAGATATCTTTCTATTTATATCTTCTTCGTGTACTTATCCAGTTGGAAATTTATCATTTGGGATTCCAACATCTCATTGGCATTTTGAACGATATATTTTCTGCTGCTGTATATGCTTAATCTTCCATATCGCAAGACATGGTGCAAGATTGGGACCCTATCCACAAACATTCACTTCCTCCATCTCCAATATGCAATCTCAACATGGGCTCTGCAATCTGTCCATTGTGGATGCTGTGTGAGTTGGTTTGGAGGCTGCAAGAGCAAAGGGTGTAGTGTCAGGGCATGGATTGGTCTGAGTTGCCACTAAGCTGCTATAGGACCTAGAAAGGGCATGGATGGAGAGGCATAAGGTGGCATGGGTTGGCACAGATAGGGGCTGTGCTGCCTCTGCATTGTGTCTAGGTTTGCCTACCATGATTCTTAATATACTGTGCACCTCAACCTCACCCCACTCCAGCAGATCAAATAAACTGGAAGTTCCAGGGAATCTTCTGCTGGGTCAGTTCTGTGGAGCCAGAAATTGTCCCAAATTGCTGTATAGATATACCATTGCAAGGTGTGACAGAGACCTCAATATGTACTTTTGAGATAGGGCTTCCTACCAGGACACCAAAGTCATAACATTACCCCTTAAAGTTTAGTTTCAAAAGATATGATTTGCAAACTTGAGATTGTTCTTACCGTCCAAAGCAGCTCTTGGTATTTGATCAAGTAGCGCATAATGTTGCTTGTCCCAGCAGCCATTTCTAACTGTGTCTTTGTGCAACATCCTTTAAACATAAACAGGTTGGGTGCCATGATGACAGAAACGTTGTTTAGTGTCATTTTGTTTCTCTCCTTGTTGTCTATTAATCTCTGAAGAAATTCGAGCAATGACTAGAAGAGGATATTAATTACATTATAAAGGCTGCAGGGTATTCCTAAACTTAAAAACAGAAAGGTGTCATTTTGAAAAAAAATCAAAGACTCAGACTTCATTTTGGATAAATTCTTTTCTTTCTGTACATTTAAAAGGAGTTTGCTCTAATGGATTCATGCCTTGAATTTTACAATCTGTGATGGAAACAAGAAATTTGTTCAGTACAATCAAATATTTTCCTTAATATAATTATGAACAAATTTGCTGCCAGCCTGGTGAATAGTAAATCTGATTTAGTCGCAAAATCCAAATCTCTTCAGAGTAAATATTGTGTTATATATTTTTAAACAGACTTCGAACTGATGATTTTCTTCACCTTCAGAGTCAGTGGATTCTAGGGTTGAATCCCACCCCAGAGACTTGAACTCAAAAATCTAGGCCAATACTCTGATGCAGGTCTGAGGGAGTGCTGCATTATCAGAGGTGCTGTCTTTTGAATGAGACATTAAATCAAAGCCCCATTTGCCATCATAAGCAGATGTAAAAGGTATCATTATTTTGAAGAACAAAGATTTATGCTCAGCTTGTCGGACCTTGTAGATTGACTGCTGCATTTCCTATAATACAACAATGACTATACTTTAAAAATACTTAATTGGCTGTAAAGTATTTTGGGATAAACTGAGATCATGGAAGGTGCTACGTAAATGCACCTTCTGTCTTTCATTTTGAGTAAATAACGAGTTGCTGACATTAATCCCACCATGTTGTTCATGCGGCTTCTTAAACTATATGCTTGATGTGTGTGCTACTGTGGCGCAGTTGTTAGCACTGCTGCCTCACACTACCAGAGATTTGGATTCGATTCCTGCTTGGGTCACTGTCTGTGCAGAGTCTGCACTTTCTCCCCATGTCTGCAAGATATTCTTCCAGATGTTCTGGTTTCCTCGCACAATCTGAAAGATGTGCAGGTTAGGTGCAATGGCCATGCTAAATTCTCCCTCAGAGTAGTCGAACAGGTGCGGGAGTGTGGCGACTAGGGGATTTCCACAGTAACTTCATTGCAATGTTCATGTAATCTTATTTGCGACACTAATAAATGAAATTTAAAACTCAGAAAAGTAGATTTGGCAGCTTTTTTTAAGGTGTCCCTTTTCCTTTATCAGCTGTTCCCTGGTAATCTGGGAAATCACAGTTAAGAAGTCTCACAACAACAACTTAAAGTCCAACAGGTTTATTTGGTAGCAAAAGCCACTAGCTTTTAGAACACTGCCCCTTCATCAGGTAAGTAGGAGTTCTATTCACAAACAGGGCATATAAAGACACAAACTTAATTTACAAAATAATGGTTGGAATCTTAGTCTTTACAGGTAATCAAGTCTTAAAGGTACAGACAATGTGAGTGTAGAGAGCGTTAAGCACAGGTTAAAGAGATATATATTGTCGCCAGACAGGACAGTTAGTGAGATTTTGCTAATCCAGGCGAGTCGTGGGGGTTACAGATATTGTGACCTGAACCCAAGATCCTGGTTGAAGCTGTCCTCACGTGTGCGGAACATGGCTATTAGTCTCTGCTCAGCGACTCCGCGTGGTCGTGTGTTGTGAAGGCCACCTTGGAGAATGCTTACCTGAAGATCAGAAGCCAAATGCCCATGATCATTGAAGTGTTTCCTAACAAGAAGAGAACACTTTTGCCTGGTGATTGTTGAACGGTGTTCATTCATCTGTTGTTCGTAGTGTCTGCATGGTTTCCCCAATTTACCACACCTCGGGATATCCTTTCCTGCAGCATATCATGTAAACCTGTTGGACTTTAACCTGGTGTTGTGAGACTTCTTACTGTGTTTACCCCAGTCCAAAATGCCAGCATCTCCACTTCTAGGTAATGCCAGCAACAATGAGCTTTGCCATTGATTCCTACAATATAGGATGTCCTGCTGTCCTCTGGGGGTGAGTCCTGTGGCAATTGGGGCAACTTTCTATGCAGCATTCACATGGAGCAACAGCTCAACTTTACTAGCCAATAAGCAAAGGATTTTGATGGTTTTCTGTTCCAACTCTAAAACCATAGAATCAGTTTTCTGCTTCAAATTTATTTTGCAGCCTCTATTTCTTTTGCAATATGCATTGCAAATACTTAACAGCTTTTTAAAATTTGGCGTTTCATTCAGAACCAAGGTACATAGCAAGGCAAGTTGGGTTGTCTACACTAAGTTCTCTCTGTGCACCTGAACGGGTGCCAGAGTGTGGCGACTAGGCGATTTTCTCAGTAACTTCACTAATAACTAAAACTTTTTTTAAAAATCATTCATGGGACATAGGTGTCACTGGCTGGCCAACATTTATTGCTCATCTTTATTTGCCCTAAAATTGAGAGGCTTGCTAGGCCATTTCAGAGGGCAGGTAAGTGTCAACCACATCGCTGTGGCTCTGGAGTCACATGTAGGCCAGACCTATTGGTGAATCAGATGGGTTTTTCTGACAAACGACAATGGTTTCATGGTCATCAGTAGATTCTTAATTGCAGACATTTTTATTGCATTCAAATGTAACCATCAGCTTGGCAGGATTTGAACCCACATCCCCAGAATGTTAGCTGAGTTTTTGAATTAATAGTCTAGCGATAATACTACTAGGCTATCACCTCCTAAACTAAATACTACTAAGTTAAAAACAGAGCTTCATTGACCAAATCTCAAATTGTGGCCTAACTGGAGAATACTTGAGGATTTTCTATTGTATGCATCCTATGGACTCCTTGGAGCTGAAACTAACTGGTTACGGATGTCATTGGAAAACTGGAGAGAGTGAATTGTTTACCCTCTTTACCCTTTGTTCAATTTCCTTTGTCCACTGAAGTCAACAGAGAAGAAAATCAACTGGGTGCAAAATTCCTGGCAATTCGTTATTGCCAAATTTGTACTGTAACATTTCACCCCCTTCAACAAAATACTGCAGCTGCTAGAAATCTGAAATAAATATTGAGAATTTCTAGCAAATTCTGGAAATATTCAGAAGATCTGGCAGCATCTGCAGGGAGAGAAATTGGATTTCACAAGATATCGTGTTCCCCACACCATGTCAGTCGGGACCCCATCAATGGAAAAGCCTTCGTGCTCTTTTAGACTCAGCAGAGCATTAACTGGCTGAGGACAAGATGTCTGCCCCATCTAAAGAGAAAGTTTCACCTTAGTTGACAATGGCAGCTCTGTAGTCCCAGCATTGTTAGGTTCAAACAATGCTCATGCTGTGACTACAGCCAGTCTCTGAATTATGGAGAACAGACTGAAGTCAAGTCTAATGTATTGGTGGATTGTGGTCAGGAAAGGGGTGAGAGGTGAGTGGGATAGGGATTGAAAGACTAGGGTTGGAAGAAGGTTGGTGGGGGTGGGGGGGGGAGGGAGCAGGATGAGTATGGCTTTGAGAGGTATTTCTAATGGGTACAGGCATCCACCAAAAGAGGTCCCACCTTTGCCCAATATTAGCTGTTCAATAAAAGCTACCCACTTTGCATGTGCCTCCCACTGGCTCAAGTAAAATATTGGTGGGGGCAGGGTTTGGCACTTAAGTGGCCACTAATTAGTCATTTAAGGACTTGAATTGGCCACAGGGTTGTCATGCTATGCGGTGCCACCATAGCCATCTGTAAAATGACAGATTGGGACAGGGAGGAAGGCAGTATTCCATTTTCTGATCCCCTCCTCAAATGCACTGGTCAAGGCATGAAATATCTAGCCCAGTGTTTCATGTCAACTATATTTCATTGGAGCCATTTTAATGAAAGGTCATTGATCTAAACCCTGTTTTTTTTTCTCCACGAATGAGGTCACTCTTGCTGAAACATTTCAAGCATTTGCTCATTTTATTTCCCCCCCTTTGAATCATATAGGCACTTTGAGTAGGTTGTAGTTTATTTGGTGCTCTCAGATTAGGAATGGTGCATTCTAAGTGATATGGTTTAAACTACCACAAAAACTCACTCTTAATGATCTCAGCAGAAAAAGAAAACTTTCATCTCTGGGTAGGATTCAAATCGAAATCCTAAAGGTAAAAGGTAAAGTGTGCTAACACATTCTGTCACCTAGTACTCTATTGGCAACTTAGTAAATCTTACCAATATTTAACTTTTCACAGAAAATGTGCATCATTCAGAACATCTTAACATGTTCATTTCATCAGATGTTTCAGATAGACATCTCCGGGAATCACAGGATATAAACCTGGATACAGGATATAAATATAAATATACCCTGGAAACAGGATATAAATATAATTTCTAAAATCTGCAAATTTGGGTCACAGAGAAACGAGCCTATTGTTTAAAAAAGCTGGCCCAGAAATTCCTTAATTGTGCAATGTAAATAATGATTTGCCTAAATTATTTCCTTTGAACAAAAAAAAAACCTGTGTCAAAATTCCACGAAGTAAACATTTTCATTCACATTTTAAAAAGCAATTTTGAAGAAAAAAGAAATTCATGTATGTTTAATACATCAGATAATCATACCTTCAGTGTGTCTCTATTGTGGTCTGGGAGGAGAAGCACCAGCAAGTTAAGAGCCTGTAGCTTAAGTTTTCTACTTGATAGATCTGTTAATCAAATATTTGCATCTGGTTATTAAAAAGGATCCTACCTAAGAATTTCCAAACCAAACTACAGTGAACGCCACACACGTGAAAGAGGAAAACAAAACACCTGGCAGAAATTCAGCATCAACCAAAAGGCCCAAGTCCAGCCCAAATTTTGGCCTTGGTCTTCAGTAGCATTTTACATGAGAGCTGTTGCTGCCTTTAACCTCTCCACTCATCTTAACAGCACAAGTATTGGGCCATTTCCAGTAGAGGTCTTGGAAGCCTTCGGAAGAGCAGGCAAGAATAGGATGGGGCTTAATATGCCGAGTATGAAGTCAAAGTAATCTTCTGCAACACAGGTATTTACAAGTTTGCACTCAAAGAACAAGCTGCCATTTGACAACTGCAGCATTCATTAAAGAATCCTGGAATCATCAGAATGAAGCCTTGGAGTTAAAATAGCCCAAGAATTATTTCACGGGGAGCAGTGGGAGAATTTTCAGCTCAAGGTTGTACTCAACTACCCAAAATTGAAACCTGACTGGAGTCAAAATTGGGGCCTGACTGTTAAAATGGCCAATTTGTGAAGACAGGAATAAACAAGTTGGAAATTAAAGTCAAGCACAAGCAAGTGCAAGATGACAGGGCAATTTTGTGTTTTCTTCTCAAGTTTAATTGTCGGCCATAAACAAAATACATATATTTACAGTGGACGCATCTTCATGTCAAGAATGCACTAGTTAGTTTATTCCCCTTTGTTTGGTGAGGAAGAATGCTTGTTGATATTGTAAGTTGGGAAATTGCCCAGTTGTTGGTCATTATTTCCTGTCTATTTAAATAAATAGACAATCAGGCCCAATGCTTCTGCACTGATACCCCTGCAACTATTGTTCTATTCCAAAGCGAGAATAGAGGACTAGGTTTATTGAAAATGCAAGTTGTGAGACTCCTGCAGTAAATCTTACTTTAATGGGTATTTTCTACTCATTAAAATCTGTCAGGAATTCATAGAAACATAGAATCTCTAGAGTGCAGGAGGAGGCCATTCAGTCCATCGAGCCTGCACCAACAACGTTCCACCCAAGCCCTTTTCCCGTAAGCCAACGTATTGATCCTGCTAATCCTCCTGACACTAAGGGGCAATTTAGCATGGTCAATCCAACTTTGGACTGTGGGAGGAAGCCGTAGAAAACTACACAGGCACAGAGAGAACATGCAAACCTCACACACAGTCAATTACTCAAGGCCAGAGTTGAACCTGGGTCCCTGGTGCTGTGAGACAGCAATGCTAACTAGTGTGGCACTATGTTGCTCACCTTTTTTAGCTCATGCAGCATTTGCACATATTACTACAAATATATGTGGTTATTGACCACAAACATTTACTAATACATTGATAGATATTAGGATCTTTCTAGATTTAGGCTATTTCACATTAAAACTGTAAACAATCTCTGTGCAGCAAACAATCTTATTGCTGCAAAGACTCAAGGACCCAGATCCAAGAACCCCACCCCCTATTTCTTAAAATTCCATTTCTGTTTGTAGGGGGTGCTGGGGGATGGATAGAGGAGTGGTGAAGTACATAAACACAAATTGCAAGTTGGTTGTCTATTTAAACCTAGTGTATAAGACAAGCAAACACAAATTTTCCTCCAGGAATGGTCACAACCTACAATTCCTCCAGGAATGGTCACAATCTGCAATGAATTTCTACCGAAAATAGCTCATATCATTTGACATCAGTTGCTTTAAACAGCTTTCATTAACTTTAACTGCTCCCAGTTGCTATCATGTTGTCATCATTTGATATTATTTGCACTCAAGTAATCATCAGATCATCATTCGATTTAACTTACTTTCAGAACTGAAGAATTAGCTTTCCTTTTCACACACAACCATACTTGTGATGTCCAATGATAGTTATCAACTGACATCATTGTCACTAGTTTAACATCCTACTGTCTTCACAACATGTGGTTGTACATCGCCAAAATTTTCACAAGTCCCAGCTGATAATGTATATAGTGTTTAGGATCACACTTCCCCAATCAACCTCCCTCTCTCTCCCTCCCTTTCCCCTTCCTCCAATAGCACCTAATATCCCCTTCCCAAAACTCCCTTACCTTCCCAACACTTCTTCCTTCCATCCTTTTCCCCCTCTTTATTTGCTCTTCCTTTCTCCCTTTTTCCTTCAAACTCTCCTTTTCTCCCCTCGCCATCCGCCCTTCCTGCCTCCCATTCCCATCTACAACTGATGATCTTTGTGTACAGGGTTGATAGTCTGGCATAACTACAGAGAAATGGCATAATGCAGCTTCAGAGGAATAGCCCAGTCTAAGTTCAGAGTAATGGCCCAGTACAACATTAGAGAGGGTTGGCATAACTTAAGAAGAGAGGCCTCATGGCCTTAAGATTGAAGGGAGAGGATAGCTGGTGGAGAGAGAATTCATTTGTGGGATGTTAACCATGATCTTAATACTTAAATTGGATGAGCATCCTTTTTATATACGAAACCAACCCTACTGGCAAAACAGGGAGAATGGTATTCGGCATTAAACAACATGAATCAGGTTTCAGCCTCGTACACTATCTTCCTGATCACTATGTTTCATCACCGAGAGCAAGTACTAGTCAAGAGTTGACAGTGAAGGGAGCACGTGACAACCTAGGCATCCCACTCACCCACTCCTCCAACCACCATCTTCCCCACCTATGACAGAGACTGTATGTTGCACAGTAGACTCCTCACTCTCCTGAGAACTCATTTTTAGTGTGGAAGCTAGTCATCCTTGACCCTGAGGAACTGCCTAAGAGAAGGGCTGCAAGTTTATAGTCTTAATGATAGTTCCAAATGGTTATTAAAGGATTATCTATGAATACTAATTTTTTTTTAATGAGAGATTAAAAACTTGAGAGGATTTAAATGTTTTGAATGGTTTTCATGAATGAAAGTTTTTTTAAAAATATAGTGAAGTCTGTAATAAATATTTGGAATATTTTATTTCATGTCAGCATAAATCCTGAGGTTTGCCTTTGGTGGCGACTTGGATGAGTTGCAATGGAGAGTGTAGGATGTGAGGGTTACGAGCTGGCACCAAATTGGTATAGATACTATAAGAGGCCATGGGGAGAGTGGGTGGAGTGAGTTGGCATGGAAAATGTGAGGTTCATGGGGAGGTAGGTGAAGGTGCATGTGTTGTTATGAATTGGCATAAATGAGGCTGGGGAAGGAAGGGATGGGTTGGGAAATGAGGGGCTGTGAGGGTTAAGAGTTAATGTGGCTAATATTTAATAAAACATATGGGACGAAATCCCAGAGGACCGAGATGAACCTAAGAAACAGACCACTTCGCTATTCAGTAGCCCCTGTGGTAGCCTTTGCTATATGTTAGGGAGTGGCAGGGTTGACTCCAGCCCCCACCCAGGATGAAAATCAGGCCATTTGTGCTGAGGCAGATGAATTGAGCTGGGAGATTCCCTGACTTCAAAATACTCCACTTCTATGGTGAAAAGTCAGGCCCTACGTTTCCATTTTAATTATGAAAGCTAATAAAACAGGAGGTTAATAACTTACGTTGTACAGTTAGAAAGGCATCGAGGTACTCAAGAGTGACGAGTGGATGTGGCAATTCTCTTACAAAGAGCTTTAGTATACTTGCTGCATCATGCTGACGCACATCTTCCCAGTTAAAAGTTCCTTCGTAGAACTTTGCTTCTAGGTCTTCACGTAGACTCTTAATACACACGGGGGAGAAGAAATTAGGGTATCATCCTCAACAACATCAACAAACAACATTAGATTACATTTGATAGCAAGGTCCTGCATATCTCTGAACATGGGTAATGTGGTTTACTTCCCTGTAGTTTTGTCTCCTTATGGGCAACCTGTTTGTTTTTACAAGTTAGGAGATCTATTGTATTACTGATTAATTGACTGTATTGCCCTCACATGGCTCATTCTGAATTGTCAATTATCTCAATTGCAGGAGTTCCTCAGGGTAGTATCCTAGGTCCAATCATCTATAGTCTGCTTCATCAATGACCCTCCTTCAGGCATAAGGTCAGAAGTGGCAACGTTCACTAATGATTGCACAAAGTTTAACACCATTGGTGACTCCTCAGATATGAAGCAGTCCATGTTCATATGCAGCAAGACTTGGATAATAGGGTGGCATAGTAGTTTGCACTGCTGTCTCACAACACCAGGGATCTGGGTTCGATTCCCAGCTTGGGTCACTGTCAGCGTGGAGTTTGCATGTTTTCCCAATGTCAACGTGGGTTTCCTCCAGGTGCTCTGGTTTCCTCTTACAGTCGGAAAGATGTGCTGGTTAGGTGGATTGATCTGAACAGGAGTGTGACAATCAGGGGAATTTCACAATAACTTCATTGCAATGTCAACGTAAGCCTTGATTGTGAATAATAAATAAATTTTAAACTTTAAATCCAAGCTTGGGCTGATGGTAGCACTGTGGGTGTTCCTATACCACAAAGACTGCAGTGGTTCAGGAAAGCAGCTCACCACCACCTCCTCAACAGCAATTAGGGACAGATAATAAATGTGGCTTAATGAATGATACTCAGATCCATGAATAAAAAAACATTTTCCAAGACTCCTACCACTCTTCCTCATCACTCTCAACAACTCATCACTATTTTCAACATACAAGCACACGGCACACTACAATCCTCCTCTCTTATCCTAGACTTGTACCTCTTTCTCTCATCATTGCAGTCAGGTTGTCAGAGCAGAAATCTGTGTCACCAGCCTACCAAATATCTATCAATTTTGGTGTTGTAAGTTTCAGTTTATCTGGCACTGACAGCTTTTTGAGGAGATTTGTTTCAGATTTTCACACTCTTTGTGTTTCACATCTGAATGTTCTAGCTCGAATTTTAACATGAAACCTTTGCCATGAGCCCCCCCACACATGCCTCTCCTTACAAATGAGCTGTGAGTTAAAATACTCCATAGCAATTTCAATTGCCTGCCTGTTCTCACGGAGAAAATTGTGTAATAATCACCCTCAAGTGGTATTTAGACTTTTGTTTTGCACACACAATATTGCTGGCTACATGTTGACACTTTAAAGTGCAAATTGAATATAGAACATACAACATTACAGCGCAGTACAGGCCCTTTGACCCTCGATATTGCGCCGACCAATGGAACCAATTTTATGACCTTCTATCCTAAACTATTCCAATGCTATCCATATGTCTATCCACTAATCATTTGAACGCCCTTAAACTTGACAAGTCCACAACTGCTGCAGGCAGGGCATTCCATGCCCTTACTACCCTCTGAGCAAATAACTCACCTCTAGCGTCTGTCCTATAACTACCACCCCTTAATTTAAAGCTATGTTCCCTCGTGTTATCCATCACCATCCAAGGAAAAAGGCTCTCACTATCCACCCTATTTAATCCTCTGATCAACTTATATGTCTCAATTAAGTCACTTCTTAGCCTTCTTCTCTCTAATGAAAATAACTTCAAGTCCCTTAGCCTTTCCTCATAAGACCTACCCATCATACCAGGCAACATCCTGGTAAACTCCTCTGCATCCTTTCCAATGCCTCCACATCTTTCTTATAATGTGGCGACCAAAACTGTACACAGAACTTCAAGTGTGGCCGCACCAGAGTTTTGTACAGTTGCAACATGACATCTCAGCTCCAAATTTCAATCGCTCTACCAATAAATGCTAACACACTGTACGCCTTCTTAACAACCTTGAATACCAACTTTCAGAGATCTATGCACCTGTATACCGAGATCTCTCTGCTCATCTACACTATTAAGAGTCCTACCATTAGCACTATATTCTGCATACATATTACTCTTACCAAAGTGAATCACCTCATACTTTTCCACATTAAACTCCATTTGCCACTTCTCAGCCCAGCTCTGCAACTTATCTATGTCCCTCTGCAAACTGTAACATCCATCCTCACTGTCTACAACTCCTCCGACTTTGGTGTCGTCAGCAAATTGACTAACCCATCCCTCTACACCCTCAGCCAGGTCATTTATAAAAACAACAAACAACAGTGGCCCCAAAACAGATCCCTGAGGTACACCACTAGTAACTAAACTCCAGGTTGAATATATCCCATCAACCACCACCCAAATTGCTAAATCTCCCTCAAATCCATGCATCTGCATTTTCTGCAGTAGTCTTCCATGGGAAACCTTATCAAACGCTTTGCTAAAATCCATATACACCACATCAACTGCCTTACCCTTATCCACCTCTTTGGTCACCTTTTCAAAAAGCTCAATAAGGTTTGTGAGGCACGACCTTCCCTTCACAAATCCATGTTGGCTATCCCTAATCAATTCATTTCTTTCTAAATGACTATAAATCCTATCCCTTATAATTCTTTCCAAAACTTTCCCCACAACAGATATAAGGCTCACTGGTCTATAATTTGCAGGATGGTCCCTGCTCCTCTTCTTAAACAAGTGAAGAATTGTTATTTAAAAAGACTCCTTGATCAAACATGCTTCACAATATTAAATGACTTAATTTTTTATTAGTTTGTACATTTCTGGCTAGTCTCCTTCCAATTAATATAAGTTTTTCTCAAAATACCTTAATTCTAAATGCAAGTCCAGGTATCCGTAGAATTCCTTCAGTGTTCAAGCCCTCCTCTTCTATGTGAGTAATAAGCTGTAAAAATGTTAGAAATTTCATGTTAGAAAATAAGTATCACACCAACTAAAACATCTAAATCAGGGATAAGACAAATTGGTAATTGCAGAGAAGTTGGAAACAAATCTAGAGAGTAACTTATTTGTACATAACCCACATTCATATCATTTTTACTGAATGTTAAATAATAGATGATACAATATACAATGACCTGGACCTTCCGAAAAGCAGCAAACATTGCTGGATTGTGCTTCATTCAAGAATTCCCGACTGGATGCTGCACCACATTTCTTCCAAGACCTACCGAGCTCAACTTTTCCAAAAATACAGAGCACAGCATCCCTCAGAACTCAGATGTGGCAGAATCGTGGCAGGAGTGGAGAGACAGCACAACCCTCTTTATTATGGCACCAGTTGCCATGTGGTATGTTTAAATGTTAGTGAATGAATGAATGAGTGAATGGATTGGGTGGTAGGGTGTGTAGTTGGGTGAGGCAGATGGGTAATTGGGACTTGGGTAGGGTGGGTGAGGTGGATAAACAATTTTGAGGTTGTTGGATGGGGTGGATAGGTGAATAATTGGGTATTGAGTGAGGTGAGTAGGGTGGGTGATGTGCTGATTGCATCTCGGGGGGTGGTTGGGAGTGTGATTGGGTTAGACCAGGAGGCTAGTCTGGTCAGGTCAGAGGATGCTTGGGTTGTCAGAGGTAGCATAGTGCATAGTGCAAGATATAGCCATTACGGTGGTCAGTGTATAGATGAGTCGTCGGGGTAGGAGTCCAGTGGTAGTTGAGTCATCAGGTGAGTGGCTGGGGAAGATATGGTGGTAGTCTGGTGACTAGTAGGTCTGGTTGGGTTGTCAGTGAGTAGTGTGGTTAGGTCAGGCAGTATTGTATGGTCAGGCTGATCAGATCTGATTGGAGGGGAGGTTTGTGGTCAGGTGGGTGTTGGTGATCTGGGGTAATCAGATGGTCGACGATAGTCGGACACGATCAGAGATTAGTTTGGGGTCAAGGGGGTGATGGAGAGAATTTCAGTTGTGTAATTATCCAGATGTTAGTCTGAGTTTTAATCTGCCTATTTCCTGGCTAACTATCCAACAAGTAGTTTAGAACTATTCAATGTCTCCAATTCTATTTCAGAGTCAACAGCCTTTTGTAAAGGGTCTTGGGGAGCAAGGGAATTGTCCATCAGAAGTTGGAACTTCCTGTTCAATTCCCATGTAGGTCTGTATGTTAACTTCCATAGGGTCCCACTGCACATTTAAGTCATACATTTAATCTCTGACAATCCAAAGGCACATGATTTGGGCCAGTATATCAAATTCAAATAGTAAGTTAATGCTGTACCAGGCTGAAGTTGTATGGACACCCCTACAGGCAGTGTATGCATCTGCCAAAATTTAAAATGTTAATCTCTTACTGATTCAGATACTACACTGACAGTCTGGCCAGAATTTTACTGCTTTGTCCACCCCGGAACTGGTATGGGTGAGGCTTGCAGAATGGAATTCTCCATTGGCCAAAGCGAGGTCATGAAATCCCACCCTCTGCTTTTTGAAGAGCTCCTGATTAGATTCCTCGGCTGCATGGATGGCTTTCTTCGATATAACTGATTAAAAATCTGAGCAATTCTGCTATTGAATTGTCAGGAGTTTTAATAACGTGAAGCTACTCCAATTGAATATAAGTTGCATTCTGTACTTACTTTCTGCATTATGAGTGGGACCTTGGTTCCTGGTACTTTTTTCTGATCCTGTTCCAATAGCAATGAGAGCGGAACCCCGAACAATCCCATTTCTGAAAGCACATATTGAAAATCCAGAGTTCACTGAACTTTGATGAACACCGTACACTCCTTCTGTGCCATACACTAGACACCACTGCAACGTTTTATATGATAATTTATATTAAAAAGTAGCTTGATCGATTTACACGGCAGGGCTCAAAACTTAAAATCAGAAAAAACTCGGTCACGTTACAGAATGGTCCTAAGCTGAAACAAAAGAGAAGAGTAAAAACAAAATACTGCAGATGTTGTAATCTGAAACAAAAACATTGGGTGGAATTTTACAAGACATTTCTTCTAAGTGTCCAGATATCGTGAAAACAGCAGGGTTCCTGATTCATTTTTGGGGCATGTTTTCTCTCCCAATCTTATGCACTCAGTCATTGAAAATATGCGCTGGACCATTTCTAGCCACTACAGTCAGTGGGTGGGGCTTAACTTGTCAGACATCCAGCAGCTCAGATTGGAGCTACAAACTGTGCTTGTGCAGAAAAAGCATAAAAACAGTAGCCTTCTCCTCCCCCTTCCTCTCCCCACAGACACTGAAGCTCCCCCAACATTACTGACCCCCTTTTCCCTCCCACAGCAGCCACTTGCACACGGCCCCTCATCATCTCCCTGACCCCAATCACTAACTGACATGCCCCTCCCTCTCCCCTACCCCTGATCAGAGAGGTTCAACTCCCACCCACTTCCATCACCCTATTATAGGAGGGATATTATTAAACTAGAAAGAGTCCTGAAAAGATTTACTAGGATGCTACCGGGACTTGATGGATTGAGTTATAAGGAAAGGCTGAATAGACCGGGACTTTTCCCTCTGGAGTGCAGGAGGATGAGGGGTAACCTTATAGAAGTCTGTAAAGTAATGAGGAGCATAGACAAGGTAGATACTCAATATCTTTTCCCAAAGATAGGGAGTCTAAAAAGAGGGGCAATTTTTTCACAGAGGGTGGTGACTGTCTGGAGCAAGCTGCCAAAGGTAGCAGTAGATGTGGGTACAATTTTATCTTTTAAAAATCATTTAGATAGTTCCATCGGTACGATGGGTATAGAGGGATATGGGGCAAATGCAGGCAATTGGGATTTGTTTAGGGTTTTAAAAAGGGATGGCATGGATAAGGTGGACTGAATGGACTGTTTCCATGCTGTAAATGTCTATGACTCTACGCCTTGCAACATACACTCACTGTCCACATTCCTCCCCACAGCCCACAAGCAACATACACTCCTCAAACCCTGTGAGCAACAACAGTCCCCGACATACTCATAGGCCCCCTCGACCTGAAATACAACATGGCTGCCATCAAACCACCACCCTCCCTCGCCCCCCTCCTCAATAGCATGGAGCAGTTTGAAAGCAGAAACTTATCTCCTCACTCAACCTCACTGCTCCAGAGTCTGAAATCAACATTTACAGAGGAGATGTTTTACTAACTGATTCCAGCTGTAGTGAATGAGGAATATAGGGTCTGACAAAGGGTCATCGAGATGCAAAACACTGGCTCTATTTTCTCCCCACAAATGCTGTCAGACCTGCTGAGATTTTCCAGCATTTTTTTATTTTTGTTTCAGATTCTAGCATCTGCAGTATTATGCTTTTTGATTTGATTTATTATTGTCAAATGTATCAGTATACAGTGAAAAATCTTATTTCTTACATGTTACACAGGCAAAGCATACCGTTCAGAGAAGGAAAGGAGAGTGCAAAATGTAGTGTTGCAGTCATAGCTAACTTTTATGACAACTTGCTCATTGTGGTGACAAGAGTTCAATAATTTTATTATTTTCCCAAAGCAAACTTTGGACTTTACTCTGGATCAACCCTCTCACCTGATGCTATCTGTAGTAAATCCCTTACATTGCTGTGGAATGAAAAGAAGTTCACAGAGGGCACTATGTTCTTTACTGACACATCCCCACTTACAGCACACATGCTACAATCCAGTGTTAGTTTAACCTGAGAGAAAATAATGCAAATAAGTCCACTCCCATATATGAAGAAAATCTTAAAATTCCACGAGTAATAAAATAAATTAGAAATTCATACACATAGAACCCCTACAGTTCAGAAGGCCATTCGGACCATCAGGCTGCACCCACTCTCCGAAAGAATACCTTGCTCAGGCCCACCTTCGACCTTATTCCCATAATCCCACATATTTGCCATTGTTAATCCACCTAATCTATACATCTTTGGATACTAAGGGCAATTTACCATGGCCAATTTACCTAACTGCACATCTTTGGACTGTGGGAGAAAACAGGAACACCCAGAGGAAACCCACACTGACACAAGGAGAATTCCACACAGTGACCCAAGGCTAAAATCGAACCCAAGTCCCTGGCGCAATGAAACTGTGCCATCCAGACAGAAGGGGATGAATTTTCCCTTCCCACCTGTCACAGGAATTGAAATGGGTGGAGACAGACCATACAAAGGTCCGTTGACCTCAGGTGGGATTCTCCAGTTTTGGAGCGAGCGCAACTGGAAAATCCTACTCAAGGAGTTACATGTATCAACTTCATAGCAAAATAGAGGTTCAAAGTTTAGAGTGTATTCTCATTACCTTGCATTTTGACCTTCATTGCTTTATGATGCTTGAAATCCACGCCAACTGTATCGTATAGAGCTGTTATTTCAATCAGAGCCAATGAGCGGACTTTCTTCATGTCCTGAGGTGCGAGATTTCCGGCTTTAGTTGTACCTGTTTTTTCTTTTGGCAACCGGTAGTTCTTATGAAAGAAAAGAAACAAAAGATGTATCAGGCCTTTCATAGCCTCAGTCCATTCAAAGTATTTAACTGAAAATTAAACACTTTCAAAGTGTAATCATTATCGTAATATATCAAATTCCAGCATTTAATTCATGCACAGCAAGATCCCACAAATAGCAATAGAATAAATAATTAGATCATCTCTTTTCTGGTGGAATTGCTTAAAGGATAAATGGTGGGCAAACTTCTGAATTTTGCCAAGAGCACTTCACAAGCATGTATAAGGAGATGTAACACTCTTTATAAAGTCATTATAAAGATGTTGCAATGTTACATGAAGATCTGGTTATTAGATGTTATACAGGGGCCTCAGAATTAAGTACTACTGAGGAACAATGGACTTTATGCTCTGCATTTCTGGAGAAGCTAGGCTCGGAAGACCCAGACAGAAGTGTGGAACCGCTTTGGAGTTTGGTAAAGTATGGTCAGAGCAGTAATCTGACGGTGATTGACGCTTTGCGGAATATTTAGGCCCTTTTTTTACTTATTTAAAATCTAACATCTCTTTCGTCACACTTCAATATCTTCAGATGTCCACTCCACACATGAGTCAAAACTGGTTGATTTCTAGTATTTGAGGTCTGAGCTATTGGGTGCAATTGCACTAGAGAGACTGCGATGGTTCAAAAAGGAGGTTCACTACCACCTTCTTAAGATTCTTTCCAACATTTTCATTACCAACAATGCCCATATCCCATGAAAAAAAAATAATAAAATGTGCTTCAAAGTAAATGGTATTAAGAGTTGGGGGAGGAATGTTTTTGTGTAAAACCATAAAAAATGTTGATAGGGTAAATAAGGAGAAACTATTTTCATAGGCGGGAGAGTGGGAAATCACAGGAAATGATTTAAAGGAATTAGCAAAAGATCAGAAGCAACATGAGATTAAGAAAAAAACTTGTGCAGTGGGTTCTCATGAAAAACATAAAGGGAACAAATGTAATAGCATCTTTCAAATGGAAATTGGACATAAACTTGAAGGAGAAATCATTGCAGTGCAGCAAAATAGAAAGCTCTTTCAACAAGATGGCACAGAAACAATAGGCTAAATGCTCTCCTTCTACATCATTTCATGGCAGCAATTCCCCAGCTCGCCGCACCATTAGTAGATCGGGATAGTCCTGGAGAATATTGTGCAGGCCTAAAAAACTGTTTTGCACCCAGCACCAAACAGTTTGTGATTCTCCTGGTCCCTTCCTAATGGCACGAAGCAGATCATGCCTGATTAGCATATTTAAAGGTATCATTGTGATAATAGCAAAAATAACTACTGTTCTCCACCAGCAGAAACCTGATGTGATTGTCACACCGGGGGGCAAGGGGTGGGGCGGAGGCAGGGCGGGGGGGGGGGGGGGGGGTGGTAGGGAGCATGGGGAAAAGGGAGGGGGTGGTGGAGAAAGCTACTAAGGGGTGGTTGCGGGCATGGCAGGATGGTCCCCATCAGACAGTGTCCACCTGGCACAGCCCACCGAGCATACTGATGGTGCCCAACTGCCACATCGGCAGTGCTCAGCAGTAACCACCAGACAGCTGGTGGTATCGGCTGGGCAGCGCCAGTGTACCAGGGGCAGCATGAGTGTGGGAGGGATTGTGACTGGAGTGTCTTGCAGGGGTGGATTGTGAAGGCGGTCTTGATGGTGCAGTATGTCAGAGGGTCTTGATGGATGAGCATGTAAAACATGGGGAGTGATCAAGAGGGCCCTGATACTGGCAACCAATGTCAGGGAGGATGTGGGGGGGGGGGGGGGGGGGAACGTACCAGGGAAACCTGATGTCCATGGGGAAATTGAGGGAATCTCAATTGAGGGTGCACTGAAAGTTCAGGGCACCCTTGCAAAATGGTGTCCAACTATGAGAGGATTGTGCTGTGTCTTGCCCCTGACAGGCTAATGCAGATCACTTCATTATTCTCACTGTTTTGGTGCTTCGAAATTCCACCCTATGTTTCTACTTACAGGGAGAGCTGCATCATCCTCTCCTTTAGGATTTATGCTGCTTGATTTTTCTTTCATATGTGCAGCCTGCTCAGAGTAAGATATTTCTAAATTGATATCAGCTGCTTGTTGAACACCTTCATCCTTGATAGCCAGGTTGATCAGCGATTCTGGAAGGAAACAAGGTGATTTTTATTGTCCTGAGTGCCTAACTGAGTGTTAGACTTCAATATTTATTGCTCCTTCACATCTCCTGCTGCAACATTCTACCTTATGAATGTGAGACATGTGGAGTGTTGTAATCAAAGAACAATCTACAGATGGAATATCCTTTATCTGTACACCTGAAAACCAAACACATCCAAAAACCAATTGTTTTTTGAACAGCTACGCAGTTTCTTTATTTGTTAAGAAAGAAATGTAATGTTATGTCACAGATGTAATAAGTGCTAACGGGTAAGAAATAGGGTGTGTGATAGCTGGCAAATCATAGAATCCCTACAGTGCAGAAGGAGGTCATTTGGCCTATCGAGTCTGTATCGACTTTCCAATCTAGTATCTTGCCCAGCCCCTATCCCTATAACCCCTCATATTTACCTAGCTAATTCCCCTAATCTACACATTTTATGACACTAAGGGGGAATTTAGCATGGCTGATCTACTTAACCTGCATATCTTTGGAGTGTGGGAGAAGGTGCAAACTTCACACCAGCAGTCATCCAAGGCGAGTCCTTTGTGCTGTGAAGCAGCAACGTTAAGCACTCTGCCACCCCAATGGAGAAAGAACTTAGTACTTTCAGAACATAGTTAGCCTAGACATAGACTATTGAAATGTAAGTAGGCCTACCGATCAACCATAAATGCTGAAACTGAAAATATCTGATTACCGAAATGCAACCCAAGAATTTCAGATAAAGGATACTCAACCTGCATCATATATTATAAAGACACATCAGAACATTTTATGGCAATTGAATTTATTGGTGGCATGTAGGGCATAAATCATCCATAACCTAAAATAATCAGGAACTCCACTTTGGAATGGTGAAAGTTAAAAGAAAAAATACATTTAACTAGTTCTTTAGGAATTGCAAAACATCTTTTTAAGCACAGCCAAATATTTGGCCTTATTAAATAATTAAAAAATAAATAAATTATCAACTGAAAAACACCCACTAATAGCCAGAGCTGAACATGATCCATCATGTAAGAAGGAAATTTTGCAAATCAAACCTAAACATGTGAGTCAAATATTTTTTCATCCAGTTGAGCAATAGCAACTGGAAAACAAGCGGCATAAAAGTCAACATAGTAAACATGAGTAGATTTAATATTTTTTGCAAAATATAGGTCATACCTTCCATTTTGTCAAAGGTACCTTCTTTTTCATTTCCATCAGCTGTAGTAGCTGAAGCTTCATTTGTACTTGAGGCCTGAAAGTCAATATAAAATCTGCCTATAACTGAATGTACAATTCAGTCACAATCAAGTAATCACAGAGTGAGTTTGATGGTTAATATTATTCCCTCATTACCTGAAGGACTAAGAGATGAAAGGTGGCAATTCAAACAGCTCTGTTATAAAAAATAATGAGGGAAAGGAAAACAAAATGAAGTGCATTAGAAATTTCTCTCTTCGTTCAGTAATAAACAGTGTGCACTTGTTGAAGACACATGGTGTATGGTATATAACACTGGCTTTATAAATAATCTTTCTACTTGCATTGATTTTAGATGTACTTGTATTTTATCAGTACAGAAATATGATTATTTTTAAAAATCTGTTTTGTAATTTTTCTACGTTATTTGCTTTTTTCCCCTTTAGTTTGGGTTGCATGACTTCCAATAACACAGAGCAGGAATGGACGATCTAACACTGCAGTTCAGGGATGCCCCAGAGCCATACGGAGCATCAATTGACTGAAGGTGAGTTTTCCACCCTTCAATATCATTGTGCCTTTGTAATTTTATGTTGAGGCTGATATTGGTGAACTTTTAATGTTATTTGGGAATGTGTTGTTTGTCCACATGGCTTTTCTTTTTGTCAGTTGGGTATATGTTGACAAAGGCATGGTTTATAAGTACATGCAGCAACTTGAACAATATGGCACAGGTTATGGTTGGTTAATTATTTTAATTATTATTACGAGTGATTAGAATGAGAAAGATAATGGGCTGGAATTTGTCACACCCTCCCCTCAACCTCAGGGAGGTAGCAAGTCAGCCTAACTGTCCATTGACTTTCGGTGGGACTGGACAATCCTGGTGACAGGAGGATCTGGAAAACCCTGCCCAGCATCTCTCCTGCTCATTTCTTGTATCCTCTGACACAGTTTTTGTTCTGTAACTTGAAGTGAGTTGATAAAGTGTAAACATTCTGGTGAAGGATGGGGCACAGGACGTGCCTCCGTGACCAATGAGATTTAATGAAATAGAGGATGGACAGAGAAGGAAGGAGTCTAATATCCCTGTTAAATCAGATGCAAAGAGAGAAATTGGAAAGGGTAGACTGTATTAAAAGAATAAAAAAAAACAGAGAAGAAAGAAAAGATAAAACCTTTTGGGGCAGAATTTTCCTGAAGATCAGCAAAGGTCAAAAAGTGGGAAAAGCGGTGTTGAAGCCGCCAGCACCAAGTGTGGCTTTCTCCACCATATCACCCCATCTTGATAAAAAGAAACAAGAGGTGGTTTCCATGAGATTGTGCTGGCACACCCACCCCACCAGCAACTTAGCTTTTTTAAGATAGGGGTCCCATTTTTAAAGGTTGCCTCAGTGCACAAAAGTCAACCAGGAATGCCCTATGCAACGCCCGCTGGCACTGCCCAATGGCAAAAAGAGTGCCCAGGTAGAGCAGTGCCCATATTGTGCCTGCACAAGACTCTTCCCTGCCACCACCCCCCTCCCAAATCCCTCCTCCCCCACCCAAAATTGATGCACTACCTGAATTCCTCTGAGAGGCCTGGTCGCTAGGTACACTCATTGGGAAAGGAGTCTTGGTTCCAGTCTGTCTGTCCTCACACCAACATGAATGGGCTTATTTATAGAAGAGGGGGAGGATGATTCAGGCATAGAGTCCTGATAATGATGTTCCTGACACTCATCTCATTATGTCAATGGCATGGGATGCAGACAATTGTGTCACACTTTTCCGTCAGCATAAATGTGATTTGGACCGCATGCGAGATTATCTGCACTAGTCATCAAACACGTCCAAAACAAAAAACAGGAGGGGAAAATCCCAGTCATAACGTTTTTCAGTTTTGAAATTTCTAACATTTCACTATCTGAAGAAATGAGACTCAAATTTTAATTGGTCATTTTAGGTACCAGAGAGTGTGATTGACAGTCATCAACTGTTAAAGAGTTCTTGCACTTACAATTACCACATTTAACCTTTTATGGTGACTTTTCTGGACAATTATTGTGTAAATGTAACAGCAACATCGTAGTTGGGGCAGCCACGCATGAGATGCTGTTTTTTATAAACTAACAGAAGAGCACTTTGAGTTTTTTGGCTGATCAGCACATTAACAATGGCATGTCCTGCTCACATGCTTTTACCCTTCAAATTCTGGACCAATGTAGCATTAAGAAAAACCATTGTTGGAAAACGGTATTTAGTTTAAACATTCAGCGTTCGTATTGGGTTTTGCATTTATTGCATGCATTAGGAAAAAGAATAAGTATGTTTTCCTTTCCCTACAGCCAAAAATGAAAAGAGATAATCGTGTTGTTGTCTGATGACACTGAATAATGGGAGCCCCATTTTGTATTTGTGACCTATCGCTGGTTTACTTTAAATTACAGCACAAATGATGTTTTCAAAACGGGACACTGGAAGCAGGATGTTATCTCACCACAACTACTTGTATTTATGTAGCACATTAGAACAGCCCATGGTGCTTCACCAAGCTTAACAAAACAAAATTTAATACTTATTCCACAATGCAAAATTAGGTCAGACGGCCAAAAATTGTGACAAAGACATATACTTTAAGGTATATCTTTAGAAAAAAGGTGGTAGAGAGATGGAGAGTTTTATTGAGGGAGTTCCAGATTTCTTACTCTCAATAACTGAAGGCATAACCATCAATGGAGGAAGAGTTAAAAAGTGAGATGCACAGGAGACTAGAATTAGAGGATTGTAGTTGTATTGAAGAGTATGGCATTAAACAAGATTATGAGATAGAAAGGGGCAAGGCCAGGGAGGAA
Organism: Sphyrna mokarran; assembly: GCA_024679065.1. Lineage (NCBI taxonomy): Eukaryota > Metazoa > Chordata > Chondrichthyes > Carcharhiniformes > Carcharhinidae > Sphyrna > Sphyrna mokarran. The sequence continues at coordinate 68,567,014 of JAGIQG010000005.1, forward strand.
TTTGATAACAAGAATAGGAAATTTTAAATCAAGATGTTGCTTGAACAGGAGCCAATATAAGGCAGCGAGCCAGGGGCCATGGGTGAACAGGACATGGTACAAGTTAGGGCATAGGCAACAGAGCTTTGGCCTCCAATATACTGAGATTAGAATGTGGGAGGCCAGCCATGGATGCAGGGGAATGGTCACATCCAGACATGATGGAGGAATAGATAAGAGCTGCAGCAATGTTGCAGACATGGAAATAAATGGTCTTAGTGATCACACAAATGTGTGTTTGGAAGCTCATCTCAGAATCAAACATTACACCAAAGTTGGGAACATTCACTTGAAATGCAGCATTAAGACATTGTAAATTGAGTTGGAACCTTGAACCAAGAATTTTGTGTCAGATATCCCGGAATTAAGATTGATCATACATAGATGGACAAGCGTTCTGAATCCTGGAGAACCCCGAAAGGCAATGAGAGGAGAAACAGGCCGGGATTTCCCAGCCCTTAGTTTCGTGGAAGATGACTCTCCACTGCAGATTCCCTGGCAGTGAGACAAGCGAGCCACACAAAATGCCGTAGACCTGGGCAGGACCAGCAAGCTGTCTGCCCCTCCAGAAAACATGCTGCTGAGAAGCAGGTGAAATCCTAGTCAAAGTTATTGTGTTGTGATTTAATGCATGGCATAACATCAAGTATACGATATATCAATGGTACATTTTGCAACCCGTTTATTTGAACTAAAATCGTGGCTGGAATTCTGCTACTGGCCTGCCACTAGAATTCTAGTGGGGGGAGGAGGAGGAGGGAGCGACCATGTAAAGTCTATTGAAGTTATGTGGGAATCTCTGGTTTTCAGGTGAGTGTCGCTGGAGGATCCGGCCCCATGAATTTTGGTGATATTAGCAAACGACTGCTTTATGGTTTGGATGGAGTTCTTATTCAGTAACTGAAATGGTCGCTACAAGAGGACACAGGTTTAAGGTGCTGGGGAGCAGGTACAGAGGAGATGTCAGGGTAAGTTTTTCACTCAGAGTGATGAGTGAGTGGAATCAGCTGCCTTTGGTGGTGATAGAGGCGACCTCACTGGGGTCTTTTAAAAGACTTCTGGATGAGTACATGGGATTTAATGGGATTGAGGGTTATAGATAGGCCTGGTAGGTATGGATATGATCAGCACAACTTGTGGGCCAAAGGGTTTGTTTGTGCTATAGTGCTCGATGTTCTATTATTTCAAGCTTATATATTTAACCTTTATCATTCTATGAATCCTGCCAAATGCTACCTCCTTATTATATGGGGAGAACTGTCTTAAACATTGACAGTTCCTGGGATTAAAGTCTCCATCATATAAGCCCTTTTAGGATATCCAAACTTCTCAAAAATGAGAGGTCTGCTTCATGACTTCCTGTTAGACTAAATGCATCCTCCTTACCTGTGAACTAAAGATGCTTCTGACATCAGGGAACTGTTGTTTGTTCTTTTTCCTCATTGTCATTGTAAATGTTTCCACTCTTCTCTGAACAGCTTCTGCCTGGGTACGAGTTAGAGTTGACAGTAAAGCTATACTTTCTTGGGTGTCTCCGCTGACTAGGCCTGAAAGGCCTGCATCCTTCAGCCACTCTGCCTCCACTTCCCCCTCTGCACAGGAAGCAAAAGAAAAAAAAAACTAATGCAAGACAGAAAGTGATAATAAATAAACTTAATTCATTAGACTGATCTATCCCCTACAACATGGGGCTCAATTTTGAAACATGGTTGCCAACTGTAATTAAGATGTGGAGATGCCAGCATTGGATTGGGGTGGGCACAGCAAGAATTCTCACAACAGCACATTAAAATCCAATAGGTTCATTTGGAATCACGAGCTTTCAGAGCACTGCTCCTTCATCAGGTGAGTCACCTACACTCAACTGATGAAGGAGCAGCGCTCCAAAGGCTTATGATTCCAAATAAGCCTGATGGGCTTTAACCTGATATGGTGAGACTTCTAACGGTAATTAAATGTATTCCTGGAAATTAAATCGCATGCCTTTCCTCCACACTGCATTAGTCAGCAGCACATCCATCCTTGTGACACATCGCCTTCCTCCGCCAACTGGAAAACAAAAAGACTTATTGCCAACTGGATGATGCTTTATTGTCAGCCAGTCTTTTTTTTCCCTTTTTTAAATATTTTTATATCTGATAAAGAAATTTTCAAAAAAAGACAAAAAAGACTTCTTTAATATCCACTGTGATGAGTGCTTGCAAATACATTGTATATAAAAAAGTAGACTGTATTGGAATACTTTTGAACTTGTATAATGTTTGAAATGATACTTGAAACTTGTATATCTGATGTGCTAAGTGTAAAATCCAGACGACTTTCCTCCATGTTTGCACATGGTAGCATCCTGGAATTACATCTTCAATTCCTGGAGGCTCCAGGCCATCTCTGGAAAGTTGCTACAATCTGAAATTGAACTAGGAGACATTTCTTACCTCAGAGAGAATGTATAAGTTCGTTCATCATATATATTCAAGACTGAGTTAAGCAGATTTTTGATCAACAAGGGAATAAAGGGATTTGGGGGACAGGCTGGAAAGTGGAATTAAATATACAATCAGATCTTATTAAACAGGTTCGAAGGGCCAAATGACTTACCCTTGCTCCTATTTCTTATATTCCAAAAAAAGGTCTGTCAGTATCTCTGACCCAAGTATTTCAATCTTCCAATGTTTGAGCTTTTGATTGCCAAAGACTAAGTAATAAAAACCAGATTTTTCAAATGTTACAGCTGCCTTCTACAGATGTAAAAGTAAATAAAAGACCTGGGCCCTAAAATTCCATGAGAATTCTCCTTAATCTCCTGTTATAACCTTGAGATGACACTGTTGGATTTGCAGAGAACAAAAAACAATGAAAATTACCACAGCAACAGGCTCTTTGGCTCTCCGGCTCTCCAAGCTTGCATCGACCATGCTGCCTGACTTAACTAAAACCTCCTACCCTTTCGGGAACCATGTCGCTCTATGCACTCTGTCCATACCTCTCATAATCTTGTAGACTTCTATCAGGTCTCCCCTCAACTTCCGTCACTCCAGTGAAAACAAACTAAGCTTCTCCAACCTCTCCTCACAGCTAATGTCCTCCATATCAGGCAACATTCTGGTAAATCTTTTCTGTACCTTCTACAAGCCTCTTGGTAGTGTCATGACCAGAATTGAACAAGGTTCAACAAAGCATCACCAAGACCTGCCAATTTTTAAACTCAGTACCCCGGCCGATGAAGGCAAGTATGCTGTCTGCCTTCTTGACTACCTTCTCCAACTGCATTGCCACTTTCAGTGACCTGTTTACCTGTGTACCCAGATGCTATTAATATTCTTAAGGGTTCTGCCATTTAGTGGATATTTCCTATCTGTTGACAGTAAAGACTGTAAATCGCAATAAATTGCGATCAGCTCAGGTTGAGTGGACGCAATGATGTATCTGATCAGACAATGGCATTATGCTCCAGATAAGTAAATAGTCTGTGCTCTATACATATTTTATAGTTAACATGGTTTAAGAAAGTTTATTTTACTGTTACCTAGAGGTATTTTCAGTTTCAACCTATGGGAATGAAGGAAACCTTAAATAGCTTAAAAATAACATAGTAGTTTTGATTTCATACAAGCATACATACAAACTCAGATAAACAATAGGCCAGTTGGCTTTTCAAGTCTGCTCTGCCATTCAAAAAAATCATGGTTGATCTGAATGTAATTCCCCACTTACCCTGAAAACCTCTCACCCCTTTGTTTGTCAAGAATCTATCCATTCTGCCTTGAAAATATTTAAAGACTCTGAATTTTGAGGAAAGGAGCTCCAGAGACTCTCAATCCTCTGAGAAAAATATTTTTTTTCCCATCACTGTCTTAAATGCATGATACCTTATTTTTAAACAGTGACCCCTGGTTCCAGATTTTCCCACAAGAGGAAACATCCTCCCCACTGTCAAGACCCCTCAGTTCTTACACATTTCAAGTAGTCTCTTAGTTTTTTTAAACTCCAGCGGATAGAAGTCTAGCCTGTCCAATTTTTCCGCACAAAACGGCCTGCCGCATTCCTGTTATTTTCTGAACTGCTTCTAATATACTTATATCCTAATGTGGTCTTACCAGTGTCTTGTATGATTCATGCATAAACATCTAACCTATGTTTGAAACTGCTCATGCAATAAATGATAACATTCTATTAGCTTTCCTAATTATTTGCTGTACCTGCACATGAACCTTTGCGATTCATGCATTAGGGCACCTGGATCCTCTAAACCTCAAAGAATGGTAATCTCTCACCATTAATTCAGTATAGTAACATTAGAGGAATAATGAAATAGATCCCACATACCGTCAGGCACTTTCACAGACACCTCCTCTTGTTCTTCCTGGTCATTTTCCTGGGTCGTCTGAATGTGTTTCACTTCACTCCAGTAGTCATCCATGGACAGTTCGTCCAGAGAATCTTGGGAGAAGGACCGTTCGTACTGAGGTTTCTCCATCTTTTTTCTGGAATGCACTTGGTTCATACTATACTGTCCACATCTCCGACTGTAAAGCAAAGACATTACATCTTTAAAGAGAGCTGCTTCATGTTACATCTCCTACCAAAGTATCTTTTATTTCTTGGATTCACTTTTAAGAAGCTTTACCGAAGTTGTTGTTTGAATATGAAAGTAAATATTTGATAATATAGTTATCAGTTAGTGACCCTAAACAGAAACTCCAGAGTTTAAAATTTTATTTACAACTATTCTTGTAAAGCATCACATGATGTTATTGTTAAATGAAGTAAAGTACAAATTATTTTTCTCTTTTCAGATAATGACAAATCAGCATTTTCTGTTTTTATTTTATATTTCTCTTTTTTATGAACACAATCACATATTGATGAGTGACAGATCTTCTGTCTGTCTGTGCAAAAACCACATCATATCAGCATTAAACATGACAGTAATGTAAACTGAGATAAAGTAGTGTGATATTACGCAACATTATTGACCTGTACAGAAACCATTACCTGCTGATGATTCTTCATGGCAGAAGACATATACTGCAATGATAAGTATGATATTGTCCTCTTACATTAAACTAAAGCCTTGTCTTATGTCAACTTAGTACATTACATCTGATTTGTGACAACGAGTGCAAGTGGAGAAACAGAATGGAAAAAATAGACAGGAAAAGAAGCAAATGACCAAAATGCAAAAAGAAAACAATCAAAGGGAAAATTCTGGCCTCTGAAAGCACTGAGCAGTCTGCATGAGAATAGAATGATTTGAGGAGGCAACTGAGTAGGGCAGCATGGGAATTGATCCCAGGGCAGTGGGGATCTCTGCTTTTTAAAAGAAAAGTTAATGGAACAAACCTTAGGCAGTTGAATTGATCATCTTGCAATTGATTACAATCCTTGAAGCTGTTAATATATAACCTTTCCTCCCCAGTGCCATAGCAACTATGAGCAACAGAACTGCTTGAATGTTCTCAGTGGCCAACACTGCTCAAATGGCAGGCAATATGTCATAAGGTAAAAATTGTCATCATGCAGCATGCCTGTCCATTGTTTCTGTCTTGTTCGCTGACTCTATGCTAACACACTCCTGTAATTTATATTGAAAGATAGTTCCATATCCTTCAGAAGTCCTTGAGAATCTCACTCACGTTCTATTTTTCCCATCCGAGCCAAGAGTTGAGTAATAGTGGGCTAACAACAGTGCTACAGTCAAGCTGATTCTTTATTCAGAAGTATACTTTACTGCAGAAATGACCAGTTTGTTGATCCTTGTGATCTTCCCCTCCCCAGGCTAAGGGCACTGAGGATAGTTCACATCATCTCACTGCTCCTTCATTATGGAGCACAGAAGAAGTCATGACCCACCTGATCCATATAATTCAGTGCTATGCTAGCTAGTGTATTGCTTCCATTAGTTGCTATAGCCATAGCAATGGAGAAGATTTTGACTTTGCTTGAATAAAATGACAGATAGAGAACTTGCAGGCCATTTTAATCTCTCTCCTTTCTAATTTCCAGCTTTAAGTGGCAGTTGGATCACTTTTACCCATTTTATATAATAACACAAATCATCATCAGACCTAATAAGTTCTTTTTCATTAAGTTACATTGTGGTTAACACAGCAAGTCAGACAATAATTCAAACAAGGCACTCATATGATGCCAATCAAACCTGTAAGACAACACATCACAAATTGCGTGAGAACATGATTGTGCAAAAGCCCTTCTTCCTCAATCCCGCATCTTTCTGTACATTCCTTTTTTCCTCCTCTTCTCAATTCTTCGCTCCTCTGCCTCCTCTCCTCTGTTTCTCTTCCTGCAATCACCTGCCCTATCATTCCTCTTCCTTTCCTCTCCCTATTACATCCTTCTGCCACCCTTTCTCTCTTCCTCCTCCTTCTCGTCCTCCTCTGTCTCCTAGAACACTGAACAAACAGTACAGACAGGACGAGGCCCTTCAGTCCAAAATGTTATACTGAACATGATAAAATTAAACTAATCCCTTCTGCTTGCCCTGTATTCCATCCGTATTCTTGTGCTTACCTGAAAGACCCTTAAATGCCCTATCATACCTGCCTGCTCCATCGCCCCAGCAGTGTGTTCCAAATACCTATCACTCTCTGTGTAAAAAACTTTCCCCTCACATCTCCTTTGAACTTTCCCCCTCACCTTAAGTGCATGCTTCCTAGTATCAAATCCAGGATAGCACAGTGGTTAGCACTGCTACTTCATAGCTCCAGGGCCTTGGGTTTGATTCCTGGCTTGATTCACTGTCTGTGTGGATTTTGCACATTTCCTTGTGTCTATATGGGTTTCCTCTGGGTGCTCTGGTTTCTTCTCACTGTTCAAAGGTGTGCAGACTAGGTCGATTGGCCATGCTAAATTTGCCCCTTAGTGCCCTGAGATGCGTAGGTTCCAGGGATTAGTGGGTAAATATGGTGGGAGTAAGGCCTGGATGGGATTGTGGTTGATGCAGACTTGATGGGCCCAGTGGCTTCTTTCTGCACTGTAAAGTTTCTATGATTAAACATTTTAAATCTGGAAAAGAAAATTCTGACTGTCAATCCTATCTATGCCTCTCATAATTTTATAGACTTCTATCAGGTTTCAGTTTCTCTAAAGAAAACAATTCTAATTTGTCCAGCCTCTCATTATAGCTTATACCCTCTAATCCGGGCAGCACCTTAATAAATCCTCTCCTGTATCCTCTCCAAAGTTTCCACATGCTTCCTGTAATGTGGCGACCAGAATTGAACAAAATACTCTAAGTGTGGCTTAACCAAAGTTGTTTCTTCTTTTCCTCACCAGATGCAATAATTTCTGTCTTGATTCCCCATATACGATGCAAAGAGAGATTGATAATGTATTAACCTTGGCATCTAGCCACAAATTCCAGTAAAAACCCATTTAATGAGAAATTCAATTATAATAATCCAAACATTTACCTATAAATTCTGTTACACTTGTTAAGAGTCCTGCAGTAGGACTTGCAATATTGCAGTTGAGGTTGCATATCTTTTGTCACATAACCTGTGGGGATCACAATAATTCTAAGTAACATCTTGACAGCATGGTTAAAAAGGTGGGCTTTGCAGCTACTGACTCAGGCCACTGAGTGGCGCCTGGGAGCAGGCAAAGATTATCACCATTTTTATTATTTTCTTTTACAGTTAATGAAGCATTTAAAATGTTATATTTTTTCTGATTTATTTATTATTAGTTTATTTTAAGTGCCCCTTCATTATTTTGAGAGTGTTACTATCTCCACAAAATGCACTCTGTTACTGTGAATATCTTGTCAGGGGTTTCCCCTGTCGCAGTCCTGGACAACCTGCAGCCTAGGGACCACATACGGCCCTTCTAGACTCTGACTGCAGCCCACAAGACACTTTGTTAACCATTGTCCATGTGCAGTGTTGTCACATCTTGTTGAAATTTGTCTGCATAGTTTTTTTTCCCTACTGGTATGATTGCAGTGACACTTACACAAAGAAAGGGCAAGTGAAGTGTGTGCTGATTGCACATAGCAATGACGGTGAGAGCCGTATGATCCCTCTACTCCAAAGTGTAAACATTTATTTTGTTTTTACAATTTGAAGTTGATGGTCATTCTATTAATATATGAATAATTTAGCATTTTTTATTACATGTTATGAAATAATCAACGTGTATTAAACGTATTCAATCTTATTCACGGGATCATGGTTGGTGAACAAGCCTTGCAGTCCACTGAGATGAAGGAGGGCCATTTGTAAGCCCACTCAATAGCCTAGGTGGTGTGCCTCTGCTCTGTATGGCTGCGATCACTTAGACTTCAAGACTCTCGTCAAGCAACATTTTGGGATTGTTTCCTGCCCTACCCACCATAGGAATCCTGGACAAGGAGGTGGGGTGGTGACCATACAGAGGTCCATTGATCTTGGGTGGGGTCTTTTTGGTTCTGTGTCTCATAACTCTTAGCCATTATCGGTAAACACTATTTTTCACCGCTCCTGCCCAGACCGAAGTGTTTGTAGGACTATTTCATTGGCATTAAGCCACGAAGGATCAATCCCCACATATAAGCATGCTGATCGCACCTTCCATCTCTCACAAGCAGTCACAGGTTTTCACTGCCTCTATGTTGCCAAGCCGTTTATGCAAAATCCAGCCTTGGACAAGCCATGGGAATAATTTTAAGACATTTGGCCTCCTCCAAGCACGCTTATTTGATTATTTTCATGTTTTTAAAAAGTATGTAAAAATGCAAGATTTTGCAATCAGTCATTACACTTGAATTGTTTCTACACTGGCCTGAGACAGCTAATAGCACTGGGAGTTCCTCTTGCATGTTTAATTCAATTCCTATGGCTGGGAAATCCAAGTCTCCCTGACAGCCCAATTTCGTGCCTACAGATAGTTTATAACGGAATCACTACAGTCTGCATAAGACTCTCAAAACATTTATCAGCACAATAAATAATAATCTAAGACAAGGATAACAACTGAAGATTTCCTGGAGAACAGCCATTTCTTCCAAAGCAGCTAAAAAACGCAAGTACAACAATGTTCCCTGGAAAAAGACTTTGGCTGAAATTCTCCAGCCTTTCACGTTTCATCACCGCTGCCAGCGAGAATGGAAAATATGGAGCTCAGCCAAACCTCTGTTCAATGCAACGGGACTGGAGGTTGGAGAATCTGGCCCTTTATCTAAACGTAAATTGTGGATTAATGAAACAGTGAACATTGTTTGGCATGCAATATTATTTTATTTCCATTGTGAAAGATTTCAGAGGAGTGATATTTTTCAGTAATTATTAGCTTAGATAAATAGTAAAACTGCAAGATTTCCAAGATTGCAGATAAACATGGAAGATAACAAAAGGTGAAAGAAATTAAAAACACAGCGTTCCGTCAAATAATATATTTTTGCCGACAGGATTTAGAAAGGAAAATTAAAGTCATTTAAAGAGCTCTGTTATCATTTTCTTTGAAAATAGCTGCTTAATCTTGTTATGAGAGATAGCAAAATCTCTTCTTCTGCCAGATGGCTCAATTGCATTGAAATGACGCAACTCCTGGCCTTAGGATCTCTGCAGGAGCAGTGAAGAAAGATCTGCCACAACCGGAATCTCTAGCTTCAGGTGTTTTTATTAAAACAAGGCAACGGGTAAAGTTGCACAACACAGTGGCTCCACTCTAGTTACAGCAGTGCACCAGGTCTTATTTAGATAAACTGACTAAAGTACACATTTTACGGTTTTGTAATATCCAAGCAATTAAGTGACACTTGCACAACTTGTGAACAGTGTCCCTAACTAGCAGGAGCAAATCACACAAGGATCCTTTACTGAACAAGTCTTAAGCAAGTTAAAATAAATTCAGATTGATAGTAAATTTCCTACACAGCACTGTTTCAACACTTTGGAAGGAGGAATAGACGCACAGACTATTTTCTAAATGGGAAAATGCTTAGGAAATCAGAAACACAAAGGCACTTGCGAGTCATTGTTCAAGATTCTCTTAAGGTCAATATGCAGGTTCAATTGGCAGTTAGGAAGGCAAATGCAATGTTAGTATGTATACAGGACTAGAACACAAGAGCAGGGATGTACTTCTGAGGCTGTATAAGGCTCTGGTGAGATCCGATTTGGAATATTGTAAGCAGTTTTGGGCTCCATATCTAAGGAAGGATGTGCTGGCTTGGAAAGGGCTCAGAGGAGTTCACAAGAATGATCCCTAGAATGAAAAGCTTGTCATATGAGGAAAAACTGAGGACTCTTGGGTCTGTACTCATTGTTCTTATTGAAACTTACAGGAGGCCTTACTGTGAAACCTGGATAGAATGGACATAGCGAGAATGTTTCCACTAGTAGGAAAAACTAGAACCAGAGAGCACAGCCTCAGGCTAAAAGGGCAATCTTTTAAAACAGAGATGAGGAGGAATTTCTTCAGCCAGAGAGTGGTGAATCTGTGAAACTCTTTGCCGCAGAAAGCTGTGGAAGCTAGGTCATTGAGTGTTTTTAAGACAAAGATAGATTGGTTCTTGATTAATGAGGAATCAGGAGTTATGGGGAAAAGGCAGGAGAATGGGGATGATAAAAATATCAGTCATGATTGAATAGTGGAGCAGATGCGATAGACCAAGTGATCTAATTCTGCTCCCATATCTTATGGTCTTACACCAAGAACATGTCAAGGAATATATTCTCTATTCAGATGAAGATTCACCAGGATTTGTGTTCATCTCCACAAACGCTGTCTGACCTTCTACAGTTTTTATTTCAAAATGTCATCTTCTGAAATATTTTGCTTTTTTAAATGAAATAACATGGTACTGTGCACTTCATATAATGGATTCAGATGCCTTTCTTCTTCAGCTAGGCACTTCCCACTTTGCTAAATGTCACATTGTTATTGCTGCCAATCATGCTAGAGTGACTTTCACAGTTACAAACAGGGCTGACCTTGTGCTAGATATTGTCTACAGCTCAGGCACTAATAAATGACATATCTACAGCCTCCACTGTAAGAACATGGATAGCAATGAACAGCCTGATAACATGTCTTTTTTGGAGCCAATTCTGAATGTGTACCTGGCATCTAAAATACAAGGGTGTATGCTTTTCTTACTTTTCAGGGAACTCCACTTCCTGATCCAATTACATGATGGTCGTCAATAGGCCCAACAAGAAGGCCATGCTAAACTATGAATATAGTTCGCAAGGGGAGAGCTGAATTGCAAATATTCAATAGTAAAACAATAAAGGGAAAAAATCACTGCAAACAATATAACGCAGGTACTTTTTTCAGAGAGATCTTTACAAAACTTTGGGAGAGCCTGAATAGATGTCATTTAGCTGTCCTTCTGTTCAGAGGTATAAAATATTATAAGGAGAATGGAATAAATGCAATTCAGGGGGGGATACATTTTATCATTTCTCATCATGATCTCAAGGATAATTTTCCAACTTCTGTCAATAAGGGTCTTGGTGGGAGTATAAGTAGAAATTGGGTCCATGCTGCATATAATTTTCTATTAGGCTTTCCTGTTACACAAATCACGCGTTTTTTTGCAACAGTGGCTGTACTTCAAAGTATCTCATTGGGTTGTAAAGTATTTTGGAATGTCTTAGGGACATGAAAGACACAATACAAATGCAAGTTCTTTCTTTCCCTAAGGGTGGGATGTTTTGGCCATTCCCACTGGCGGGATCTTCCAGTTCCATTGACAACAACCCCCTGCCACATGATTCCCAGTGGCAGAAGGTGTGAAAAATGGGAAACCCTGCTGACAGTGGCAGAACGGGAAGATCCTGTTGCCGACCAATGGCGATCACAAAACACGTGATACATATGTAGTGACATAACATCCAATGTTTTCTGCCTCTACTTTTGTCCACCAATTTGTTTCAATGACGGAAAATTGCTGGCCAGCAACTGCAGAAGCAGAAAAAAAACCTAATTAGTCCAAACTGTTTCAGGTTGCATTCTAATTGCTTTTAATTTTCAGCTTTTTTTTCCAAGGGATAATTAATGGTTACACTCCAATGTACAACCTACTGAGAAAAGGAGCCTGCACTTTTTTAGATTGTTGCCAAGGTCACCTGGGAACACATAACAGCGTCTCTATTTTCAGCTGCCAAAATAAAAGGGTTGTTTATGCAGTACAAAGAATCATGCTGCAGTATAGAAATAAAATATCATCAGTGGCTTTTAATTTCTTTCAGAAAAGGAACAAAATGTCAGTTGTCGGCATCATGTTTTAACCTCATGTATTTTGAAAATAATGTAGGGAAAAATAGATGTTATCAGCTAATGTTGCAGAATCAGTCAGCCAGGCAGCTAAATATTGAACTGCTTTGTGCCACCTGGAGCTTTGTTTGCTGATACCTTGTGTTCCAGGCACCTGAGAAAGTCCATTACAAATACGTGCAAAGAGTAACACTACTTTGGAAATTAAGCAGGTGAAGTTGGTTTTCAGTGGAATCAAATAAGATGGCTTTCCATTTTGCACCACCACTAAAGACCAACTTGGTCCCCTGGGAAGAAGAATAATTGGACTTCAAAACCAGCACAGTTGGCCATTCACCAAACTCCTCCATGCACATAATGTCATCAGGTACAGTGCCATGGTGATTATGCTAACGGACTGGTGATCCAGGAGTCCAAAATCCATGTCGCAGTTTAAATCTCAATGTGGCAATTTGGGAATTTAAAATTAGGTGAATAAAACACTATCTGAGCTTAAAACCTAGTCTCAGCAATGTTGACCATGAAGACATCAAATTGTCATAAACACCCAACTGGTTCACCAGCACTCTTTAAGGAACAAAACCTTACACCCTGATTGGGTGACTCCACTCAGAAAAAGTCTAACAAGCCAGCTGGATCAACCTACTACAAAACTGCACAATGAAAATAAAGCAAGACAGGTCACTTGATTTCGAATATCAGGTTAAACAAATCTCCTGTTGGTTACCACTTACTATTCTCCCTTAACTAATAAACCAGAACTCCTCCATGTTGAATACCACTTGGAAGAATCATCAAGAGCATCGAGGGCACAGAATGTACTTTGGATGGGTAACCTCAATGTAAATCATCAAGGTCGGCTTGATAGCATCAAGATTGACTGAACTGTAAAGGACACATTCTGTAAATCTCTCATTTCCTTCCATACGAACAATATGCTGTCTGTACATGCACACAAGAAACAATACTTTTCACTGTATACCAATACTTGTGACGTTAATAAATCAAATCAAACATCTGCCAGCCAGGACCTGTAGTGGTGAGAGAACAACATGACAGTAAAACCTAACTGACCTTATGTTCAGCAATCTACCCTGTTGCAGATGCAAATGTCAATGGAAGTATCGGTATGACTGACCATCGATTTACACTAAAGATATCTTCCATCGTATTGTGTGGCAGTACTACAGCACTAATAGGATAGAAATAGCAGCTCAAAGCTGGCAATCTGTGTGGAACACTGGGCCATCAGCAGCAGCAAAATTGCAATCTACCACAATCTGTAATGTCTCCACACTCTATCATTACTATCAAGCCAGGGACCATATCAGGTTAATGAGGAATGTAAACGAGCATTACAGAAGCAGCACCACGTACCCTTAAAAATGGGGTTAAACAGCATAATCATCTTACAATAAACTGAATAATCCAACAATCAACAGATCGGATCAAAACTCTATGGTTCTGCAGCATCTAGTTGTGAAGGAAGTTCCACAAACATCCCTGTAAAGCTTTGATCTGCTCAGTTGGTTGTGGGATCACTTAGCGACTTCTACTGTCTGTCTTAAAAGTATTTCCGTGTTGTAGCTTTGCCAGGTTATCAACTAATTTTTTTAAATATACCTTTAATTAATCAATCTCTATCCATTCTAATATATCACCCAACACCACAATCTTTTATTTTGTTACAATCTTTTATGTTGCACTTTATCAAATGCCATTTGGAAATCTAAATATACTATAGCCAAAAATTTCCAGTCTCGCCCATCATGGGAATCATAGTGGACGAGACAGAAAATTCGATGGACCATTTAAAGGCAGGAATTTCTGGTTCTGGGATGCATGCGACCAGAAAATCCTGTGCCACACCTTCTGATTCTTCTTTATTAACTCTGCTCATTACATTCTCAATGAAGTCTAATAAATTTGTCAGATGTGATTTCCGTTTCATTAAAGTATGCTGACTCTGGTTGATTGTATTATGATTTTCTAAATATCCTTTTTACAGTTCCTTGATAATTGTTTCCAGCATTTTCCCAATGACAAATGCTAGGTCAACATCTTTCCTACCTGTCTTTCTCCGTTCTTGCACTTTTCCAATCTGTTGTGACTCTTCCAGGACCAAGAGAATTTTGGAAGATTTCAACCTATGTGTCCACTCACTTTGTAGCCAGCTCTTTTAAGATTCCAGAAAGCAGGCCATCATGTTCAAGAAACTTGTCAGACTTTAAGAGATGAGTTTTTTTTTTAAGAGCAACACAGCACGGGAAACAGGCTCTTCGGCCCAACGAGCCCACGCCGCCATCATAAACATGAGTAGTAGGACAATTCCATTATCCTGAGTATAGATTTTGGTTATTTCCTATATTTTCTTAAGCGATTCCTCACTATGAGGGACAAATTGTTTCTCCAATCAGCCTAAGGGAGATTTTTTGGGTGGTGGGAGGAAAACCGGAGTGCCCGGGAGAAGAAAAACCCTAACGCAACACCACGGGGAGAATGCGCAAAACTCAGCGCCAGACACGGGCCAATTCCAAAGGGTCTGACACAGTGCCACATCGATAGTCTCTGAGCTGTCATGGTGCCTTCAGAGGCGTTGGTCCACAAGTTAAAGCACTCACTTACGACGAGGAGTGGACCAGGCAACCCATGTGAATCACAACATCAAGAGCTGTACTCGCACCAACTAGCCGAATGCAATGCTGAAATAGTAATAAGAGTCGAATAGAATAGGAGTAGGAACGTAATTACAAGCAGCAGAACAGGCCCTCTCGGCCACTTGTCGATGTCTGTGCAACGACCAAACCTGCTCTCCTACCTCGACATCAACCACCTGGCCTGGCTCATTCCCCAGAACCAAATCCAGTATAGCCCCATCTCTAGTCGGGCCATCCACATACTGCTCCAAGGACCCTTCCAAAACACACTGTACAAATTCCTCCCCGTCCACTCCTACAGCTCTGGGCCCTCTCCAATCTACTCCAGGAAAATTGAAATCTCCCACTACTACTACCCTATTTTTCCTACACTTATCTAAAATGTCCCTGCATATCCCTTCTTCCACGGCTCGCGGGCTGTTGGGCGGTCTGTAGTAAACACCCAACAGAGTAACCACTCCCTTCCTATTCCTCAACTCCACCCATAGAGACTCAATTCCTAAATCATCCATACCTCCCTCCCTCTGCACTGCTATGATGTTGTCCTTAACTAATAAAGCCACTCCCCCGCCTCTCCTCACACCAACTCTGTCATGCCTAAAACACTTATACCCTGGAATATTCAATTGCCAGTCTTGCCCCTCCTTCAACCACGTCTCGGTCACCACCACCACTTCTAAACTCCTCGTGAACATTATTGCCTTCAGTTCATCTGTTTTGCCAGTCACACTCCTTGCATTAAAACACATGCACTGAAGACCCTCAGCTCTCGGATATTCCTTTCTACCTTCTGGTGTTACTCTATCATCCCTCTCTCTCCCACTCCCAGTTCCCTCTCTCTCCCCACCCTCCCTCCCTATTAGTTTAAACACTTCCGAAACACTCCAGCTAACCTCCCAGCTAAAATATGTGTTCCCCTCCCAGTCAACTGCTCCCTATCCCTCTTGAATAGGTGACCCTCCCTCCTGAAGACCTCCCAATGATCAATGAATATGAAGCCTTCTGCCCTACACCAATCCCTCATCCATGCATTTAGTTGGAGTGTCTCATTTGTTTTTACCCAATTGGTCCCGGGCACAGGCAGCAGGCCAGAGAACGCCACCCTGGAGGCCCTACCTTTCAGTTGAGCCCCCAACTCCCTAAACTGCCTACGTAAGTCCCCCCTGCGCTTTCTTCCTACATCTTTCTGTCCTACGTGAACTATTACATTTGCCTTAGACCCTTCTCCCTTCAAAATTCCCTCTACCCTCTCTGAAACATCTTGGACCCCTGCTCCAGGGAGGCAGACTACCATCCTGGAGTCTCTCTTTTGCCCACAGAATCTCCTATCGATCCCTTTAACCATCCCATCCCCCACCACTATCTCACTTCCTGCTTTCCCGCCGGTCTCTGTGGCATTCTGTTCCCCCTCACTTGCCCTCTCCATCACAGCTTTTACCCCTCCCTTGGTTTTCTTGGAATCCTCCTTAGAGATGGCCTTTGTGCCTTGATTTTTATTCTTGTTCCTCGTAACTGTAACCAGCCCGTCCCTACTACTAGATCCTGGGGTCCCCGCAGGTCTGCCTTCCCTATTCATTGTAACCTCATTTTCCCTCACTAGACACATGTCCTCCAAGCACAGCTCCAGCTGTCTCAACTTTGCTCTTAAACGTTGCAGTTCTAAACATTTTGCGCATATGGGGGCCTTCGGGAGATGTGATGCCTCCAAGAAGGTCCACATATGGCAGCGTACGCAGTGGACGCGTTTGGCCAAGTATCGTGGCATTTTGTATACCCCTTTAAAGGTGTTGGGAAAAGTGTTGATTAGGTAGGAATCA
Organism: Sphyrna mokarran; assembly: GCA_024679065.1. Lineage (NCBI taxonomy): Eukaryota > Metazoa > Chordata > Chondrichthyes > Carcharhiniformes > Carcharhinidae > Sphyrna > Sphyrna mokarran. The sequence goes on from JAGIQG010000005.1 coordinate 68,583,749, forward strand.
CGTTACTCTCTGCGTCCAAGCCTGCGCTCACCCAAGCCCAGTGAGCTTAAGCCCTTGTTGCTCTCACTCTAATTCCCGTCTCACTCCACTGCCCGCTCCCGACGCTGCCCGCTGTCTTACCTTGGCCTTCCTTTTATACTCCCGCGCTTCCTTCCCTGCAGCCCCCCGCACCTATCTCCCGATCTCATTAATCTCATTAGTTTTCTCAGCACTTTTTCTCCAGTGATCAGGATTGTTTTAAGCTCCTGCTTTCCTTTCACTTTTTGACTTCTACTAGTCTTGGAATGCTTTTTGTGTGGATACAAAATATTTGTTCAAAAACTGTATTTTTCCCTTATTTTCCAATATTAATTTTGGTCTCAATATATCTCCTCAAATGTCTGCCACTGCTTATTTTTACTAATTCATGGGACATGGTGTCGCTGGCTGGCTAGCATTATTGTTCATACCTAATTGCGGAGCGCAGTTGAGAGTAAATCATGTTGCTGTGGCATTGGAGTTACACATAGGCCAGACAAGGATGGCAGATTTCCCTCCCTGAAGGACATTAATGAACCAAATGGGTTTTCATAACAATTGACAATGGTTTCATGGTCATCAGCAGATTCTTAATTCCAGTTCTTTTTATTGAATTCAATTCCACCATCTGTCATGGCTGGATTCAAATCTGAGTCCCCAAAACATTAGCTGAGACTTCTCTACCATCTTACTTTTTAATCTATTTTTTCAATCCACTTTAGCCAAATCTATCTTCATATTATTGTAATTGCATTTATTTAAGTTTAAGACTAGTTTCAGAACCATATTTCTCATCCTCAAAATGAATGTGAAATTCTATCATTTTTGATTATTGTTACCAAGAAGATCTGTTATGAGGAGATCATTAATTAATCTGTCTCATTACACATTACCAGGCCTAAAATAATATATTCCCTGATTGCTTCCACAATTCATTGTTTCGAATACATTCAAAAAGGTATTTTTCCATTTGATTTATCCAATCTATAAGAAGATTAAAGTCACCCACAATTATTGCCATACTTTTCTTACAAGCCGCCATGATTTGTTGATTTACATTCTGCAGTTACAGGGGGCCTGGAAATTTCTCCTTCCACTGACTTCTTTCCTTTGCTATTTCTTATCTCTACCAAACCAATTTTAGATCATTTCTCATTACCATACTAATCTCATCCTTTACTGACAAGAGTTATCTAGCTCCTTTTCCTTTCTTCACAGAATATTAAATACACTTGAATATTCAAATCCCTGTTACTTCACATTTGCCAGCAACAATGAACCTTGCTCACCCATCATTTCTAACTCCAGAGGTCTGGAGTATCGAAAAACCCAATGATATTCAAATAACCTGCCTCCTCTAAATGAACTCATTTGTTGTCTTTAGCTCCACTAACCTTAAGTACTTATTGCTCAGTTAAACCCAGACAAGTTGGCGTTAACTAACAACACTTTAAGTTCAAGATAATATCACACGTCAACTTGGCTCCATTGATATTATTCCTGCTTCTGAATCAGATGGTTGAGAATTCAAGCCCCATTTAAAAGGTATGTATTTTAAGTGATGCTTCAGTGCTGCAATGAGAGAATTATGCATTGTTGGAGCTACTGTCCTTTGATGAAATGTAAAACAGTTCAACCTGCCTGCTTGAGCTGACATAAATATTCCCACAGCAGTATTTGAAAAAGAGCAGAAAGTTATCTGGAATAACAATTAATGACCAAGGCTTAGGTGTACAGGACACAATTTCACATTTGTTGATGATACAAAACTCGGAAGTATTTGTGAACTGTGAAGACAATAGTGTTGTCTTCGCAGTTATGCTCTATGACTCTATGATACAGACAAGTTGGTAAAATGGGCAGAAAAGTGGCAGATGAAATTCAATACAGAGGGGGTGAGGTGATTCATTTTGGTTGGAAGACCACAGAAATATAATAGAAAATAAATGTTACAATTCAGAAGGGAATGCAGGAGCAGAAGGATCTGCTGGATGTAATGTACATAAGTCATTGAAGGTGACAGGACAGGTTGAGATAGTGATTAGTGGTAGAAGTTAATACAGTATTCCAGGCTTTACTAAACAGAACATAGAGCATAAGGTAATGAAGAACTGTTAAACTTGTATAGAATACTGGTTCAGCCCCAACTGGAGTATTCCATTCAATTCTGGGTGCGACACTGGAGGAAACATATTAAAATATTCTTGAGAGAGTGCAGAAAAGATTCAAAGAATGGTTCCAGGAATAAGGAATTTGAATGGCATAAGTAGATTGGAGAAATTGGAACTGTCTTCCTTGGAGAAGAGAAGGTTGATAAGGGTATTTAAAATGGAGAAAGGTCTGGACAAAGTAGATAAGGAAAAAGACTATTCCCATTTGTAGAAGAATCACAAAGAGAACACAGATATAAGGTAATTGGCAAAAGAAGCAATGGAGAGATGAAGAGAAACATTTTCATGCAACAAGTCATTGGGATCTGGAATGCACTGCCTAAGTATGCAGTAGGGCAGGCTTAAACAAGTCATTTAAGAGAAAATTGGAATATTACCTGAAAGGGAAGATTTTGCAGATTAAGGTTAATGACTGGCACTGCTGGGGGTGGGGGAGGAGGATTTTTTCTATAAAGAACCAGCACAGACATGAAAGACTGAATGGCTGCCTTCTGCTTTAGTGTAACAACATTATGATACTGTGACCAAATCACCCTCATTGATCCTTCTTCTGATTTGGTGATTGTGGAACCTGGTGAGCTAAATTCGTTGCTACATTTGCTTGTATAAAAGTGATTTTACATTCAAAATAATTTATTCCATATGAAGAGGTGTAAGGCGTCCTGACAACATGATAAGTGTGATATAGGCTGGAATTTTACAAGCATGCCTGCCCCAATTCCGGGATCAGGCGAGACTCAGAGAACGCCATTCTCCACTGGCCGCGGGTGGGATCATACGAACTACAGAGAGACGTGGTTCCACCTGGAGTTTTTTCTTATTTTCCAGTTGACATTAAGCCATTTATAATAATGTTAAAAATCTGAAGCTAGGGGCTACAGTATGTTATCAGGTGCACAAAACAAATGAGATTTACAGATAAGTTGTGCTGTGTATATTTAACTTTTGAACCACGTCATATTTTAAAACGTTACTATTCATTCACTGAAGGACACACAAGAAAATAGTGTAAGAGTATCTGAGTTAGAAGATAGCATGAATAACCTGATGTCATTGTGAAATAAAAATAAATTGAACGTACTGAAAATACAGAGCAGATCACCATCATCTGTAGAGAGAAAACAACAGGGTAGCTTTAGCGATCTTTATCTGAGGGAAGGGTAAGAAATAAACAGGCATTTTAGTCATTCTGGAAAACAGAAAGAAGGAAATATTATTTTAAATGGCCTGCAAACACATAACAGGTGATATCATAGGTCACCGAGATAACCGAGTCATGGAAAGGACAAAAGAATGTAAAAATAGGAAGGAGGGGCTGAAAAGAGACAGGATCGTTCACAATAAAAAGTTGATTTAAAAAAAACTTAGTTAAAAAAAAGAGAGAAATGAAGAAATGAGAAAAAGAGTGAAAGAACTGGTATTTAGCACAAATGAAATGTAAGCAGAAAATGCAAGTGAAGTGATGTAAATCCCAGATCATGAGACACAAGAACAGGCCCACACAGATCTCCACCAGTATCATGCTTGATAAAAGGCCTCAAACTCAAATGTCAACCTACATTCCATTTGTCCAGATATTAGCAGACCCGGCCTCTATCGCAGGCTGTAAAAAGAACTGAGTCTGTAGCTGTAGCCTGAGGTTAATAATATCAATGTTAAAACCACTGAAGTACTGCTCTTGAAACTTGCATTGAGCATCATTGTATCAAAGTCAGGTGGATTAAAGCAATGAGCCACATCCTCATCCTTTTCTCACCTCCACCCCATTTATTCTTCCCTCCCTTCCTCTCACATTGTTTTCCTCTTTCTACCTCTCTGCACCTCCTCAGCGCACCATTCCTCCTTCTGGTCATTCTTTTTCCTCTCATTGTCTTACATCTCCCCATTTCCTTCTTTTCTTTTATTCAGTCTTTCCTCCCCTCTACTAATTCCTTAATCCAGTTATCTCCTGCCCTCTGGCCCTGCCTGTCCTCAATATAGTGTTTAATCTTGTCCTCCACATGCAATGCAATTTTGATTGATGTTTATCCAAAAAAAAAGCCTAACCAGGCAATATTGAGTAAAGATGTTGGGTCAAATTTTTGCATTGGGATAACCTCCAGTGGCTTCCCTTTTGCCTTTCTAAATTATTTGTTCATGGAATTTGATCATTGCAGGCAAGATCAGCATTTAATGTCCATCATTAATTGCCTTTAAAAGGTGTTGGTGAGCCACCTTCTTGAGCTGCTTCAACCTGTACAGTGAATTTGCAGTGTTGTTGCTATGGGAACACTGATTTCCAGAGACTTTCTTGTATCGAGCAGATTAAAGGAAACAGCTGTTATAGTTTAGATGTTCAGTGTGTGCTGCTATTTCTGTACAACAGTCAAGTTCCTGAATGTGTGTATTCTTGCAAATTGAGTGAAGCAATCTACGGTATAAATTTTCATTTTAGGATCAAAAAGTGAAAGAAAACAACTTCAAAGAATTAATCTACATTTGATCTCTATGATATGATTTTTTTTCATAGCAGATATAGCTTTTCAGTGAGGTTTCCTGCAGAAACCCTTCAATTATTTCAACAGGGAAGACTTGCACTTCCTAAATCTACATATCAATGACTTGGATGAAAGGACCTAATGTATGGTTGCTAAATTTAATGATGACACAAAGATAGGTAGGAAAGTAAATTGTCAAGACGACAGAGTTTAAGAGGATTTGGATAGATTGAGTGAATAGGCAAAAATTTGGCAGATAGAATAATAATGTGAAAAACTGTGAATTTGTCACTTTGACAGGGATAATAGGAAATCAGTGGTCTTTTGGCTAAAATCAAGCATCAGATTTCTTCTTGGTCTTTTGACTAACATTAAGTGTAAGCATTCAGAGTAGCCAATAAGGTTAAACTGAGTCTTCATCTGATGCAGTTTTTTAAAGCCATCTTAACCATTTGGTCAAGATGAAACTGATATTGAGCCAGGGATGGGGTGTAATGCTTCATTCTCTCAGCTTAAAGTCCAAGATGGGATGTGTATCCTTGTCTTGTCAGCTTTGAGTTGGTTTGTCCCTCATATGGGGACTCTGATCGGACTTCATTCCAAATCAAAAAGCCAATTAAGTACCAAAGGTACCAAAAAAAAAATAAGCCCGGGATAAGATGCAATATCTTTTCTTGTCAGCTTGGACCTTATATGTCTTTCTTGTAGGGATTATGCACTGGATTAAATTTGAATTGTTTTTTGGAACAAGCAGGGCGATGGATTAAACACCTGACCCGTCAACTCTGCACACTGGCTTTGTAATTTTAGAAAAAAAAAACTTTTTTTAAGCAGGCCTTTTGGCTAAGATTAAGTGTAGGTCAAAATAAGCCTGAGATGAGGTGTAATATCTGTTCTTGTCAGCTTGCACGTAGCATGCATCTCTTGCGGGAACCATGGACTGCATTGAAATTGAATTGGAATTGTTTTTATGGAGCAAGCAGGGAGATGGTTAATGGCTTGCTCTGTCCACTCTGTGCATTGGCTTTGCAACTCTGAGAAAGGAATTCATTTTCCTGAAAAAGTGTACTATTTGAATGGAGAGACACTGCAGAACTCTGAGCTACAGAGAGATGAGTGTCCTATTCAGTCTCCTAATCACTTGCTGTACCTGTATGTTGACATGAATTGCAGAATGTCAGCATACAGGTACAACAAGTGATTAAGACAAATGGAATGTTGGTGTTTATGAAAGTTGGAACGTACTGCTGCAGCTATATAGGGCTTTCGTTAGATCATTGGATAAAAGCAAATTACTGTGGGTGCTGGAATTGAAACCAAATAAGAAAATGCTGGAAAATCTCAGCAGGTCTGGCAGCATCTGGAAGGAGAGAAAAGAGCTGATGTTTTGAATTCAGATGACTCTGCTGAGATTTTCCAGCAATTTCTCTTTTGGTTAAGATAAATCACATTTGGAACACAGTTTTAATCTACATCCTTAAGAAAATATATAATTGTATTGGAAGCAGTTCAGAGAAGGTTCACTACTCTTTCCTGGGCGATAGAAATTGTCTTATGAGGAAAGGTTGAGCAGGTTGGGCTTATACCCATTGGAGTTTAGAAGAATGAGAGACGATTTTATTGAGACATATAAGATAAGATGAGACATATAAGCAGATAAATGTGTAGTGGTCCATTTTGGCAGGTCTAATAGGATGATGGAGTACGATATCAAAGGTAGGAGTCTTAGCAGTGTTGAGGACCTTGGGGCCTGGGTCCATAGGACTCTTAAATTGGCCTCGCAGGTAAAGGATGCGGTCAAAAAGGCATATGGTGTACTGGCCTTCATTAATTGAGGGATTGAGTTTAGGAGTTGGGAGGTAATGCTGCAACTTATAAGACCCTTGTCAGACCCCATTTGGAGTACTGTGTGCAATTCTGGTCGCCTCACTACAAGAAGGATGTGGAAGCTATTGAGAGGGTGCAGAAGAGCAAAGATGTTGCCTGGATTGGGAGGCATGCCTTATGAGGATGGGTTGAGGGAGCTAGGTCTCTTCTCCCTGGAGAGACGAAGGTTGAGAGGCGATGTGATAGAGGTTTATAAGATGTAGAGACTTATAGATGGGATGGATTCCTGGAGGCTATTTCCCAGGGCTGAAATGGTCGCTACAAGAGGACACAAGTTTAAGGTGCTGGGGAGCAGGTACAGAGGAGATGTCAGGGATAAATGTTTCATTCAGAGGGTGGTGAGTGAATGGAATCGGCTGTCAGTGGTGGTAGAGGTGAACTTGCTGGGGTCTTTTGAGAGACTTCTAGATGAGTACATGGGATTTAACAGGATTGAGAGTTACAGATCGTCGCAACTTGTGGGCTGAAGGGCCTGTTTGTGCTATAGTGTTCTATGTTGCGCATTCTAAGATCCTGAGGGAATTGGACAAGATGGATGCTAAGGTATGCTCCTCTTTGTGGGGGAGTCCAAAACTAGGGAGCACTATTTAAAAATTAGGGTTCTTTTATTTAAGCTGGAGATGAGCAGAAATATTTTCCCTGACAGGGTTATTGGTCTGTGGAATTCTCCACTGTGAATGCTGGGTTATTGAATATATTCCAGACTGCGTTAGATGGATTTTTGATCGACAAGGGAGTCAAGGCTTTGGGTGGTGGGAGGGGTAGTGGATTAGAAGATTAGAGTGGAAAGTAGAATTAAAGACAACAAATAGATCAGCCATGAACGTATTGAATGGTGGAGCAAGCTCAAGAGGCTGAATGGCCTATTCCTGCTTCTAATTATGTATGCCAATATGTATAAATATATGCTGGCAGAGCGCTGATTATGAATAGTTCTGCATTAAACTCCTGTTCATGTATTATGCTCAGTTCAATCCCACTGGCCTCCATACAACTTCATCACACTAAACCAAATATTTGCAGGTTAGCCGGATCGACCATGGTAAATGCATGGGGCAGCGGGGATGGAGCAGAAGGGAGTACCTGTGAGAGATACTCTTTTGGAGAGTCAGTGCAGGTTCAATGGGCCAAAAAGCTTCTTTCTGCACTTTAGGGATTCTATAGGAGAGGAAGATAAAAGGTGGGTGCACATCTTTGGTACTTGCATGGAAAGATGCCCCAGCGAAGGGTCTCTTGCAATATTCCATGGGAACCATTCCTTCCACAATACTTTGCTCCATTCCGTCATCTCCAACAACCATTCCCTTTCCCACAGCACCAATAACCTTGTACCTCCTTGTCGCTGTTCAAGGACTCAAATATTCCTTCCAAGTGGCACAATGAATTAATTGTACTTCTGCAATTTAGCATACTATATTCGCTGCTCATGATGTGATTCCTTTTACACTGGACAGACCGAACGTAAACCAAATGACTGCATTTCAGAACGTCTCCATTCACTCTGCAAGCACGACCCCAAGTTTCCTGTCACTTGTCATGTCAATTCTCTGCCTTGATCCCACACTGACCTTTCTGTCCTTGGACTGCTATGATGTTCCCATGAAATTCCACAAGAAGTTCATTGTGGGCTGGATTTTATGGCTGCCTGCCTAATGGGAACAGTGCCAACTAGCTCACCTGCCCATAGGCCTGTTGAGGCCCTTAGGTGGTCATTAATGACCTCAACCTGCTTCCAATGCGTTGGGTATGGAAGCTAGGAAGAATGGAAAGACTGTTTTCCCCATCGACATTGGTGAAAGGATAGGGAAATGTGCATTGGGGGAAGTTCCAGTCTCTGTTTATTAAGGCTGCTTGAAGTGTAAAATCAACATGGGGCAACCTTTTTGGCTGACTTATCCAAATTCAGCGCTATATTTTCACTCTATGCTCTACAGCGTTCTGGATTCCACTCGAGTTTAATAATTTTAGACAAAACCTCTGCCCCACGTTTCTTTCTTTATTTGCTGGTTTGTTTTCTTTCTCATCTTTTTCTTTGTTCTTCACTTTGCATTCAGATGGCTGCTATGCAATCTTTCACATATCATCCGTTTGCATTTTTTTGTTCCTTTAACTTCTGTACAATGAAATGACTTCACAGAATCACAAAGTTTTATACAGCACAGAAGGAGGCCATTCAGGCTATTAAGTCTTCACCAGCTCTCTAAATGAGCAATTCACTTAGTGTTATTATCCTGCCATTTCTCTGCACGTTGTCCATTTTCAGCTAACAGTCTAATTCCCTTTTGAATGTTTGATTGTTCCAAACTGCACTACACTCTCAGACAGCGAACTCCAGACACTAATCGGTTGCAGCAAGTGTAGCACTCTCAAGTCTTCCTTCAGCCTGTTATTTCTTCAATGAAAACAGTCCCAGCTTCTCCAATCTATTTTCATTACTGGAGTTTCTCATCCCCATCTCATCTTTGCAGCACTCCCTCCGATGCTTCCACATCCTTCCTAAATACAAAATTGTGGGCAGGATTTTATACCCTTGCTCGTCCAAAAACTCAACAGACATTTCCATTGTCCTGCCCTTGCCTGCTCTGATTCCCATGGCAAGTGGGGCAGTAAAATTCCATCAGGTATCTAATACAAGTTCAACATAACTTGTTCTCCAGAGCTGCCATATGTGGACCTTGGAGGCATCACGTCTGCCGAAGGCCCACATATGCGCAAAATGTTTAGAACTGCAACGTTTACGAGCAAAGTTGAGACAGCTGGAGCTGCGCTTGGAGGACGTTTGTCTAGTGAGGGAAAATGAGGATACAATGAATAGGGAAGGCAGACCTGCAGGGACCCCAGGATCTAGTAGTAGGGATGGGCTGGGTACAGTTGCAAGGAACAAGAACAAAAATCAAGGCACAAAGGCCATCTCTAAGGAAGATCCCCAGAAAACCAAGGGGGGGGTAAAAGCTGTGATGGAGAGGGCAGGTGAAGGGGAACAGAATGCCACAGAGACCGGCAGGAAAGCAGGAGGTGAGATAGTGGTGGGGGATGGGATGGTTAAAGGGATCGATAGGAGATTCTGTGAGCAAAAGAGAGACTCCAGGATGGTAGTCTGCCTCCCTGGAGCAGGGGTCCAGGATGTATCAGAGAGGGTAGAGGGAATTTTGAAGGGAGAAGGGTCTAAGGCAAATGTAATAGTTCACATAGGACAAAAAGATGTAGGAAGAAAGCACAGGGGGGACTTACGTAGACAGTTTAGGGAGTTGGGGGCTCAACTGAAAGGTAGGGCCTCCAGGGTGGCGTTCTCTGGGCTGCTGCCTGTGCCCGGGACCGATAGGGTAATAAATGAGACACTCCAACTAAATGCATGGATGAGGGATTGGTGTAGAGCAGAAGGCTTCATATTTATTGATCATTGGGAAGTCTTCAGGAGGGAGGGTCACCTATTCACAAGGGATAGGGAGCAGTTGACTGGGAGGGGAACACATATTTTAGCTGGGAGGTTAGCTGGAGTGTTTCAGAAGTGTTTAAACTAATAGGGAGGGAGGGTGGGGAGAGAGAGGGAACTGGGAGTGGGAGAGAGAGGGATGATAGGGTAACACCAGTAGGTAGAAAGGAATATCCGAGAGCTGAGGGTCTTCAGTGCATGTGTTTTAATACGAGGAGTGTGACTGGCAAAACAGATGAACTGAAGGCAATAATGTTCACGAGGAGTTTAGAAGTGGTGGCGGTGACCGAGACGTGGTTGAAGGAGGGGCAAGACTTGCAATTGAATATTCCAGGATATAAGTGTTTTAGGCATGACAGAGTTGGTGTGAGGAGAGGCGGGGGAGTGGCTTTATTAGTTAAGGACAACATCATAGCAGTGCAGAGGGAGGGAGGTATGGATGATTTAGGAATTGAGTATCTATGGGTGGAGTTGAGGAATAGGAAGGGAGTGGTTACTCTGTTGGGTGTTTACTACAGACCGCCCAACAGCCCGCGGGCCGCGGAAGAAGGGATATGCAGGGACATTTTAGATAAGTGTAGGAAAAATAGGGTGGTAGTAGTGGGAGATTTCAATTTTCCTGGAGTAGATTGGAGTGTGCCCAGGGCTGTAGGAGTGCATGGGGAGGAATTTGTACATTGTGTTTTGGAAGGGTCCTTGGAGTAGTATGTGGATGGCCCGACTAGAGATGGGGCTATACTGGATTTGGTTCTGGGGAATGAGCCAGGCCAGGTGGTTGACGTCGAGGTAGGAGAGCAGGTGTCAAATAGTGATCACAACTCTGTCTGCTTTAGGCTATTAATGGAAAAGGATGAGACTGGCCCAAAAGGGAGGGTATTTAACTGGGGGAGGGCTAGATACGGCCAGATTAGGCAAGATTTTAAAGATACCGACTGGGATAAGCTTTTTGAGGGCAGGTCGACGAGGTACATGTGGGAGTCTTTCAAGGGAAAACTAAACTCTCTGCAGGAAAGATATGTGCCGGCAAGGAGGAAGGATGGGAAAGGTAGGATTAGAGAACCTTGGCTTACCAGGGAGATTGAGAACTTGATCAAGAAAAAGCGAGAGGCTTACATTAGATCTAGGCAACTAGGGACTGAGACAGCGTTGGAAGCTTATAGAGAGTGTAGACGGGATCTTAAAAGGGGTATTAGAAAGGCAAAAAGGGGCCACGAGGTGGCTCGGGCAGGTAGGATAAAGGAAAATCCAAAGGCATTTTACACCTATGTAAGGAGCAAAAGGATGGTTAGAGGCAAGATTGGACCTCTTAGGGACAGTGGAGGGGATCTATGCTTAGAGCCTGAGGGAAGGGGGAGATCCTGAATGAATACTTTGCGTCGGTATTCACGCAGGAGACTGGACAGATGTCTGTGCCTGATGTTGACAAAGTTGAGGATCGGTTGAGGGAAATAAAGATTACGAGGAAAGAGGTGTTGGGGCTGTTAGGCAGCTTAAAGACATATAAAGCTCCGGGACCTGATGGCATTTACCCCAGGCTGCTAAGGGAGTTGAGGGAAGACCTAGCTGGGCCTCTGACGCAAATCTTTGTCTCTTCCTTGGACACAAGTGAGGTCCCAGAGGACTGGAGGATAGCAAATGTAGTACCGTTGTTTAAAAAAGGTCAGAGGGATCACCCAGGGAACTATAGGCCGGTGAGCATGACTTCAGTTATAGGTAAGCTAATGGAGAGGATCCTTAGGGACAGGATGTATGAGCATCTGGAGCGCTGCGATCTGATCAGGGATACGCAGCATGGCTTCGTCAGGGGGAAGTCTTGTCTTACGAATCTGGTGGAATTTTTTGAAGAAGTGACAAAAACAGTTGATGAAGGACAGGCTGTTGATGTCGTTTACATGGATTTCAGTAAGGCGTTTGACAAGGTTCCTCATGGTAGACTGATAGAGAAGGTGAAGGCGCATGGGATACAGGGTCGGGTATGTAGATGGGTCGAGAACTGGCTCGGGAGGAGGAGACAGAGGGTAGTAGTGGAAGGCTCTTTTTCGGCTGGAAGCCTGTCACTAGTGGAGTGCCACAAGGCTCAGTACTAGGTCCTCTTCTATTTGTGGTCTACATAAACGACTTGGAAGTAGGGTAGGTGGTGAGATCAGCAAATTTGCTGATGACACCAAGATGCTTGGATTGGCGGGTACAGAAGAGCAGTGTCAGGCAATACAACAGAACATAGACAGGTTGGTAGA